>OY992894.1:97666478-98266478 GCA_963921405.1 Cepaea hortensis
GTCAGTGTGTGAGATATAAAGACAGTTGGGATATTTAATGTCAGTGTGTGAGATATAAAGACAGTTTGGATATTTAATGTCAGTGTGTGAGATATAAAGACAGTTGGGATATTTAATGTCAGTGTGTGAGATATAAAGACAGTTGGGATGTTTAATGTCAGTGTGTGAGATATAAAGACAGTTGGGGTATTTAATGTCAGTGTGTGAGATATAAAGACAGTTGGGATATTTAATGTCAGTGTGTGAGATATAAAGACAGTTGGGATATTTAATGTCAGTGTGTGAGATATAAAGACAGTTGGGACAGTCACTGCCAATGTGTGAGATATAAAGACAGTTGGGACATTCATTGTCAGTGTGTGAGATATAAAGACAGTTGGGATATTTAATGTCAGTGTGTGAGATATAAAGACAGTTGGGGCATGCACTGCCAATGTGTGAGATATAAAGACAGTTGGGGCATGCACTGCCAATGTGTGAGATATAAAGACAGTTGGGACATTCATTGTCAGTGTGTGAGATATAAAGACAGTTGGGATATTTAATGTCAGTGTGTGAGATATAAAGACAGTTGGGGCATGCACTGCCAATGTGTGAGATATAAAGACAGTTGGGACATTCATTGTCAGTGTGTGAGATATAAAGACAGTTGGGACATTCATTGTCCTTGTGTGAGATATAAAAACAGTTGGGACATTCATTGTCAGTGTGTGAGATATAAAGACAGTTGGGGCATGCACTGCCAATGTGTGAGATATAAAGACAGTTGGGACATTCATTGTCCTTGTGTGAGATATAAAGACAGTTGGGATATTTAATGTCAGTGTGTGAGATATAAAGACAGTTGGGACAGTCACTGCCAATGTGTGAGATATAAAGACAGTTGGGACATTCATTGTCAGTGTGTGAGATATAAAGACAGTTGGGACATTCATTGTCAGTGTGTGAGATATAAAGACAGTTGGGATATTTAATGTCAGTGTGTGAGATATAAAGACAGTTGGGATATTTAATGTCAGTGTGTGAGATATAAAGACAGTTGGGACAGTCACTGCCAATGTGTGAGATATAAAGACAGTTGGGATATTTAATGTCAGTGTGTGAGATATAAAGACAGTTGGGACAGTCATTGCCAATGTGTGAGATATAAAGACAGTTGGGATATTTAATGTCAGTGTGTGAGATATAAAGACAGTTGGGACAGTCACTGCCAATGTGTGAGATATAAAGACAGTTGGGACAGTCACTGCCAATGTGTGAGATATAAAGACAGTTGGGACAGTCACTGCCAATGTGTGAGATATAAAGACAGTTGGGACAGTCACTGCCAATGTGTGAGATATAAAGACAGTTGGGACAGTCACTGCCAATGTGTGAGATATAAAGACAGTTGGGACAGTCACTGCCAATGTGTGAGATATAAAGACAGTTGGGACAGTCACTGCCAATGTGTGAGATATAAAGACAGTTGGGACAGTCACTGCCAATGTGTGAGATATAAAGACAGTTCGGATATTTAATGTCAGTGTGTGAGATATAAAGACAGTTGGGACAGTCACTGCCAATGTGTGAGATATAAAGACAGTTGGGACAGTCACTGCCAATGTGTGAGATATAAAGACAGTTCGGATATTTAATGTCAGTGTGTGAGATATAAAGACAGTTGGGACAGTCACTGCCAATATGTGAGATATAAAGACAGTTGGGACAGTCACTGCCAATGTGTGAGATATAAAGACAGTTGGGATATTTAATGTCAGTGTGTGAGATATAAAGACAGTTGGGACAGTCACTGCCAATGTGTGAGATATAAAGACAGTTGGGACAGTCACTGCCAATGTGTGAGATATAAAGACAGTTGGGATATTTAATGTCAGTGTGTGAGATATAAAGACAGTTGGGACAGTCACTGTCAATGTGTGAGATATAAAGACAGTTGGGACAGTCACTGCCAATGTGTGAGATATAAAGACAGTTGGGACATTCATTGTCCTTGTGTGAGATATAAAAACAGTTGGGACATTCATTGTCAGTGTGTGAGATATAAAGACAGTTGGGACATGCACTGCCAATGTGTGAGATATAAAGACAGTTGGGATATTTAATGTCAGTGTGTGAGATATAAAGACAGTTGGGACAGTCACTGCCAATGTGTGAGATATAAAGACAGTTGGGACATTCATTGTCAGTGTGTGAGATATAAAGACAGTTGGGACATTCATTGTCAGTGTGTGAGATATAAAGACAGTTGGGATATTTAATGTCAGTGTGTGAGATATAAAGACAGTTGGGATATTTAATGTCAGTGTGTGAGATATAAAGACAGTTGGGATATTTAATGTCAGTGTGTGAGATATAAAGACAGTTGGGATATTTAATGTCAGTGTGTGAGATATAAAGACAGTTGGGATATTTAATGTCAGTGTGTGAGATATAAAGACAGTTGGGATGTTTAATGTCAGTGTGTGAGATATAAAGACAGTTGGGGTATTTAATGTCAGTGTGTGAGATATAAAGACAGTTGGGATATTTAATGTCAGTGTGTGAGATATAAAGACAGTTGGGATATTTAATGTCAGTGTGTGAGATATAAAGACAGTTGGGACAGTCACTGCCAATGTGTGAGATATAAAGACAGTTGGGACATTCATTGTCAGTGTGTGAGATATAAAGACAGTTGGGATATTTAATGTCAGTGTGTGAGATATAAAGACAGTTGGGGCATGCACTGCCAATGTGTGAGATATAAAGACAGTTGGGGCATGCACTGCCAATGTGTGAGATATAAAGACAGTTGGGACATTCATTGTCAGTGTGTGAGATATAAAGACAGTTGGGATATTTAATGTCAGTGTGTGAGATATAAAGACAGTTGGGGCATGCACTGCCAATGTGTGAGATATAAAGACAGTTGGGACATTCATTGTCAGTGTGTGAGATATAAAGACAGTTGGGACATTCATTGTCCTTGTGTGAGATATAAAAACAGTTGGGACATTCATTGTCAGTGTGTGAGATATAAAGACAGTTGGGGCATGCACTGCCAATGTGTGAGATATAAAGACAGTTGGGACATTCATTGTCCTTGTGTGAGATATAAAGACAGTTGGGATATTTAATGTCAGTGTGTGAGATATAAAGACAGTTGGGACAGTCACTGCCAATGTGTGAGATATAAAGACAGTTGGGACATTCATTGTCAGTGTGTGAGATATAAAGACAGTTGGGACATTCATTGTCAGTGTGTGAGATATAAAGACAGTTGGGATATTTAATGTCAGTGTGTGAGATATAAAGACAGTTGGGATATTTAATGTCAGTGTGTGAGATATAAAGACAGTTGGGACAGTCACTGCCAATGTGTGAGATATAAAGACAGTTGGGATATTTAATGTCAGTGTGTGAGATATAAAGACAGTTGGGACAGTCATTGCCAATGTGTGAGATATAAAGACAGTTGGGATATTTAATGTCAGTGTGTGAGATATAAAGACAGTTGGGACAGTCACTGCCAATGTGTGAGATATAAAGACAGTTGGGACAGTCACTGCCAATGTGTGAGATATAAAGACAGTTGGGACAGTCACTGCCAATGTGTGAGATATAAAGACAGTTGGGACAGTCACTGCCAATGTGTGAGATATAAAGACAGTTGGGACAGTCACTGCCAATGTGTGAGATATAAAGACAGTTGGGACAGTCACTGCCAATGTGTGAGATATAAAGACAGTTGGGACAGTCACTGCCAATGTGTGAGATATAAAGACAGTTGGGACAGTCACTGCCAATGTGTGAGATATAAAGACAGTTCGGATATTTAATGTCAGTGTGTGAGATATAAAGACAGTTGGGACAGTCACTGCCAATGTGTGAGATATAAAGACAGTTGGGACAGTCACTGCCAATGTGTGAGATATAAAGACAGTTCGGATATTTAATGTCAGTGTGTGAGATATAAAGACAGTTGGGACAGTCACTGCCAATGTGTGAGATATAAAGACAGTTGGGACAGTCACTGCCAATGTGTGAGATATAAAGACAGTTGGGATATTTAATGTCAGTGTGTGAGATATAAAGACAGTTGGGACAGTCACTGCCAATGTGTGAGATATAAAGACAGTTGGGACAGTCACTGCCAATGTGTGAGATATAAAGACAGTTGGGATATTTAATGTCAGTGTGTGAGATATAAAGACAGTTGGGACAGTCACTGTCAATGTGTGAGATATAAAGACAGTTGGGACAGTCACTGCCAATGTGTGAGATATAAAGACAGTTGGGACATTCATTGTCCTTGTGTGAGATATAAAAACAGTTGGGACATTCATTGTCAGTGTGTGAGATATAAAGACAGTTGGGGCATGCACTGCCAATGTGTGAGATATAAAGACAGTTGGGACATTCATTGTCCTTGTGTGAGATATAAAAACAGTTGGGACATTCATTGTCAGTGTGTGAGATATAAAGACAGTTGGGGCATGCACTGCCAATGTGTGAGATATAAAGACAGTTGGGACATTCATTGTCCTTGTGTGAGATATAAAGACAGTTGGGATATTTAATGTCATTGTGTGAGATATAAAGACAGTTGGGACAGTCACTGCCAATGTGTGAGATATAAAGACAGTTGGGACATTCATTGTCAGTGTGTGAGATATAAAGACAGTTGGTATATTTAATGTCAGTGTGTGAGATATAAAGACAGTTGGGATATTTAATGTCAGTGTGTGAGATATAAAGACAGTTGGGACAGTCACTGCCAATGTGTGAGATATAAAGACAGTTGGGACATTCATTGTCAGTGTGTGAGATATAAAGACAGTTGGGACATTCATTGTCAGTGTGTGAGATATAAAGACAGTTGGGACATTCATTGTCCTTGTGTGAGATATAAAAACAGTTGGGACATTCATTGTCAGTGTGTGAGATATAAAGACAGTTGGGGCATGCACTGCCAATGTGTGAGATATAAAGACAGTTGGGACATTCATTGTCCTTGTGTGAGATATAAAGACAGTTGGGATATTTAATGTCAGTGTGTGAGATATAAAGACAGTTGGGACAGTCACTGCCAATGTGTGAGATATAAAGACAGTTGGGACATTCATTGTCAGTGTGTGAGATATAAAGACAGTTGGGACATTCATTGTCAGTGTGTGAGATATAAAGACAGTTGGGACATTCATTGTCAGTGTGTGAGATATAAAGACAGTTGGGACATTCATTGTCCTTGTGTGAGATATAAAGACAGTTGTGATATTTAATGTCAGTGTGTCAGATATAAAGACAGTTGAGACATTCACTATCCTGTGCGAGATATAAAGACAGTTGGGACGTTCAGTGTTCTTGTGTGAGATATAAAGACAGTTGGAACAATCACTGCCCTTTTGTGAGATATAAAGACAGTTGGAACATTCACTGCCCTTTTGTGATATATAAAGACAGTTGGGGCATGCACTGCCAATGTGTGAGATATAAAGACAGATGGGACATTCACTATCCTGTGCGAGATATAAAGACAGTTGGAACATTCACTGCCCTTTTGTGAGATATAAAGACAGTTGGGGCATGCACTGCCAATGTGTGAGATATAAAGACAGTTGGGACATTCATTGTCCTTGTGCGAGATATAAAGACATATGGGACATTCACTATCCTGTGCGAGATATAAAGACAGTTGGGCATTCAATGTCCTTGTGTGGGATATAAAGACAGTTGGGACATTTACATGTTTGTCCTAAGAACTGTTACCTACAAACAGAGTCACGGTGAACACAACCAGAAACACAATGACAAACGTTTCTAACAATCCACATGTGTCTAGTATCAGAGCCCAGCCGGTCCGCCATCTCCGTGACTTCCGGAGTGGGTGTAGCCACGGCCTGCCACTAGTCAGCCGTTTCCATATTGGATTAGTGAGTGGTGTTGTGTGGTGATGTCACGTGTCAGTTGTCAGACAGGTCATTCGTGTTGTTCTCTTCGTTAGTGAAAGGCTGGGGGAAGCCATCGATTGTGTGTCTGCCTTCCGTGTGGAGAGCTCTTTAGTCAGTCGTTAGGTCACCTTGTATTCAGCCTTTAGGTCACCTTCCATTCAGCCCTTGAGTCACCTTGAATTCAGCCGTTAGGTCACCTTGTATTCAGCCGTTAGGTCATCTTGTATTCAGCCGTTAGGTCATCTTGTATTCAGCCGTTAGGTCATCTTGTATTCAGCCGTTAGGTCACCTTGTAGTGAATCACAACTAAGTAAGTCGGCGTCTAGGTCAAGGGTGACTGTAAAACAGCCTCACGGCTCTTAAATCACAAACTAGTATGTGAGAGTCTGGGTGAAGGGCCAATGTGGAACTATCACAGAAGGGTGAAGGGCCACCTGTGAAACTATCACAGAAGGGTGAAGGGCCACTGTGGAACTATCACAGAAGGGTGAAGGGCCACCTGTGAAACTATCACAGAAGGGTGAAGGGCCACTGTGGAACTATCACAGAAGGGTGAAGGGCCACTGTGGAACTATCACAGAAGGGTGAAGGGCCACCTGTGAAACTATCACAGAAGGGTGAAGGGCCACTGTGAAACTATCACAGAAGGGTGAAGGGCCACTGTGAAACTATCACAAAAGGGTGAAGGGCCACTGTGAAACTATCACAGAAGGGTGAAGGGCCAATGTAGAACTATCACAGAAGGGTGAAGGGCCACTGTGAAACTATCACAGAAGGGTGAAGGGTCACTGTGGAAGTATCACAGACTGGTGAAGTAACAATTTGGAATTAGCACAGAAGGGTGAAGGGTCAGTAGAACGATCACAGAATGGTGAAGGGTCACTGGAACTATCACAAAAAGGAGACCCAAGAGTTATCAGAATACAGAATCTCACATAAATGTAGATCAAACAGGGCGAGAAAACACCTCCATGGCTGAATACACGGAGCAGGCAACAAATGTAGACAACAATACACGGAGCAGGCAACAACTATAGACAACAGACCAGAGAAATGGAAACATTACTTCGAACAACTTCTCAAAACTCCATCAGATGTCACAGGAATTCAAGAAACTGACAGACATATCACCGAAGAACTTAAACCAGACATACTGAAAGAAGAAATTATAGAAGCCGTCAGATTAGCCCCATTGAACAAATCACCAGAACAAGATGAAATAGCAAATGAACTAATTAAAGCAGCAAGATAAATAGGAATAGCATAGCTACATAGACTGTTCAACCATGTTTGAGTAGAACAACAGACACCACAAGACTGGGGAAACGCCATAATTGTCCCAATTTGGAAACACAAAGGAAGCTACGGAGACCGCACATAAAACAGAGGCATTTCTTCTTTGCGTTCATCCGGAGTGTTTTTTCAGATGTGATTGCGGTGTGTCTAGTTAGGCACCCTTGGATCGAAACCCTTAGGCCAACACATCAGGCTTTTAGCGTGCATTTTTGACCAGGTTAGCATTCCCGGGAGACTCTCACTTTTGTGGCGCCATCTGCAACCATGCTGGCCAAGGTGGAACGGTCGAAGACAACGGTCATCCCTCAAAGGAAGGCAGGGACAGTCCATAGCATTTTCCGCCATCCAAGGTTGCTTCCATAGTTGCAGGGCCGACACATAACGCCCTGGATCTGGGCTCACCGAGGGAGATCGTCACGTCCTGCTCATGGCTGCTTTAAATCCTCACTTCAATATATTGGTCATTTCGTTTCCCCGGGTCATTCCCGCACAAACCAGACAGGTTTGCAGACGGCATCCACTCAGCGAGTTTTCGGACATGTGCTTGTCGTTGCGCCCATCAGAGCTTTTCCAGGCTTAACAGACATTCGGAAAACTACCCAGTCAGAGCTGTTCCGAACAAGAGCGGCATTCGGAAACTAGGTAGTCAGAGCTGTTCCTAGCACGAGAGACATTCGGGCGAGACATTTCACTCGGACGTAATTGCGTAGTGTCAATTTTTAGTTTGCCACCCGTAGGCCGACACTTCCGACTTCTGGCGGGCATTTTTTAGTGAGGTTAGCCTTCCTCTGGTTTCGAGACACGTTAGACTGTTGTAATGTCACCCACATCTCAGCTGGTCAAGATAGAACGATCAACGATATCGCGGACGGCCCTCAAGGGAAGGCAGGGGCAGACCATGGGCATCATCTCACTATCCGAGGAGGCTTCCATAATTGCAAAGCCGGCACATATTGCTCTGAGACTGGGCTCACCCAAGGAGTTTCCACGTCCTGCTCATGGCTGCTTTTATTCCTCACTTCCATGTGTTGAGCATCCCGCTTGCCACTGATCGCTCAAGCACACACCAGGAGCGGTCAGATTGCGGGCGACATCCACTCGGTAAGCTTTTGCTTGTGACTTCAACCCACGCAATAGGTACGCTCGCCGTGCGTTCCACTTTGCGTTGAGACGTTCTTCCACTTATATCTACACTCTCTATGAGTTAGATACAGAGTTTCCGTAACTTTGCCCTTCGACTGGGGCACTTTTCTTTCTTTTTTGTTCTCGCTCACGAGGTAGGCTACATGTGCTGCCGGCTCAGCACCTTACCTTCGTGCAGCAGTGAACGGGAAACGGTCTGGCCCTCTCATCCGGGAATCCCTCATATCCCCCAGCTGAGAGCCTTCGAACATGTATCAGACCTGAGCATGTAGCTTGCTCAGTATCACGTTTCTATTTTCCGGTAGACGGGTATCTGCCTGGCTCTCAGATCCGAGGGTTTGTGGCTTAGAGGCGTTCAGCCACAGCCCTCGACAGGGAGCCTTAAGAGTTTTGTCCGGACCAAGAAATTCTGCCTTCGTGCACCTGATTTAAATTTTGACTGCTATCCTCAGTCTATACCTGCAGAGCAGCAGGTTGTGTCTCTCTTAGTCTGGTCCCTATCCCATAAACTGTCCGATATGTAATTTTTCACCCATCGGCAAGCAAATGGGGTCAATGGGACACGCAAGCTCCCCCACCACAAACAGAGGCATTTGACGGTTGAGTCATACTGGGAAAATATTTTGCAAAATTCTTGAGAAAAGTTTACGAACTACTTACAATAGAACCCCAGCTAAGCGAAACACAACTTGGATTTAGGAAAAATAAAGGATGCACAGATGCCATTTTTGTTCTTGGACAACTTATAGAAAAATCAATCGAATTCAATGAAACACTCTACTTAGCCTTTGTCGACCAAGAAAGGGGATTTGATAGAGTAGATAGAAACAAGCTGTGGGAAAGCCTTAAACAATTTGGAGTCAGTACACATCTAACAAACCTATGTAGAAGCTTTTACAACAGTGAATGCATAGTGAGAGCAACTGAGGGACACTCAGAACCCTCCACCATAAGATCCGGAGTACGACAAGGTTATGTCCTGTCCCCTCTCTTGTTTATAACATATATAGACAACATATGTAAAGAAACCAGCCAAGCATGACGAGAACACAGAAGAAGAACCATCTGCAAATCTAACCATTAGAGAACTCCTGTTTGCGGACGACCAAGCATTAATAGCAAAATCAGAAGCTGAATTGCAAGTCTCTATTTCCTTCTTCTCCTTCTGTGAGCGTCAAATAATACTATGTGTGTTTATTTATGTAATTGTCTTAGTGGTCTCAGCTGTTCTCCCCATTGATTTCTTTGCAGGTCAGCATGGCCAAATGGGTAAGAACGCGTGTTCTTAAACATCCGTTGTGCTGATGCCGAGGTTAGCGGTTCAACCCCTACACCGGACAGCTGGACTAAAATGTTGACCTGTCGTCCTTGACTTGGGGACATAAATTACAAGTATCTCTGAAGTCGGAGTGGGTTCGCCTGATTGCGAGGGACACTGTTAATAGGGAAAGCTAATCCACACGCAAAATGCAGTCCATCACTACTATAGTGTGTATGGACTACGCTTGAGTTCATTCATTCATTCATTCAACATTTCTGTGTATAGTACAAGTGTACTTCGACGTACGACCAACTAGACACTCCAAAAAAAAAGTGTCTTCATTGGTCATGTCTATGATACACATGAACCAAACAACTATGGAATACGGAGAGAATTCGTATCAAACCATTGAGATATCACCATAGGTCTCATAAATTCGAAGTATCAAACCATTGAGATCTCACCATAGGTCTCATAAAGTCGAAGTATCAAACCATTGAGATCTCACCATAGGTCTCATAAAGTCGAAGTATCAAACCATTGAGATCTCACCATAGGTCTCATAAAGTCGAAATACACTTGGTCCTGCAGCGAGGCGCCGTCGTCATTTGGAGGCGACAGGTTCGATCCCGGTCGGTAACTATTATAGCTTTCAAATTTTATGTTGTCTAGTGCGTCTTCTAGTCTCTATTTCCTTCTTCTCCTTCTGTGAGCGCCAAATAATACTATGTGTGTTTATTTATGTAATTGACCTGCAAAGAAAGAGATGATAGCACTAGTTATAACAATGACACAAATAAGACAAACAACACCAGACAGCCGAAATAATCTTATCACCAGCACCGGGCACCGGAAATACAAGAACCTCGGCCAGGCCAACAGTGTGTCAGCGCCGGGAATATCTGTGCCATCTCCGCTACAGCGGCAGCTGCTCAGTGTCGTCCTGGAGTGCTGCCCCTTCTGGCAGCCCTTGACACAGATCTGTGGTTGCCGGGCACTAGCCGCCGCCTGCAATGGTGGGGTGGGGTTTGAGACTGGAGCTAACTGTGGGGTGGGAGACTGAAGCTAACTTTGGGGTGAGAGACTGGAGCTCACTGTGGGTTGGGAGACTGGAGCTAACTGTGGAGTGGGAGACTGGAGCTAACTGTGGGGTGGGAGACTCAAGCTGTGGGGTGGGAGACTGGAGATAACTGTGGGGTGGGAGACTGGAGGTAGCTGTGGGGTGGGAGACTGGAGCTAGCTGTGGGGTGGGAGACTGGAGCTAACTGTGGGGTGGGAGACTGAAGCTGTGGGGTGGGAGACTGGAGATAACTGTGGGGTTGGAGACTGGAGCTAACTTTGGGGTGGGAGACTGGAGCTATCTGTGGGGTGGGAGACTGGCGCTAAAGGTGGGGTGGGAGACTGGAGCTAGCTGTGGGGTGGGAGACTGGAGCTAACTGTGGGGTGGGAAACTGGAGCTAGCTGTGCAGTGGGAGACTGGAGCTAACTGTGGGGTGGGAGACTGGAGCTAACTGTGGGGTGGGAGACTGGAGATAACTGTGCGGTGGGAGACTGGAGCTAACTGTGGGGTGGGAGACTGGAGCTAACTTTTGGGTGGGAGACTGGAGCTAACTGTGGGGTGGGAGACTGGAGCTAATTGTGGGATGGGAGACTGGAGCTAACTGTGGGGTTGGAGACTGGAGCTAACTTTGGGGTGGGAGACTGGAGCTATCTGTGGGGTGGGAAACTGGAGCTAGCTGTGCAGTGGGAGACTGGAGCTAACTGTGGGGTGGGAGACTGGAGCTAACTGTGGGGTGGGAGACTGGAGCTAACTGTGGGGTGGGAGACTGGAGCTAACTGTGGGGTGGGAGAATGGAGCTAACTGTGCGGTGGGAGACTGGAGCTAACTGTGGGGTGGGAGACTCGAGCTAACTTTGGGGTGGGAGACTGGAGCTGTGGATTGGGAGACTGGAGGTAACTGTGGGGTAGGAGACTGGAGCTAACTGTGGGGTGGGAGACTGGAGCTAACGGTGGGGTGGGAGACTGGAGCTAGCTGTGCGGTGGGAGACTGGAGCTAACTGTGGGGTGGGAGACTGGAGCTAACTGTGGGGTGGGAGACTGAAGCTAACTGTGCGGTGGGAGACTGGAGCTAACTTTGGGGTGGGAGACTGGAGCTAACTGTGGGTTGGGAGACTGGAGCTAACTGTGGGGTAGGAGACTGGAGCTAACTGTGGGGTGGGAGACTGAAGCTAAAGGTGGGGTGGGAGACTGGAGCTAGCTGTGAGGTAGGAGACTGAATCTGTGGGGTGGGAGACTGGAGCTAACTGTGGGGTGGGAGACTGGGGGTAGCTGTGGGGTGGGAGACTGGAGCTAACTGTGGGTTGGGAGACTGGAGCTAACTGTGGGGTAGGAGACTGGAGCTAACTGTGGGGTGGGAGACTGAAGCTAAAGGTGGGGTGGGGGACTGGAGCTAGCTGTGAGGTAGGAGACTGAATCTGTGGGGTGAGAGACTGGAGCTAACTGTGGGGTGTGAGACTGAAGCTAACTGTAGGGTGGGAGACTAAGCTAACTGTGGGGTGGGAGACTGGAGCTAACTATGGGGTGGGAGACTGGAGGTAGCTGTGGGGTGGGAGACTGGAGCTAGCTGTGGGGTGGGAGACTGGAGCTAACTGTGGGGTGGGAGACTGGAGCTAATTGTGGGGTGGGAGACTGGATCTAACTGTGGGGTGGGAGACTGGAGCTAATTGTGGGGTGGGAGACTGGAGCTAACTGTGGGGTAGGAGACTGGAGCTAACTGTGGGGTGGGAGACTGGAGCTAACTGTGGGGTGGGATACTGGAGCTAACTGTGGGGTGGGAGACTGGAGCTAACTTTTGGGTGGGAGACTGGAGCTAACTGTGGGGTGGGAGACTGGAGCTAATTGTGGGATGGGAGACTGGAGCTAACTGTGGGGTTGGAGACTGGAGCTAACTTTGGGGTGGGAGACTGGAGCTATCTGTGGGGTGGGAAACTGGAGCTAGCTGTGCAGTTGGAGACTGGAGCTAACTGTGGGGTGGGAGCCTGGAGCTAACTGTGGGGTGGGAGACTGGAGCTAACTGTGGGGTGGGAGACTGGAGCTAACTGTGAAGTGGGAGAATGGAGCTAACTCTGCGGTGGGAGACTGGAGCTAACTGTGGGGTGGGAGACTCGAGCTAACTTTGGGGTGGGAGACTGGAGCTGTGGATTGGGAGACTGGAGCTAACTGTGGGGTAGGAGACTGGAGCTAACTGTGGGGTGGGAGACTGGAGCTAACGGTGGGGTGGGAGACGAGCTAGCTGTGCGGTGGGAGACTGGAGCTAACTGTGGGGTGGGAGACTGGAGCTAACTGTGGGGTGGGAAACTGGAGCTAACTGTGCGGTGGGAGACTGGAGCTAACTTTGGGGTGGGAGACTGGAGCTAACTGTGGGTTGGGAGACTGGAGCTAACTGTGGGGTAGGAGACTGGAGCTAACTGTGGGGTGGGAGACTGAAGCTAAAGGTGGGGTTGGAGACTGGAGCTAGCTGTGAGGTAGGAGAATGAATCTGTGGGGTGGGAGACTGGAGCTAACTGTGGGGTGTGAGACTGAAGCTAACTGTAGGGTGGGAGACTAAGCTAACTGTGGGTTGGGAGACTGGAGCTAACTGTGGGGTGGGAGACTGGAGGTAGCTGTGGGGTGGGAGACTGGAGCTAGCTGTGGGGTGGGAGACTGGAGCTAACTGTGGGGTGGGAGATTGGAGCTAATTGTGGGGTGGGAGACTGGATCTAACTGTGGGGTGGGAGACTGGAGCTAATTGTGGGGTGGGAGACTGGAGCTAATCTGTGGGGTGGGAGACTGGAGCTAATCTGTGGGGTGGGAGACTGGAGCTAACTGTGGGGTGGGAGACTGGAGCTAATTGTGGGGTGGGAGACTGGAGCTAACTGTGGGGTGGGAGACTGGATCTAACACTGTGGGGTGGGAGACTGGACCTAATTGTGGGGTGGGAGACTGGAGCTAACTGTGGGGTAGGAGACTGGAGCTAACTGTGGGGTGGGAGACTGGAGCTAACTATGGGGTGGGAGACTGGAGCTAACTGTGGGGTGGGAGACTGGAGCTAACTTTTGGGTGGGAGACTGGAGCTAACTGTGGGGTGGGAGACTGGAGCTAATTGTGGGATGGGAGACTGGAGCTAACTGTGGGGTTGGAGACTGGAGCTAACTTTGGGGTGGGAGACTGGAGCTATCTGTGGGGTGGGAAACTGGAGCTAGCTGTGCAGTGGGAGACTGGAGCTAACTGTGGGGTGGGAGACTGGAGCTAACTGTGGGGTGGGAGACTGGAGCTAACTGTGGGGTGGGAGACTGGAGCTAACTGTGGGGTGGGAGAATGGAGCTAACTCTGCGGTGGGAGACTGGAGCTAACTGTGGGGTGGTAGACTGGAGCTAATTGTGGGGTGGGAGACTGGAGTTAACTGTGGGGTGGGAGACTGGATCTAACACTGTGGGGTGGGAGACTGGACCTAATTGTGGGGTGGGAGACTGCAGCTCATTGTGGGGTAGGAGACAGACAGACAGACAGACAGACAGACAGTTCCACAAACATACACACACAGACCCAACCAGATATACGAATACACACACACATACGCACACATACGCTTTGACCCACCCACATAGACGGACAGTCAGACACAACACGATGAACACAGGCATACGCCAGCAGGCACGAACCTACCCGAGCAACCCACAAGATGTCGAGGAGGCGGTCTCACTTAATTGGACCTGTCCGTCCAGACAGCGATTGACTTAAACCACCGGCACTTCAGCACCCCACGTGACCATCTCAAGGGTTGTTGTCGCTGCCAGCAGAGCTGAGTGGCACAGACTTCTGTCACATAATTACCCGCTGACCAGGTCTGCTGGGGAGACAGTTTGCTACCAGGGAGAGGGGGGGAAGGGGGGGGGGTCCAAACAGTTTAGACATTTCTTACCTCTTGTCCTCAACCTAGGCACCCACCAATATAGCCGCTTCTCAACCTAGGCACCCACCAATATAGTCGCTTCTCATCCTAGGCACCCACCAATATAGTCGCTTCTCATCCTAGGCACCCATCAACGTAGTCGCTTCTCATTCTAGGCACCCACCAATATAGCCGCTTCTCAACCTAGGCACCCACCAATATAGTCGCTTCTCATCCTAGGCACCCATCAACGTAGTCGCTTCTCAACCTAGGCACCCACCAATATAGTCGCTTCTCAACCTAGGCACCCACCAATATAGTCGCTTCTCATCCTAGGCACCCATCAACGTAGTCGCTTCTCAACCTAGGCACCCACCAATATAGCCGCTTCTCAACCTAGGCACCCACCAATATAGTCGCTTCTCATCCTAGGCACCCACCAATATAGCCGCTTCTCAACCTAGGCACCCACCAATATAGCCTCTTCTCAATCTAGGCACCCACCAATATAGTCGCTTTTCATCCTAGGCACCCACCAATATAGTCGCTTCTCAACCTAGGCACCCAACAACGTAGTCGCATCTCATCCTAGGCACCCACCAATATAGTCGCTTCTCATCCTAGGCACCCATCAACGTAGTCGCTTCTCATCCTAGGCACCCACCAATATAGTCGCTTCTCATCCTAGGCACCCATCAACGTAGTCGCTTCTTATCCTAGGCACCCACCAATATAGTCGCTTCTCATCCTAGGCACACATCAACGTAGTCGCTTCTCATCCTAGGCACCCACCAATATAGTCGCTTCTCAACCTAGGCACCCACCAACTTAGTCGCTTCTCAACCCAGGCATTGATGCGAACAGTGGATCAAGAGGCAGTAAGTAACACATATAGAAAGTAATATAGATTGACAGGCAAGGATTGACACTTATGGACAGGTAAAATAACCCATTCGGAAATAAAACCACAAACCTGACAAGAAAAAAAGAAAAAACACTCATGCATGAATGGATTGAAGGATGGATGCGTGTATGGATGTATGAATGATGGCTGGATATTTGGATGTATGGACATGTGGAGGATGTATGCACAGATGTGTGGATGGATGAATGGATACATAAATGTAAGTATATATATATATATATATTCTCTCTCTCTCTGTCTGTCTGTGTGTGTGTGTGTGTGGGTGGGTGGGTGGGTGGGTGGGTGTGTGTGTGTGTGTGTACTTTAAGATGTATACATGTTCGATGGATATACATATGTTGAATGGATGCATGGATAGATGAATGGGTGACTTGGTGGGTGGGTGGATGGATGTGTTAGGGTGGATGGATGAATGGGTCGGTGGGTGGGTGGATGGATGGACGGATAGGTTGATGGATTGACGATTGCGTGGGTGGATGGATGGGTGGAAGGGTGGATGGATGGATGGGTGGATGGATGGATGGATGGATGGATGGATGGGCGGATGGGTGGATGGATGGATGGATGGATGGATGGGTGGATGGGTGGATGGATGGATGGATGGATGGGTGGATGGGTGGATGGGTGGGTGGATGGGTGGATGGATGGATGGATGGATGGATGGGTGGATGGATGGATGGATGGATGGATGGATGGATGAATGAATGGGTCGGTGGGTGGGTGGATGGATGGACGGATAGGTGGATGGATTGACGATTGCGTGGGTGGATGGATGGATGGGTGGAAGGGTGGATGGGTGGATGGATGGATGGATGGATGGATGGAAGGGTGGATGGATGGATGGGTGGATGGATGGATGGGTGGAAGGGTGGATGGATGGATGGATGGATGGATGGATGGATGGATGGATGGATGGATTATGTCTGTAACATGTGAGTGTTGCATCAATAACGTGGGAATATTGTTTCTGACATCAGCGGAGCACCATGATAGAGCGTAGAAAATAACGGGGGTTGGGGGGGGGGGAAGAAATTGCTCTAATCAAACGAAAACAAATGTCACACGTATGAGAAACAATCAAATGTCACACGTATGAGAAACAATCAAATGTCACACGTATGAGAAACAATCAAATGTCACACGTATGAGAAACAATCAAATGTCACACGTATGAGAAACAATCAAATGTCACACGTATGAGAAACAATCAAATGTCACACGTATGAGAAACAATCAAATGTCACACGTATGAGAAACAGTCACATTAACGAGTGAAAGAGAGATAATCACCACACACCGTTAAAGCCAATTACATAAAGAAACTGGGGAATGTAAAGGTTACAACCTTTGTTGGATCGATGGAGGTGATGCGCGCTCTGGTGCCCTATATCTCCGGCCTTAAGGGGCAGAAGTCTGGGATTGGTTCGGTGACCATGTACAGGAAGTGTAGTCAAGTCAAGTACGCGGAGTTAGAGCACCAAGCGGTGGCTTTAACCGTGTTATCAAAAATAGTAACGTTGAGTTATCACATGTATCACTCATATGTTATCAAAAATATTACCCATGCTATCATAAATAATACCGATATATTATCACAAATAATACCCATGTTATCGTAAGTAATGCAGATGTCAAATAATACCGATATTTTCTCACAAATCGTAAAGTTATCACAAATATTTCCGGCGCGTTGGCGAAGGGATAACAAACGCAATTTGCAATACCGCATACCGCGTTCGAAACGCAGTTGTGGTCGAAGTGGCAGCAAGCCGTCTTGCGCTGTTTTTCATACAGCATATGAGTGCTGGGCGTTCAGAAAGCAATGGCAAACTACTGAACTTAAAATTTAAAACTAACAGATTAGGCTGAGTGCGGCGGGGTGCGGAACTAACGTTGCACCCCAAGCAAGCGAGTTAGATTTAGGGAAAGGGGAGGGGAGAGAGTAAGGGTGTTTAGTGTGTGACACTCAGCAGGAATGTACGTGGTGGTGGAGCGTGTAAGGGTGTTTAGTGTGTGACACTCAGCGGGAATGTACGTGGTGAGGGAGCGTGTAAGGGTGTTTAGTGTGTGACACTCAGCGGGAATGTACGTGGTGAGGGAGCGTGTAAGGGTGTTTAGTGTGTGACACTCAGCGGGGCTGTATGTGGTGGTGGAGCGTGTAAGGGTGTTTAGTGTGTGACACTCAGCGGGTCTGTACGTGGTGAGGGAGCGTGTAAGGGTGTTTAGTGTGTGACACTCAGCGGGAATGTACGTGGTGGTGGAGCGTGTAAGGGTGTTTAGTGTGTGACACTCAGCGGGAATGTACGTGGTGAGGGAGCGTGTAAGGGTGTTTAGTGTGTGACACTCAGCGGGAATGTACGTGGTGAGGGAGCGTGTAAGGGTGTTTAGTGTGTGACACTCAGCGGGGCTGTATGTGGTGGTGGAGCGTGTAAGGGTGTTTAGTGTGTGACACTCAGCGGGTCTGTACGTGGTGAGGGAGCGTGTAAGGGTGTTTAGTGTGTGACACTCAGCGGGAATGTACGTGGTGAGGGAGCGTGTAAGGGTGTTTAGTGTGGGACATTCACGGGGATGTACGTGGTGAGGGAGCGTGTAAGGGTGTTTAGTGTGTGACGTTTAGCGGGGCTGTACGTGGTGAGGGAGCGTGTAAGGGTGTTTAGTGTGTGACACTCAGCAGGAATGTACGTGGTGGTGGAGCGTGTAAGGGTGTTTAGTGTGTGACACTCAGCGGGAATGTACGTGGTGGTGGAGCGTGTAAGGGTGTTTAGTGTGTGACACTCGGCAGGAATGTACGTGGTGAGGGAGCGTGTAAGGGTGTTTAGTGTGTGACACTCAGCGGGAATGTACGTGGTGAGGGAGCGTGTAAGGGTGTTTAGTGTGTGACACTCAGCGGGAATGTACGTGGTGAGGGAGCGTGTAAGGGTGTTTAGTGTGTGACACTCAGCGGGAATGTACGTGGTGAGGGAGCGTGTAAGGGTGTTTAGTGTGTGACACTCAGCGGGGCTGTACGTGGTGGTGGAGCGTGTAAGGGTGTTTAGTGTGTGACACTCAGCGGGTCTGTACGTGGTGAGGGAGCGTGTAAGGGTGTTTAGTGTGTGACACTCAGCGGGAATGTACGTGGTGAGGGAGCGTGTAAGGGTGTTTAGTGTGGGACATTCACGGGGATGTACGTGGTGAGGGAGCGTGTAAGGGTGTTTAGTGTGTGACGTTTAGCGGGGCTGTACGTGGTGAGGGAGCGTGTAAGGGTGTTTAGTGTGTGACACTCAGCGGGGCTGTACGTGGTAGGGGAGCGTGTTAGGGTGTTTAGTGTGAGGTTCAGCGGAGCTGCACGTGGTAGGGTAGCATGGGTAACAGTTTTGTCGGGTTGCCTGAACAGCTGTACAAGGGTATCATGAGTCTATCCTAGCCTTATCCAACTGGTTTTCCTGTTGACCCTTCAGACTCAAGAATTTCAACGTATACACGAGACTTTCATAAGTGCTGTTCACCAACACGAACCATGTCATTCGTTTCAAAATTTTAATGAACTCAGTCCAACAACCACACACATACAACACAACACTTTGTACAATCAAGATAGACTATCAGAAGATAGGATAAGTTGGAAGGGAAGAAGTCAGATCCTGGTCGGAGCGATCATCATAGATGGAGATCAGCTAGCTGTCCGTCTGATCGGGTGACACATAATTCACCTGATATCTGGAAAGCCTCCTTCTGGAACTTCTTCCGGATGCAGTCAACTCTAGAAGTGTGAAGTCAGCTTCGCCCTTGAACTATGACGACAGTTCAGTAACCCCTTTGGAGAACAGAGTCTACCACTTCTTCTTCTTCTTCTTCTTCTTCTTCTTCTTCTTCTTCTTCTTCTTCTTCTTCTTCTTCTTCTTCTTCTTCTTCTTTCGTTCGCTTGAAATATGTCTATAACTGCAATGTTGTCTCTTGTATGAATTTAACTGTCTTTTTCAGTTCACACAGTGGTCCATAGAGTTTATCTTCCACTGTCGTCTCTCTAGGCCAGAAGGTTTGCCTAGACATGTTGTAATTTGGGCAGTCTTGGAGTATGTGTTCTTCTGTCTGCGAGGCCAATCCACATGTGCACATGGCTGAGTCACCAATCTTGAATTGTGTATACATGTCGTTGTGTAATCTATTGTGTCCTGTTCTGAGGCGCAGAATAATGACTTGTTCTGGTCTGTCCATAATGTGGTAGTCATCTGAGCAGGTTGTGATGGCTTTCAGACTGATTTGATCATTCTTTTCTGTTGGTGGTATGTAACGGGCACATCAGGCTGTTCTTCTTTGGCTCCTTCCTTAGCCAATTGATCAGCTCTGTCGTTTCCGGGTACTCCACAGTGGGATGGTATCCACTGTATGGTGACCTTATGCTGACTGCTAAGTTCAGAAAGTAGTGTCCTTAGTACTGGCAATTTCCCAGACAGGAGCGCCTCGAGTACTAATTTTGCATCTGTCAATAGCATCACAGGTTGTGCACTATGTCTGGTATTTAGTAATGTCTCTGTTGCTATCTTGATTGCCTCAATTTCAGCATCGTAGTTATGGCAGTACTTTCCTGTCGGTACTCTGGCTGTGTCCCTAGTATTATTTGGGTATTCTATATAAACTCCCGCTCCTCCATTTCGAACAGCATTTTGTGCTGACCCATCTGTGTAGACTCGGATCCAGAGGTCCTGTGGGGTATTCTTCATCAAGGAAGCTGAGAGTGGCTTTTCTGCGCTGCACACTGTTCTGTTCTTCCTTGTCAAATATTCCTCTCACTTTTGTCTGGATTTGTAATGATAGTCTATGTTCATCTTTCCATGGAGTTCGCTCTGGAATAGTTGTTAGGGGGATACCAACTGTGTGAAGATCGGTGGTTTCTCTGCAGAGTCGACTTCATTGCACCGGGTTTTATCCCATCTGGCTCGGTCTCTTTCCGCAGCACGGAAAGCGTCGCGCAAAGCACGAACTCCGTAGCTTTTGGTCTCCGAAACATTTAACTCGTAAACCGAAGGACGCGGCTGTCACGAATTGGCCGCCTTAACATCCCAGAATATTTTTCTCGGTCTCCAAATTTGAGAGGCCAAACTGAGAAAGAATGAATTAATCACGCTACTCCACGGCTATCTAGTCGTGAGGTAAGATTATTCACAAAAAGCCTCTAGCCATGACGTAAGCTTGCAGATGGCAAGTAAAATGGGATACTTGAGACGGACACAACTAGATAATTTAAATTAGTCTACCCCTTAGAAAACTGCTGACCCAGACGGGCTATGACACCACACAGACGCATTGGCACCTTCTTGCCCAGGTAGACCCAGACTGAATCAACAATGAACTGGGCCAGTGAGTGAAATAAAACCACCCAGGCGTGAACAACATTGATACAGGGAGAGATAATGGCCCCCAGGGCGGTAAACAAGCCCCGTCCACTCGGACTGGCAGACTCTGCAAGGTGTGAAATCACTGATAAGACTCAGTGGGCTAATAATGGTCAGACCCACAGGTGTGAAGGCTAGTGTGCCTGCAGAAAGAATTTTATGACTGGACAGACTTGGAGTTAATTGCAATTACCGTCCGGTGGAGATAAGAAGAATTTATGATGGGAATGCCAAGTAGATAATACGGTCTGCTTGACTCAGCTTAAATAAGGGTCCCTAGCCTGTTTTATGTTAGATTAAGTTTGACTTCAGAACAGGTGAGAAGAGAGAGTAAATGTAGATTTCTTAGTAACTAAGTATTTTAGGTGTATGTACTGAATTCCAGTCTATATCTGATCTAGGTTATTGCAAGAACTATCATTGTCATAGATTACTTGAGTGTTCTTTCTAAGTTCTGCGTTCAATATCATATTGCTTTAAAGTGTTATTCTTCTGAGAAATAGAGCCTTATGTGAGACAGATCTTGTCTGGGTAGACTTTTAGGTGTCTTGGTAGATGCTTGTCATTTCTTTGTACACTATCCTAGTTGCCTTTTGGTGTGTGCATTTGTTGTACAGAATATAGTCAACTGACTATTTATTTAATTCTTACAACAGCAGTAACTAAGTGTGCTTAAACCGGGCAGCTCAGCAAATATAGCTGGTCTGTTTGGTCACTTCAATTAGACTTGTTGTATATCTCATTTTGTAGCTATACAATATTAGTACTCATTAATAATGCCTGATGCTATTATGTGAGTATCATTATATGTCCATCTTGAAGTAATATAATGTTTACGGATATGTTGGATGTAAGTATGTGTAATTTCATAAACTAACTAGTGCATTATGCTATGATGTTAAAGTATCATAATATGTCTAGTTTAATCAATATGTTTATGTGTATTGGATGTTTGATATATTGATTTGTCATATGCAAACCTACCAATATGAAGTGTTATGCTATTGTCTGCGCATTGGCACATTGGCCAATGATTGTGTTGGAAGCAGAGGTGTAATGGTACAGACATTACCCACAATTGGTAGTATAGGGTATATGGTGCTAAACTTTCTCAGTGTATTGTGGGCGTGCGTCCACGGTAATGCACGGAAACCTGGCACAGCTACTGGTCACGGCTTGTAAGCCCGGATGATCAGGCATTGTTATAATACCCTTACCGACCCTGTGAGCTGCTAAACTAACATTGGACGGAGCGGCTGTACGACACAGAATTTCTGTATTAGCGACATGGACATGGGGCGGCAGAAATGTAATCATTACAGGCGTGTGAGACAATTGAAAAGCCCGTCCCAGACCAAAGACAGTAGGGAGAAGGAGGACGGTGAACGCAGTAGAGCTGGAAGATAAACTTGGCCAGACTGGTCATTGTATATGTTTGTGTTATGATATGTTTTAATTAGGATTGCGCTGATGTAGAACTGATATAACACATTCTTGACTTTCTTTCAAGCTCTCACAAGGAGCACCTATGTTATAGATCTCAAGAACGAGTTATGACTAGGTAGAGCCAGGACTGGCAGACGTTAGAATACCGGCAAGCTGTTCTTTTTTGAGTCTACTGAAGAGTGGGGATCTGGACCACAGTTCCAGATAGATGAAGTAACAAGTAAAGTTACGTAATATTTGTCATCAATATCAATATGTATATGATTTCATCATCCTCATATTGACAATCATCCGATGTCTATTGTTATGATTAGCAAATAAATGTTGTAGTATTGTAACTCATAGTTCTGTCGTTATATTTTAATTCCAATTGTGCATACGTGTTGTGTGTGTACATTGGTGGGGGTTCACTTACACACCAAGGAAGGGAGCAGTCAGGGAGAAAAACCTGTACTGGAATAGTTGTCTTTACACTTTAATTCAGACGTAAAAATCTATTCTAACTAACCTTCTCCTTCCCATCCTTGGCGAATATTCAGCACAGTTCATTTCAATTTTGTAACGAGCCACTAGGAATGGTACGTTGGATATTCAAGGGCTTAATCTGTAGTTCAGCCATATAGATTTTGTCCCTAGTCAGTTTCTGACTATCTGGGGTTGCTCGCCAGTGAATAATACATTCATCTAGCCGGTGGGGCACCCCGACTTATGACACGCGGCCAGGAATCGAACCCACAACCTTCGGAGCACGAGTCAAACGGCTTGACCACTTCGCCGCAGAGACTCCCAGTTTGGCATGGTGGATAAAACTACTTCTTTTCAACGGCCCCATAGCTAGGTTTTCAAATCTGTTCTTCATAGGGTGGCCTGGCAAGCTGAGGAACTTTTCTGCTTGTATTAGTGTTTTTGTATCTCTGCGCTCACTCAGTGCTTGTGTCCTCCCCATCTTCTCCATTTCCACTATAGGGGTTGATCTCATCCCTCCTGTGGTGACTCTAAGTGCTTAATTTTGCACTTTATCCAGCTCTTCTAGTGTGGTTTTTTATACCGAACACCACGCAGTTGACCCGTATTCCAGGTGTGATCGTATGCTCTGTTGATAGACTTTGCTAAGTATTTTCCCACTGGTTCCTCATGTGGTTCAACTTAGCTTTCTCAGGATGGCTATTTTCCTTCTGGCTTTTGCTACTGCTTTGTTGATGTGCTTTCTCCATGTCAGCCTGCCATCAAAGGTTACACCAAGGTATGTTGGTTTTTTTATTTTCTCTTAGGAGTGCTCCATTTATCAGGATGATCCCTGCTTTTTGTTTTGGAGAGAGGGTAAATAGGGTGGTGCTGCACTTGTCAGTGTTTATGCTGACACACCATCTATTTGCCCATGCAACAAATGTATCTACAGCTTTTTGTAGCAATCTGGTGGCCACTGATGCATATTCATTTTTGCTCCATAGAACCAGGTCATCGGCGTACATTGCTGCTTTACATCCATGCAGTAGGTGAGCAACAAGATCATTGATGAAGATTAGAAAAAGTGTGGGGGGCAAGACTCATCCCTGGGGAACACCGTGACGCAGTAGTACTTTCTTGCTCTTGAGTCCGTCTATCTGTACTCAGGCTCTTCTGTTGTGCAAGTATGCTTTCACCCATTTGTACAGTCTTCCATTGACTTTGCAGTTTCTCAGTTTCTTCATCAGACCTTCTTTCCAAACTTTGTCAAAGGCTTTCTTCAGATCTATCCATGCCGCAAGCACCAGCTTCTTCTCTTGGAATGCATCCTCAATTTCTTGAGAGAGGTAGGCTGTCTGATCTTCCGTAGAGTAGCACTGCCTAAAGCCAGCCTGCTGTGGCACAAGGATGTTTTTACTTTCAATGTACCACCGCAGTCTGTGATTGATGATGCGCTCCAGTGTTTTGCAGAGACAGCTGGTGAGGCTAATTGGTCTGTAGCTAGAGGCAATGGAACTATCTTTCCCTGCTTTTAGGAGATACATCATGATTTCTTCTCTCCAGGCTTGTGGAACACTGCCTAAGGTCCAGCTGTTATTTAAGATCTGCAACAGCTTTGCTTTGGCCTCTGTTCCTAGGTTCCTGATCATTTCATTGGAGATACCATCAGCTCCTGGTGACTTTCTCATTTTCAGTTTTGATATGGCTAGCTCCAGTTCACTGATTGTGATGGGTGCCTCCAGAACCTCATGTACTATTTCCTTCTGTCCTGTATGTTGCCGTTTCTCACGAATCTCTTGTTGTTTCTCTGGACTAATATTGATATTGTCATCTTGTGTGAATGAGTCCGCAAAATGGTCAGCTGCTTGCTTTCTTGTTAAGATTTTTCCATCTTTATGTAGTGCAATTTTTGAGTTTCTCCCTGTGCCCTCGTCATTAAGCTGTTTTATTAGCTTCCACAATTTCCTTGTGTCTCTTTCAAAGTTCAGAGACTCCGTTTTCTCCTGCCAGCTTTTCCGTCTAGCCTGCAGCTTCGCCTTTTGAGATGTGGCTTTTGTGTGCTGGAATTTATTGTGGTGCTCTTGGCTGGGTGTGGCCTCTGCTTGCTTTCTACACACTTCCACGTCATTATGCAACTGTTCCAGTTCCCTACTCCAGTAGGGTTTATATTGTTTACGGGCTCCTCTTGGTACTGTTTCTCGCGCTGCCTGTAGTATGCATTTCCCAAACTCTTCAACTACTTTATTTATGTCTTTCTCAGTGTTCAGGTTTCTAACCAGTATGCTGGTGCGATTCTTGTACATTGCCCAGTCTGCTTTCTTGTAGTTCCACCTCGAGAGGGTGCTGCTTTCACTTACAAGCTCATTTTCTACAGTTAGAAAGACTGGCCGATGGTCACTGCCACCTAGTTGTTTCCCAACAATTCGTGTAATAGTCCACTCCAGGTCTGGTGAATGAAAAGCCAGGTCAGGTGTAGTTGTAGTGTGCCATGATCTCGAGTAGAAAGTATGTGGGTCGGACGGCTTGTTAATCAAGTTGAATCTATTCTCATCCTGCCAGTCTTCCAGTCTCTCTCCTTTCTGGTCCATGCGAGTGGCTGTTGAAATCGCCACACACAATCATTTTTTCTTTTAATTGTAGTGTGTCCAGTGCCTGTGGGCGGTCACTTGGACAGTAGTAATTGATCAGATGTAGGTCTGTATTGCCTGTCTTAAGTTTAAGTGTCTGATACTCAACCCCTTCCATGTAGACTTCGATTTGGGAAGCAGTGATGTTATTTTTTACAAGAGTCAGTATCCCACCTTTTCGTCTGTCCTTTCGGTCAGCTCGGTAACACTGGTAGCCTCTGATTTTGAAGGTTCTATTTTCGTTGAGGTGAGTTTCTTGCAAGCAGCATACGATTACTTTTTCTTGGTCCAAGATGTTTCTAATTCTTTTTTTTCTTTTTTTTTTTTTTGCTGACTCCCTTCGCATTCCAGTGCATTATTTTAAGTCTTTGTTTAGTATGGCCAGCCGTTCTATTCTCAGGTCCCCTGGCTCCACATGATATCTGAGAAGGACCTCCAGTAGTTGTGGTTGGACCCTTTCGAGACATAGGGCCCGGCACTGCACCTGCCTGGGGGTCCAAAGCAGGGCGAGCACCATAACATTTAGCAGTAGTCGACATATTCCATTTTGCGTAATTGCGTGGCATCCTGAATTCTGTGGTGCGCCTCCCGGCTGGTTGCCTCCGTCTTCAGCACCTTTCCTTTGCTAGAGCAGACTGTGGTCTCACTCGAGTTTAGATGTGTACACACGCACACACGTGTCTGCACATGCATGTATGTGTATACACATCTAGAGCACACTGGTTATTTTCCGGCGCCAGATACTCGCCGTCGCCCCTTCTCCTGTTAGTAGAAACAGTTCCGCCACGTGAAGGCCAGGAGTTGGACTTTTGCTGCATAGGTTATGTATTCACGAGCCATTGGGGTATTTAAGCAATGTTGGGCGCTCACCCCAACACTGCGCCCCGGCTACATACAGCAACATTTGGAACCTACTACTTCTTTATATGGTTGGTATACCGCTACGAAGCTTCATCGCAGAACTTCCCATAATTCCAGCGTAAAACATTTATATAGCGGGTTATTTGGTTCGAGTTCACCGGATCACTTCACAGAGATACTCCGTGATTGAATAAATTGATGGGACGCAGAGGTGTTTCCAAGGCACCAGGGCCGGGATCTATACTGGCCAAGACCTGCTGACATGTCCACGCCGTGCGTCCTGGGCAATAGGTCCCTTCAGAGTCCTGGCTAACATCAGTAGGATCGATGATTCCTTCAAAGCCGGAGAGTATCTGCCTGCATGGCTAGGAACCACCAGTCTGCACACCAAATAGCCAGACATGGGACAACGGATACTCACGCAAGCCTCAGATCCTGTATGACATCACACTGATGTTGGACATCAGGATGTCTTCATCCGACATACAGGACTTCACACTGGAGTTCACAGCCAGCGAACACAAGCAAGCAAGCAATAAAATTGATATTTATATATAGAAAAAGGGCCCACGAGTTGAATCGCTTGATAGTTTTCGATATTGATCAAGAGCTGTAGAAGAACTTCTCGTTGAACCTCTTGATATTTGCTGATAATGATTGAGCGGTGTCGAGGAACTTCTCAGTGAACAGCTTGAGATTTATTTATATTAGTATAGCGTTGTCGAGGAACTTCTCAGTGAACAGCTTGAGATTTATTGATATTAGTCAAACGTTGTCGAAGAACTTCTCAGTGAACAGCTTGAGATTTATTGATATTAGTCTAGCGTTGTCGAGGAACTTCTCAGTGAACAGCTTGAGATTTATTGATATTAGCCTAGCGTTGTCGAGGAACTTTTCAGTGAACAGCTTGAGATTTATTGATATTAGTCTAGCGTTGTCGAAGAATTTCTCAGTGAACAGCTTGAGATTCATTGATATTAGTCTAGCGTTGTCGAGGAATTTCTCAGTGAACAGCTTGAGATTTATTGATATTAGTCTAGCGTTGTCGAGGAACTTCTCAGTGAACAGCTTGAGATTTATTGATATTAGTCTAGCATTGTCGAGGAATTTCTCAGTGAACAGCTTGAGATTTATTTATATTAGTCTAGCGTTGTCGAGGAACTTCTCAGTGAACAGCTTGAGATTTGTTGATAGTGATTAAGCGTTGTCGAAGAACTTCTCAGTGAACAGCTTGAGATTTGTTGATAGTGATTTAGCGTTGTCGAAGAACTTCTCAGTGAACAGCTTGAGATTCATTGATATTAGTCTAGCGTTGTCGAGGAACTTCTCAGTGAACAGCTTGAGATTTATTGATATTAGTCTAGCGTTGTCGAGGAACTTCTCAGTGAACAGCTTGAGATTTATTGATATTAGTCAAACGTTGTCGAAGAACTTCTCAGTGAACAGCTTGAGATTTATTGATATTAGTCTAGCGTTGTCGAAGAACTTCTCAGTGAACAGCTTGAGATTTATTGATATTAGTCTAGCGTTGTCGAGGAACTTCTCAGTGAACAGCTTGAGATTTATTGATATTAGTCTAGCGTTGTCGAGGAACTTCTCAGTGAACAGCTTGAGATTTATTGATATTAGTCTAGCGTTGTCGAAGAACTTCTCAGTGAACAGCTTGAGATTTGTTGATAGTGATTGAGCGTTGTAGAAGAACTTCTCAGTGAACAGCTTGAGATTTGTTGATAGTGATTGAGCGTTGTCGAAGAACTTCTCAGTGAACAGCTTGAGATTTGCTGATAGTGATTTAGCGTTGTCGAAGAAATTCTCAGTGAACAGCTTGAGATTTATTGATATTGATCAAGCGTTGTCGAAGAACTTCTCATGTTGGCATACAAGTGGAGCACTTCACTTTGGGGAATTTGAAATGGATAGACCTCAGGGTAGAATATGCATCAAACAACCTGAATAGGACAGAATCACACCTCCCCTTTCTGTCTCAGACTTTTCAACTGAGAATCATTATAATCATCATTCGACTTAATTATTCTGTCAGCCTGGACAAAGCACCTAGCTTGGACCAAAGAAATGTCCCCTTGGAGTCCTTGATCTGGATAGGAGAAGCAGAGTTGGTTGACATCAAGCTTTATAGGTTGTACCCTGGTCTGGTGTTATGTTCTTGCGCCATTTTAACGCTCAGTACACATGTTTTCCAACCCCAAGTTTATCCTTGTTCCCTTCATTAATTTGGGTAATCCCTGAGGGGTTTTATTTGCAATCCCTTTTGGTGGGTTGGTAAAGTACTCCTACCAGTTTAAAGAATACCGATTGTTATCCTAGATGCTTTTCTTATTAGTTAGGAATTTATAAGATAGCCCTATCGTATGTATTCATTATATAGAAGTGGAATTCCCTATCTTTCTAATATAAAAATAAGCCTTGTATAGTAGAGCTATTTATTAGGGAGCGTTCTTCAGTGCATCAATACGTCACCCGGTCTGGCACCTGATGTTGAATGTGGCAATTCAGCGAACTAGGCCGAATTTGCTTTTATTTAGAAGCTTATGGAATTAGGAAGATTGCTTCCTATATTCCTCTTCGATTAATCCCATTATTATATCCAGTTTTAGTGGTTATTCACTAGGATTATCTCGGGTTTCAGCTAAGAAGTATATTAATTGTCACGGGTCACTGGAATTCTATGCACAGCTGGTCGTGGCGTCATCTGCGCTTGCTTCCTTCAAGTCGGCTGCTAGAATGTGGTTTGTAATTAGTGTAGTAAATCTTTCAATCAATCAATCATGTGCCATGCCGGAAAGCGTGGGCGGTCATGACTCGCCATTTCACTCGATCACCAGAGTCGTGGATCAGCTCAGTGTTCCTGTCTCGTCCATGCCATGTGGCCAAGCCATCCAGGTATTTTCCTCTCGGTCTTCCTCTTGGTCTGTTCCCTTCGATCTTGCCAGCTGTCACTAAGTTCTCCAATCCATTTCTTCTTATAACATGTCCAAAAAATGTTGACTGTCTACGTCTAATTTCTCTGATCAATTTACGATGTTCATTTGTCTCCTGTAGTACTTGGTCGTTGGTTTTTCTGTCTGTCCATGGTATTCTTTGCATTTTCCTCAGAAACCACATTTCTACAGCCATCAGATGTTTTTCAGCTTGACTGCTCATTGTCCAAGTTTCACATCCATACAAAAGAACAGGCTCTATGTATCCCCTGAACACTCTTTTCCTTGTTTCAATTGACATCTTTTTATTGGTCAATATGTTTTTCATCTTGCTAAAGGCTACTTTCGCCATGGCGATTCTTGTTCTAATCTCTTCAAGGCATCTCCCATCAGATGTTATGACTGTTCCGAGATAATTGAACCGATTCACTTGTTGAAGAATATTCCCATTTACTTGTATATTACATTGTGGTACTTCGTTCCTCCCAGTGACGACCATAACCTGTGTCTTTTTACAATTTAATTGTAACCCCAGCTGCTCACTGTGTACAACAACCGCAGCTACTAATTGTTGCAGATCCTGCGCATTGTCTGCAATCAATACTGTATCATCTGCATATCTAATGTTAGTGATGTTTCATCCTCCAATGCTGATTCCATTTATATCTTCTACATTTCTGAAAATTTAAATATTGAGCGCAACCCACCAGCGGCAACGCTGATCGTATTCCGGTATGAACCTTAGGCCTATCCACGTCAATATGGAAGCACTATACTCGAGTTTCGCTCTCGTTTGAGCTCGTCAGTAGTGCATATCCCTGACCGGATCCGGAAACAAGCCCCGGATCACTGGCGTATAAAGCGGGTGTGTAACCACGCAGCACACGCTGGACACGCCAAATTATCATAGCAGAACACCACAACGTCACCCATAGTAGGCCATGCTCAATGGATCCGGTCAGGGATATGCACTACTGACGAGCTCAAACGAGAGCGAAACTCGAGTATAGTGCTTCCATATTGACGTGGATAGGCCTAAGGTTCATACCGGAATACGATCAGCGTTGCCGCTGGTGGGTTGCGCTCAATATTTAAATTTCAAATCCCGAAACAGCCAACTAATCAATTTCTGAAAATATTTTCACTGTACATGTATAGGGGTAAAAGATCTGGAGACATTACTCATTACACATCCCTGCCTAACACCTCTCTTAATAGGCTGATATTGCCCCACTTCATTATCAATACTTATGGCAGCTTGTTGTTTCCAATATATGTTTTTTTTTTTCCCCTAGTAAATCTTTAACTAACTAATATTCATAATCACCTTCAGTTTGGAACTCAATTCCCTGATTGAAAGAAGGATGGAGTTCATTTCTAAAGGACTCGAATCTCCTACATTTCACAACCGGTTTTCAAAACCGTCCAGATTGAAGCACAACCTGACACACATTGCCGACCAGGGTTGCCACTTTTTTTTTTTTTATACCAAAAACATCTAGAAACGGCCCAAACAACATCCATAAATATCTAGACTTCGTTGGAAAGTATCTAGGAAAAATATCCAGATTGAGACTGCCGGTCTCCCTGGCGTAGAAGTTTACGACTTTCGCCGTAACATCGTATATTCTCGTGAGTAACGCAGCTGCGCCCGAACCGGCAGAGGTTCGAGCAGTGGTGGTAAATTACGGGGGTATGTGAGCCGCTCGCTCAGAAAGCAATAGCGAACTACTGAGCGTAATCTTGCCTAGTACAACAACAGCAGCTGAAAAATGCTGATGTTGACTGCAACGTCCTGTAAGGGATATACAACATTTTTAAAAAAAATTGATGTGACTTACCCTATAGAATCATGTCCTCATCTTCACTGATGTCTGTCTCACAAGATGCACTTAACTTGGATGATGAAGTTGAAGCTTCAGATTCAAAATGACTCTGATATGCTTTAGCTGTTCCAATTTCTTTTAATACACGGTCAGGGAGCTGATAAGTTGAACAGCATTTTCCTGCTCTCATCAGGCCAAATCTTATTGTCAAGATAGCATTTAAGAGGTCAAGTTTCATCCTGTTTCTTAGTTTACATTTTATATAATTCATAGTACTGAAAACTCTTTCCGCATCAGCATTTGAATGAGGTAGTATCATGGCAGACATCGCACATTCAAAGAGCTCACAGAATGGACTGTTACCTGAGGCATCTTTAAATTGTCTTTCTTCACTCCAAAAAGCTTCAGTTTCTGTTTTGTTTGTCCAGTCAACCAAATTTATTTTTGTTAACTAATATTCTGCTTCCGCCACACTATTATCAGTAGCCCCTAAAAATTTCATAACTTGACAATATTTTGATATGTCCTTTACTGGCTGAAGTATGTTAACAGAAAAGAGTAAAATATTTTTCAATACATCTAAATTTTCAGGAAGTCTCTGCTTCATTTGCTTGAATAATGAGAGAAGAAAATCTTGACAGCGCTTTCTTAAGTCGTTCTCTTCATTTTCTGGTAACAGTCCTTTTGCTTTTAAACCATCAATTTTTGATTTGCTTTGGTATCCCAGGCATGGCTTAGGAGCCAAATAGCTCTCTATAGTGCAAGTGAACAAGCCAGCATTAGAAGTTGACAATATAAGTCTTTTACCAATTGAGTGAAATAGCAAAGTGAGGTCGTCAAATAATTTAACTTTATCAACATTTTGAGATTCAAACAGTTTATTAACTTTTTGCACTTCACTTAGAAAGGGTTGTAACAAGAGAAGGAATGCCACATTTTTTTAAATCACTGTACATTCCATATAGTATGTCAGCTGTGTATCACTTTTCACTTTGTCTTGTTATTTCGAAGTTCGTCTTCAACTCCAACCATTAGTTCACAATTACTTCAACAGCTGGTTGAATTAATAGCCATCTAGTTTTGCAATATGACAGAATTTTCAGTGGTGAGGAACTATCATTTAATGCTTTATATAAATTATTATATTGCTGTTGTCTGACAGATGATTTGGAGAACCAGTTATGTGTTTCAGCAATAAGGAATTCCAAATTCCTTGGTAAACATTCTGATGAGGCATGTGATAATGCTAGCTGCAAGGAATGACATTCACATTTTTTGAGGATTAAAGATGGGATATCTTCCTTCAATTTGGCATAAACGCCACGGTTGATACCAACCATTACCTATGCATTATCTGTTTCAATTGCAGCCAAATTCTTCAAGTTTAAATGTTTACTGACCAAAAGTTTCTTCCGTACCTGAACTATACTTTCTGCGTCCAGGCCAAACAAAAAATGGGTAAATGACACGGAAAGAAAAGTAAAATCTAGAAAGTATCCGAAATATCCAACTACAAATGAAAAGTATCTAGAATTGCATCCAGCATCCATTGGCATCTTTCCGTCTTGACAGACGATAGTTTGGTACATTGTGCTTCAAAAAGGCTTAATAACTACGACCCATGGCGGTGGCGAGTGTGGCTGGTAAGGCCAATTCTTGCTGCAAATGTTTGCTCACAGTAGATGCATGTGAAAACATGGTCATTTCCACCATTTTGCACCATCTTACGTCTCTCACGCTCTGTGTGAGCTTTATCTGCAATCATTTCCTCCTTTGTCTTTATTCCATTTCTGATAGTTGCCCTCCATGCAACACGTTCAGCGGCGACTTGCTACCAGTGTGTATTATCAATGCCTGTATCAATCATGTTCCGCTTACACACATCTTTGTATCGTAGTAGAGGCCGACCCTGAGATCTCCTACCCGTCTGTAATTCACCAAAAAAGATGTCCTTTGGTATTCTACCATCATCCATCCTCCTAACATGTCCTATCCATCTAAGTCCACAAAGACTGAGCATGGAATACACCGTCACACAACCTGATCTTTCCAATACTTCAGTATTTGTGATTTTGTCTTGCCACTTAATACCAAGTATTCTTCGCAGACACCGCATATGAAAGCTGTTTAAACGTTTCTTTTGGCGTGAGTAAGTTGTTCAGGTTTCACTGCCATAAAGAAGAGTACTAAGGACACGGGCTTGGTAGACAAGGACTTTTGTTTTGGCAGTAAGCTTCCTGTTCTCCCAGACTCTTTTTCTTAACCTGTTCACTGTTGTTGCTGCCTTGCCAATCCGGATGTTGATTTCCTGATCGAGGGATAATTTGCTATTTACCTCTGATCCAAGATATGTAAAATGGTCTACTATCTCCAGTTCGGCGTCGTCAAAAAAGATTGATGGTACACCATGTGCGCCTTGTGACATAATCTGTGTCTTCTTTTTGTTAATTGTTAAACCAAATTCAGAACAAGCATTGGAGAATGCCGATAGAATATGTTGTAATTCTTCCTCAGAGTGGGTCGCAATCGCAACATTATCCGCAAAAAGCAAATCTCTGATTAGTACCCTCCTAATTTTGGTCTTGGCCTTCAATCTCTGAGCATTGTAGAGGCCACCATCTGAGCGTGAGTGAATGTATATACCGTCATCCTGATCACGAAAGGCATATTTCAGTAGAAGTGAAAAGTATATCCCAAAGAGGGTGGGGGAAAGTACACAACCTTGCTTAACTCCACTCTTGATTTCAAACTCTTCTGAAGTTGAGCCATCAAACTTGATTATACCCTTCATGCCTGTGTGGAACGATTCCACAATGGACAGAAGAGTTGGTGGGCAGCCAATCTTCTTTAGTGCTTCGAACAGACCCTCACGACTGACCAAATCGAATGCCTTTGTGAGGTCGATGAAGGCAATAAACAGTGGCTGATTTTGTTCCCGGCATTTTTCTTGCATCTGTCGCAATGAGAATATCATATCAATGGTAGACCGGTTCTGGCGGAAGTCGCACTGTGATTCGGGGTAGATTTGATCTCCCAAGACTTGAAGTCTGCGCAGAACAATTCTGGCAAATACTTTCCCAACAATACACAGAAGTGAGATACCCCTATAGTTGTTACAGTCGCTCCGATCGCTCTTGTTCTTGTACAGCGTTATGATGTTTGAATCTTTGAAATCCTGTGGGACTTGTCCTTCTCGCCAGCATAGCTCTATTAGCTGGTGGATCTGTAAAGTGAGTGTGTCTTGCCTACTCCTGATTACCTCTATTGGGATCCCATCCTTACCTGGAGCCTTGCCAGACGCAAGTTCATTTATAGCACACTTAACTTCTTTTATGGTGGGAAGTGTGTCCAGGTGGTCAAGAGTTGGCAGGGCCTCTGTGGTGTTGAGGGCATCATCCGCCAGCTTGGTCTCACTTGAGTAAAGCTCTAAATAGTGCTCGACCCATCTATCCATCTGCTGTTTCTTATCAGTGATGATTTCTCCAGTCAAGGTTTTCAGCGGTGCACTTCTTTTGATCATTGGACCACAAGCTTTCTTTATCCCTTCATACATGCTTCTGATGTTTCCCTTATCACTTGCGATTTGAATGGACTCACATAACTTGATCCAATAGTCATTCGCACACTGCCTGGCAGCCTTTTGCACATCCTTCCTTGCTTGCTTCAGCTCACTCAGAGTGTTACGCGTTGGTCTTTCCTTGTTTCTTAAGAGAGATATCTTCTTTTTATCAATCAAGGGCTGCAGTATCTGGCTGTTTGCCACAAACCAGTCCTGCCTCTTATGATCCACAATGCCGCAAACCCCTACGGTAGTTTTATAAAGAGTTTCCTTAATTTGACCCCACTTTTCATTTACTATACAATTTTCTGATGTATCAGTGAAAGCGTCTTCAAGTTGCTGTTGAAATTCAAAGTACTTTCCAGGATCGTGAGTGTTAATAATATTAATCCTGGGGCTAGATTTGTGTTTAGCTGTATATATTCTCTTTGGTCTCAGTCTAACCCTTGCAACAACCGAAGAATGATCTGTATCACAGTCAGCACTGTGGTAACTTCGAGTTAATGATGTATGGTTCAGATAATCTGCTTGTGATAATGAAGTCCAGCTGATGCCAATGGCCGGATCTTGGATGTTTCCATGTGACCTTATGCAACTCTTTTGTTTTAAAAAAGGCGTTTGTAATAAATTGGTCATTTCTAGTGCAATGCTCCAGCAGCCTTTGCCCATTATCATTCATGCGACCGATGTTGTATTTTCCAAGGCACACTGGCCATGAACTCGAGTCCTTGCCCACACGAGCATTGAAATCACCGAGCATATAAATGTAGTCGGATTTTGGAACTGCTTTGATCACAGAGTCTAGCTGCTCATAGAACGTATCCTTCACATCATCAGAGGAAGCGAGTGTCGGTGCATATGCAGTGATAATGGTGGCAAATCCACAAGAGGTTGCCAAGCGCAGGGATAATAATCTTTCATTACCTCCAGCTGGGATATCAATCATTCCCAGTAGCGAATTCTTCACTGCAAAGCCCACACCATGTTGCCTTTTTTCTGCCTGCCCTCTTCCCTTCCAAAAAATGGTGTAATTGTTTTCCCTGAGTGACCCTTCCTCAGCGAGGCGAGTCTCCTGCAGGCCAGCAATATCAATGTTAAGACGATTGAGTTCAGCATCAATCACAGCCGTTTTTCTCACATCGTCAATATTTATCAAGTCAGTGGAAAATCCTGGACACATGGTTCCTACGTTCCAGGTTGCAAGCCGTAGCTTGAGGTTTCTATTATTCTTTTTATTAGTACCTGGTACATTGGTTTTACAGCCTGCGATTCATATTTTGTCCTAGCCCCAAGCACCCATTGAAGCAGGCAGGCTGTGGCGGATCAGCACCCAATTGGCCGGGGGCTGCCCAGCTTGAGGCGGGCGGTAGCTGATCAGTGACACCTGTAGGTGTCTCCCACCGTCAGAGGCAATGCGTGGCGCCCCATGTCTACGCCAACTGACAAGGACTTATAACCCGTAACAGTTGCCTCTCGCTTTGATTCCGAGACCGGTTAAGACCAGGGATGGAGTTATTGCCTCTCACAATGCCTGGGCTAAAATAAAGAAACCATGTGTTGCCCATGCAGCATGATCCCTCTCTCGGCCTGCCTAGTTCACTCCAGAGGAAAGTTGACACCTATACATCTGGAACAAGACAAGCTACAGAAGCTGCCGGATCAGCAAAGCAATGCTCTAACTGTCCGCCTGTCGGAGCTTCGATCCTAGACCAGCTGCCAACCAAGGTTTAGGGCCTGGTCTGTCCTGCCATGACTATTTTGTCTTTGGGTTGCATTTCCTCGCACCAGGATAAGGCTTGTACCCTCCCAATTGCGCTCTTCCGCCCGAAGCCGTTGGCAAAATGTTGGGTGTCGAGTTTGGTAAGCGCCGCCCAACATTCGGCGCTGACAGAAAGCAGGTAGTACCGTCTACTGTCATACGGTAGCTGAGTCATATCTGACTAAGACCTGACACACATCCAGCATCCAAACGTCAGAAAACGGTATCCAGACGCCTGCAAAGACCTCTAGATCTGGATATAAAATATTTAGAATGGCAACCCTGTTGCCGACAGTTTACGCAATGGCTACCAGGAGGCGGAGCTAAGATAATCTCGGCTCTTCCGGGATTTCACTGAATTACTAAATTCACTTAATTCCCGTGAACTAACTGGACCTAATTGTTGGTTACTAGTAAAGTTCACCCTGTGATTAGTGAGACGTTAGGGAATCTCAATTTTCTCCACTAATTGCCATCTGTCTTAACCTTCGAGAAATATCTATGCTAATGAGGTTATGATAAGAATACTTGAAGGTCTACAAATTGATGGAAAAGACCTTAGACTTGTAAAAAACATATATTGGAAAAAACAAGCTGCCATCAGAATTGATAACGATGTAGGTCAATATCAGCCTATTAAAAGAGGTGTGAGACAGAGATGGTAATGTCTCCAGATCTTTTCTCCCTGTACAGTAAAAATATTTTCAGAAATATAGAAGATATCGAAGGAATGAACATTGGGGGACGATACATCAAAAACATTAGATATGCAGACAATGAACAGGACCTGCAAAATTTAGTAGATGCGGTTGTTGCACACAGTGAACAACTAGGGTTAGAACTGAATATTAAGAAAACACAGTTTATGGTCGTCACTGGGAAGAAGGAAAAACCACAATGTGATATACAAATAAATGATTCTTAAGCAAGTGAATCGATACAGTTATCTTGGCACAGTCATAACATCTGATGGGAGATACCTTGAAGAGATTAGAACAAGAATTGCCATGGTGAAGGTAGCCTTTTGCAAGATGAAAACATACTGACCAATAAAATGATGTCAATTGAAACGAGAAACAGGGTGCTGAAGTGCTACATTGAACCTATACTTTTGTATGGATGTGAAGTGTGGACAATAAGCAGTCAAGGTGAAAACCAGCTAATGGCTGTGGAAATGTGGTTTCTGGGGAAAATGCAAGGAATACCATGGACAGACAGAGAAACCAATGAACAAGTCCTTCAAAAAACAAGTGAAGATCGTAAACTGATTAGAGTCATTAGACGTAGACAGTCAACATTTTTGGGCATGTTATGAGAAGAAATGAATTGGGGAACTTGGTGACAACTGGCAAGATTCGTCTTCTTCTTTCGTTCGCTTGAAATATGTCTATATCTGCAATGTTGTCTCTTGTATGAATTTATCTGTCTTTTTCAGTTCACACAGTGGTCCATAGAGTTTATCTTCCACTGTCGTCTCTCTAGGCCATGAATGAATCACCCCAAAAAAACGGGAAGTAGATTGTGAGCTTTACTAAAACACGACTACAAGAGACAAATTGGACGTTGCGGCCAAAGCCTTCGTCAGCACAGGACAAACAAATAGAAACCAACACAAACCTACATGAAATACACTATGACAATATTAAACTAATTAAATTAATTAAATGTACTCATCTGATTCTGTGTCCTAGCTTGGAAAGACTGACAGAAGGTTTGCCTAGATATGTTACATATATATGTTACATATATATATATATATATATATATATATATATATATATATATATATATATATATATATATATATATATATATATTGGGCAGTCTTGGAATATGTGCTCTGATGTCTGCAACGCCAATCCACATGTGCACATGGCTGTTTCACCAATCTTGAATTTTGTATACATGTGGTTGCGTAATCTATTGTGTCCTGTTCTGAGGCGCAGAATAATGACTTGTTCTGGTCTGTCTAAAACGTGGAGTCATCTTGAGCAGGTTTTGGTGGCTTTCTGACTGATTTGATCATTATTTTCTTTTGGTGGTATGTAACGGGCACATCAGGCTGTTCTTCTTTGGCTCCTTCCTTAGCCAATTGATCAGCTCTGTCGTTTCCGGGTACTCCACAGTGGGATGGTGTCCACTGTATGGTGCCCTTAAGCTGACTGCCAAGTTCAGAAAGTAGTGTCCTTAGTACTGGCAATTTCCCAGACAGGAGCGCCTCGAGTACTGATTTTGCATCTGTCAATAGCACCACAGGTTGTGTACCATGGCTGGTATTTAGTAATTTCTCTGTTGCTATCTTGATTGAATCAATTTCAGCATCATAGTTATGGCAGTACTTTCCTGACGGTACTCTGGCTGTGTCCCTAGTATTATTTGGGTATTCTATGTACACTCCCGCTCCTCCATTTCGAACAGCATTTTGTGGCAAGACCAAAGGGAAGAGACTAAGGGGAAGACCTAGAAGCAAATACCTGGATGGCTTGGCCACGTGGCATGGTCGAGACAGGAACACGGAGCTGATCCACGACTCTGGTGATCGAGTGAGATGGCAGAACATGACCGCCCACGCTTACCGGCATGGCACATGATGGATGGATGGAATGAGGTTATCTAGTGGGTCAAGTTGAATCAGGGTATGGGAACCCGTTTTGGTCAATTTTACACATAAGTTAGGACCAATACTGCTTACTATTTTGCTTCAAGCTTCAATTTAGGGAAAGTGGAGAGAGACTGCCAGGCAATTTTGTCACCGTATGTAAGGGTGTTTAGTGTGTGACGTTCAGCGGGGCTGTACGTGGTAGGGGGGGGGGGGAGTAAGGGGTGTTTAGTGTGTGTGTATGACATTCAGCGGGGCTGTACGTGGTGTGGGGGGGGGGGGCATGTAAGGGTCTTTAGAGTGTGACGTTCAGCGGGGATGTAGTGTAACTAGTAGAGAAAACATGAGCAAATGGGGTTTGATTGTCTGGAGTTTGATGTGACAGGTTGGTGTTTGGTGTTGTTGTGTCTGGTGGAGACACGGCCAAGGTCAGTGTTGTTGCGTGGAAGGTCGCACGAGGTAGACTGAAAGGTCATTCAGGTTTAGGAATTTAACATGTTTATCCACAAAAGCGTGTTACGGTGTTACTTTCGTGAGTAACAAGACAAGCTTGTTACACTCTTAGTTTCGAGAGTAACAAGAAAAGCGTGTTACAGTGTTACTTTCGACAATAAGAAGAAAAGCGTGTTACAGTGTTACTTCCTAGAGTAACAGGGAAAGCGTGTTACGGTTTTACTTTCGAGAATAACCAGAAAAGCGTGTTACAGTGTTACTTCCGAGAGTAACAGGGAAAGCGTGTTACGATTTACTTTCGAGAATAACCAAAAAAGCATGTTACAGTGTTACTTCCGAGAGTAACAAGGAAAGCGTGTTACGGTTTTACTTCAGAGAGTAACTAGAAAAGCGTGTTACAGTGTTACTTTCGAGAGTAACAAGGAAAGCGTGTTACACTGTTACTTTCGAGAATAATGATAAAAGCATGATAAAACTACTCACAGATGGAATGGTATTAAAAAGCAGCAAGTGGCAACAATGAACACTTCGTCTTAGATTAGACTAGAGACTTATCCGGGGAGAGACAATGAGACAGGGTGAGAGAAAATGCTATTCTTACACGTATACTGAGGGGAGACAGTGGGAGAGATTAAAAGACTTACATTACACCTAGAAGGGTTAGACTTACCCGTGGAGAGACGGGCTGGAGACTGACATTCTTGAATTAAATTCAACAATTCGAGAGGGAGACATTTAGAATCAGGAGATGAACTGTTAGACTTACCCGTGGAGAGACGGGCTGGAGACTGACATTCTTGAATTAAATTCAACAATTAGAGAGGGAGACATTTAGAATCAGGAGATGAACTGTTAGACTTACCCGTGGAGAGACGGGTTGGAGACTGACATTCTTGAATTAAATTCAACAATTCGAGAGGGAGACATTTAGAATCAGGAGATGAACTGTTAGACTTACCCGTGGAGAGACGGGCTGGAGACTGACATTCTTGAATTAAATTCAACAATTAGAGAGGGAGACATTTAGAATCAGGAGATGAACAGTTAGACTTACCCGTGGAGAGACGGGTTGGAGACTGACATTCTTGAATTAAATTCAACAATTAGAGAGGGAGACATTTAGAATCAGGAGATGAACTGTTAGACTTACCCGTGGAGAGACGGGTTGGAGACTGACATTCTTGAATTAAATTCAACAATTAGAGAGGGAGACATTTAGAATCAGGAGATGAACTGTTAGACTTACCCGTGGAGAGACGGGTTGGAGACTGACATTCTTGAATTAAATTCAACAATTAGAGAGGGAGACATTTAGAATCAGGAGATGAACTGTTAGACTTACCCGTGGAGAGACGGGCTGGAGACTGACATTCTTGAATTAAATTCAACAATTAGAGAGGGAGACATTTAGAATCAGGAGATGAACTGTTAGACTTACCCGTGGAGAGACGGGTTGGAGACTGACATTCTTGAATTAAATTCAACAATTAGAGAGGGAGACATTTAGAATCAGGAGATGAACTGTTAGACTTACCCGTGGAGAGACGGGATGGAGACTGACATTCTTGAATTAAATTCAACAATTAGAGAGGGAGACATTTAGAATCAGGAGATGAACTGTTAGACTTACCCGTGGAGAGACGGGCTGGAGACTGACATTCTTGAATTAAATTCAACAATTAGAGAGGGAGACATTTAGAATCAGGAGATGAACTGTTAGACTTACCCGTGGAGAGACGGGCTGGAGACTGACATTCTTGAATTAAATTCAACAATTAGAGAGGGAGACATTTAGAATCAGGAGATGAACTGTTAGACTTACCCGTGGAGAGACGGGTTGGAGACTGACATTCTTGAATTAAATTCAACAATTAGAGAGGGAGACATTTAGAATCAGGAGATGAACTGTTAGACTTACCCGTGGAGAGACGGGCTGGAGACTGACATTCTTGAATTAAATTCAACAATTAATGAGGGAGACATTTAGAATCAGGAGATGAACTGTTAGACTTACCCGCGGAGAGACGGGTTGGAGACACATTCTTGAATTATAAGGGTCATTCATTTGAAACCAGTTCCAATGGATTTATTACAAAAGCATGAAAGAAACATTAACAGATGTGGTAGAATTAAACAAAGCATTCATTTTGAATGAATTATGCACCATGGGTTGGTCAGTAGAAGTCGCTGTAGGCATTCAGGAAAGCATCCGATTGTTTAGGTAGGCGGCGAATGCAGTCCGCGAAAAAGGATTGTGGTTGCTCACTGAACCAATTGTTTACCGCGTTCATTACGTCTGCATCTGTGTGAAATCGTTGCCTCTTGAGAACTTTTTTAGAGGTCTAATGTCCTGCCTTTGCCAGTAGAAAATTGAACTCAGCGGGACGCAATTATTCTACCATTGAAAAAAAATGTTTAGCTTTAGTTTGGACAGTAGAGAAGTTTCAGGCGTACCTGTATGGGAAACACTTCACAATACAGATCGATCACCAACCTCTCAGGTTCCTGGCAGCATCCAGAAACTTAAACGCTCGACTAATGAGATGGTCATTACTTTTACAACCGTATTCGTTTCAAGTAGAATATGTCCCAGGAAGGATAAATGTAGGAGCAGACTTTCTCAGCAGACATCCTATTGGAGATTCTGTACAAGAATCAGAGGAGGAAAGAAATAATGGGAATAGAAAGGAATAGAGGAAATATAAGCTTGTTACGCATGCTCAAAGCTATTGTTCTTCAGGCGAACAACAGTCTGAGAGGTGAGACAAGTGATATAATTTTTCACAAATTGTTAGACTTACCCGCGGAGAGACGGGTTGGGGACTGACATTCTTGAATTAAATCCAACAATAAGAGAGGGGGACAGAATCAGGGAATAAGCTATTTGACTTACCCGTGGAGGGACAGAGGTGAAATCTTTGATTAAGAATGATTCTTGGACTGAGGAGAGAGAACTTGAACTTGGACTTAAACAACTTTGAGATTCAACTCTTGGACTTAAACTTATACAAGGCTTTTTAAACGATACTTTTTGAGAGAGAATATAAAGTTTAGCTATTCAGCTGAAAGTTCGGATAAGGAGTAGTTAAATCAGAGGAAATCAATCAAGTATTGAGAAGTTGTGAGGGGGGAATGCTGCTGAGAATTTAGCAGCGTAGCTCAACGAGTTCAATTCGGATGTTTCTTGTTCCTATCTAACAATAAGATTCCGTGATGTATTGACAACGGCCTGTTTGTAGGCAACTGGCACTTCTGATGAATACAGTTACATTCCTGGACATAGTGTTCATCTTCAGTCAAATAATTATAAAAAGGGCAGTTATGGTTAAGTTTGTTGATCGTTTATTGATCATTTTAAGCGTTTGTTGATCGATTGTCAGCGTTACACACGGTAATTGTGGGGAGCAGATCATGTGCTGATGAATAGTAATGAACCACAATGAGATCAAGATACGAGATCGTAACGCACCTGGTGGTAACAAGTAATAACTATTACTGCAGCCATTGCGCCACGAGAACTGCCGCGGCTGGCGCTGCTACTAAACAATATATTCCAGAAGTGAAGTTAATCAAAGACGCCATAAGCCATATGTTGCACACTTTATTGCCTGGTATACTTCGCTGCTTGCCGTCAGGTTCACGTTGCAGAGTTATATATTACATGAAGTGTATAAATGAATGTTACGTTGAGTGAAATAGTTTCTGAATAGTGGTTGAAATTGTTGGAATGTGGAGTATGTTATCCCCACCGATATATCGCCTGGTTTATCACAATCACTACATGTTGGGGCTGCTTGCAACGTCATGTAGAGAATATGTAACTAACTTTATTAAAACTACTTCACAACCCAGCGGCAATGTCTGCTGTCGGATTACCTTCACAGTAAAATTATTGGGGTTGAATACGAGGTACATATACGTGACATACTCTAGACTCGTAGGGTTTCACCTACTGAACGAATTCTCGGGGATGTTTGGTCAATTATGAAAGTATCTTTTAGCTGTTTCTTGTAGCTGATTTGTTTAGCTAATTTTTGTAGCTAATTCTTGTAGCTGATTCTTGTAGCTGATTTTTAAACTGATTTCTTTTAGCCATTTAAAGAGACTCGTGGTATATTTGCCGGCTTCGTGGCGAAGGTTTGACTGACGCGGTTCGTGATCCCGCATACCCCCATTCGAAACACAGCTGCGCGCGATTTGGTAGCAGACCGCGTTGCGTCGGTGTTTTTTTTTTTTTTACGAAATGCTATGGGTGACGGTCGTTCAGAAAGCAATGGCAAACTACTAAACGTAAACTTGCCAAGACATCACAACAGCAAAAATGCCGGTGTTGACTGCTACATCCTGTACAACAGATATGCAGCTAACTTTAACATGGTATATTTAGACAGGGCCTTGCGTAGATCTTCTCAATATGATGTAAGTCTTCGAAATGCCGCCCCTTAATGATGCAAGTCTTTAAGATGCCACCCCTCCTTCGCTGTTTTTACCGCCCCCTTAAGCCTGATGCGGCCGACTCTCTGTATCATATGATGGCACGGTCCGGTATTTAGAGTTCAGGAGTAACTGGCAAGCTGTGTGTGAGTGTCTGCAGCTAATGGTGAGCACCAATGTCAGCCTCTGAGCTTTGACAACTGAGACCAGGTACAAGCGACCTCTCCTGTCTAGGGAATTACTTGATTCGCCATCGTTTCACATTTCTTCACCTTGCGCCAAGATGTCAACCACTCCCGGCCAGACAGATTTCCCTGTCTGTGAATCAGCATTCAGCGACCGAGCTTGCACTCTGGGAACTCTCGATCAAGGAACGATCTCTCGCCATCCGTGACACACTATGTGTCCCCTGACACTGCCAGCCTGAGTGCAACAATATCCCCCCACCCCCATCACCCGACCCTCCCAGCCTCGGCACAACGTTATGTCCTGCGTTTCTGTAAGGGAAATGTATTAAGGAGCTACGGGAATGCCCGGTTTAGACATGACCTTGCTGACATGTTTACGATGTGCAGGGGTGGAGAAGGGAGTCGGGGGGGGGGGGGGACGAACGCGTCTAGATGGAGGGGAGTGGGGAGAAGCATGTACCTGGATGGAGGGGAGTGTGAGTGTATTAGGTGGAGCTAGAACTACATTATATACAACTGAAGCGTTGGTGAGCTCTCTTGAAGAAAGACACAACACTCAGATTCGATGTGTTGGTGGGTGTTCAGATCGTTTGACAGCCTCCATCGGAATGAGGTTCAGGACTGTCCTCTAACCACAGCACTCAGGTGTCATCCCCAGAGGGTGGCTCCGGGGGGGGGGGGGCTGTGCTGTGGAGATCCACCTCCCCTCTTCACACTTAGAAACAAGCGGGTGGGCAAGACTGGGGTGGATCCTCGCATCTACAGTGAAACCTATCGGGGTGGGGCCAGGCCGTGACTCAGCGCGGCTGGGGGTGGGCCTGAGTTAATGGTGCTTACTCCGGGGCTTGAGGTACTTCATTGTCACAGCCACAAGTACGGGACCCGTCTAATGCCCCGAGGTACTTCATTGTCACAGCCACAAGTACGGGACCCGTCTGATGTCCTGGGGTACTTCATTGTCACAGCCACAAGTACAGTACCCGTCTGATGTCCTGGGGTACTTCATTGTCAAATGTACAGGACTCGTCTGATGTCCTGGAGTACTTCATTGTCAAAAGTACAGGACTCGTCTGATGTCCTGGAGTACTTCATTGTCATAGCCACAAGTGCAGGGCCCGTCTAATGCCCTGAGGTACTTCATTGTCACAGCAACAAGTACAGGACCCCTCTGATGCCCTGAGGCTGGTATATGGTGCCAGAACCACACTTTCATTGACCAGTCAGCACAGGCTGAGTGATGGGGTCAGTTTCCCTCGTGCCGACCCAGACATTACCTGGGACCCGCTGTAGCTGCCTCGCCCAGGCCAGTATCTGCCCCAATGTAGATCTGAACTATGACCATCAGCGCGGCAGGCGAACGTCCGACCACTTCTCTAGCCACTACTCTAGCTACTACTGTAGCCATTATTTTAGCCACTACTCTAGCCGCTACTCTATCGATTATTCTAGCCACTACTCTAGCCATTATTCTAGCCACTACTCTAGCCATTATTCTAGCCAGTATTCTAGCCATTATTCTAGCCACTACTCTAGCCATTATTCTAGCCACTACTCTAGCCATTATTCTAACCACTGCTCTAGCCATTATTCTAGCCACTACTCTAGCCATTATTATACCCACTACTCTAGCCACTACTCTAGCCATTATTCTAGCCACTACTCTATTCATTATTCCAGCCACTACTCTAGCCATTATTATACCCACTACTCTAGCCATTATTCTACACACTACTCTAGCCATTATTATACCTACTACTCTAGCCATTATTCTAGCCATTATTATACCCACTACTCTAGCCATTATTATACCCACTACTCTAGACATTATTCTAGCCATTACTCTAGTCACTACTCTAGCCATGATTATACCCACTACTCTAGCCATTATTATACCCACTACTCTAGTCACTACTCTAAACACTACTCTAGCCATTATTATACCCACTATTCTAGCCATTATTATACCCACTACTCTAGCCATTATTATACCCACTACTCTAGTCACTAGACACTACTCTAGCCATTATTCTAGCCACTACTCTAGCCATTATTCTAGCCACTGCTCTAGCCATTATTCTAGCCACTACTCTAGCCAGTACTCTAGCCATTATTCTAGCCAGTATTATAGCCATTATTCTAGCCACTACTTTAGCCATTATTCTAGCCACTACTCTAGCCATTATTCTAGCCACTACTCTAGCCATTATTCTAGCCACTACTCTAGCCATTATTATACCCACTACTCTAGTCATTATTCTAGCCACTACTCTAGCGATTATTCTAGCCACTACTCATGCCATTATTCTAGCCACTACTCTAGCCATTATTCTAGCCACTACTCTAGCCATTATTATACCCACTACTCTAGCCATTATACTAGCCATTACTCTAGCCATTATTATACCCACTACTCTAGCCATTATTCTAGCCACTACTCTAGCCATTATTCTAGCCACTATTCTAGCCATTATTATACCCACTACTCTAGCCATTATTCTAGCCATTATTTTACCCACTACTCTAGCTATTATTATAGCCACTACTCTAGCCATTATTATACCCACTACTCTAGTCACTACTCTAGCCATTATTTTACCCACTACTCTAGCCATTATTATACCCACTACTCTAGCCATTATTATACCCACTACTCTAGCCATTATTCTAGCCACTACTCTAGCCATTATTATAGCCACTACTCTAGCCATTATTATACCCACTACTCTAGTCACTACTCTAGCCATTATTCTAGCCATTATTTTACCCACTACTCTAGCCATTATTATACCCACTACTCTAGCCATTATTATACCCACTACTCTAGCCATTATTATACCCACTACTCTAGCCATTATTATACCCACTACTCTAGCCATTATTATACCCACTACTCTAGCCATTATTATACCCACTACTCTAGCCATTATTATACCCACTACTCTAGCCATTATTATACTCACTACTCTAGCAATTATTAAACCCACTACTCTAGCCATTATTCTAGCCACTACTCTAGCCATTATTATACCCACTACTCTAAACACTATTCTAGCCATTATTATACCCACTACTCTAGCCAGTACTCTAGCCATTATTCTAGCCAGTACTCTAGCCACTACTCTAGCCATTATTCTAGCTACTACTCTAGCCATTATTCTAGCCACTACTCTAGCCATTATTCTAGCCACTACTCTAGCCACTACTCTAGCCATTATTCTAGTCACTACTCTAGCCACTACTCTATCCATTATTCTAGCCACTACTCTAGCCACAACTCTAACTACTTCTCTAACCACTACTCTAGCCATTACTCTAGCCACTTCTCTAGCCACAATTCTAACCACAACTCTAGCCATTACTCTAGCCATTACTTAAGCCACTACTCTAGCGGGACTCCTGATGCCAAAAAAGCTACGACAAAGCTCAGAGAAAGATCCGTGTGTAGGATGTAGAAAGAACTGAGTGTATTTTGTAGAGGGAACCGAGTGTAGAATGTAGAGGGAATGGAGTGTAGGATGTAGAGAGAACTGAGTGTAGGATGAAGAGGGAACCGAGTGTAGACTGTAGAGGGAATGGAGTGTAGGATGTAGAGAGAACTGAGTGTATGATGTAGAGGGAACTGAGTGTATGATGTAGAGGGAACAGAGTGTATGATGTAGAGAGAACTGAGTGTATGATGTAGAGGGAACTGAGTGTATGATGTAGAGGGAACGGAGTGTATGATGTAGAGAGAACTGTGTGTAGACTGTATAGGGAACCGAGTGTAGGATGTAGAGGGAACCGAGTGTAGGATTTAGACGGAACTAAGTATATGACGTAGAGAGGACTGAGTGTATGATGTAGAGGGAACCTAGAGCAGGATGTAGAGGGAACCGAGTGTATGATGTAGAGGGAATGGAGTGTAGGATGTAGAGCGAACGTAGTGTAGAATGTAGCGATAGAGGATGTAGAGGGAACTGAGTGTAGGATGTAGAGGGAACCGACTGTAGGATGTAGAGTTGACCAATTGTAGGATGTAGAGAGAACGAAGTGTATGATGTAGAGGGAACCGAATGTATGATGTAGAGGGAACCGAGCGTAGGATGTAGAGGGAACCGAGTGTAGGATATAGAGGGAACCGAGTGAAGATGTAGAAGAAACTGAGTGTAGGATGTAGAGGGAACCTAGTGTAATGTGTAGAGGGAACCGAGTGTAAGGTGTAGAGGGAACCGAGTGCAGTGTATACAGGAAGAAATGAGTGTGAGTGATGGTTGGTTGGATGGCTGTATGGATGGGTGGTTGGATGAATGGAAGGATGGGTGGATAAATGGTTGGAAGGATGGATGAATAGATTGTTAGACGGATGGATGAAGGGATTTGTGGTTGTATGGTTGGTTGTATGGATGGGTGGTTGGACGGTTGGTTGTATGGATGGTTAGTTGGATGGATGGGTGGTTGGATTGTTGGGTTTATGGATGGGTGGTTGGATGATTGGTTGTATGGATGGGTGGTTGGATGGTTGGTTGGATGGTTGGATGGAAGGTTGTATGAATGGTTGGTTGGATGGATGAGTGATTGGATGGTTAGAAGTATGTATGGATGGTTGGAATGGATGGGTGGGTATAAGGAAGGATGGATGAATAGATGGTTAGATGGATGGATAGTTGGATGGATGGTTGGAAGGATGGATGGATGGGTGTATGGAAGGATGGATGAATGAATGGATAGTTGGATAGTTGGATAGATGGTTGGAAGGATGGGTGAATAGATGGTTAGATGGATGGTTTGTTGGATGGATGGTTGGATGGATGATTGGAAGGATGGATGATTGGAAGGATGGATGAATGGAAGGATGGGTGTATGGAAGGATGAATGAATGGAAGGATGTGTGTATGGAAGGATGAATGAATGGAAAGAAGGATGGATGGCTAGATGGTTGGATGGTTGGAAGGATGGATGAAGAGATGGATGGGTGGGTGTATGGAAGGGTGAACGAATGGATGGTTGGATGGATTTATGGATGCATGGATGGGTAGTTGGAAGTATGGGTGAATAGATGGTTAGATGGATGGTTAATTTGATGGATGGATGGGTGGTCGGATGGATTGATGGGTGAATAGATGGTTAGAAGGATGGTTAATTTGATGGATGGATGGGTGGTTGGATGGATTGATGGGTGAATAGATGTATGGATTGATCAGTGGTTGGATGGATGGATGGATGGGTGGATGGATGGGTGAATGGATGGATGGATGGATGAGTGGTTGGATGGTTGGATGGATGGATGGGTGGTTGGATGGATGGATGGGTGGTTGGATGGATGGATGGGTGGTTGGATGGATGGATGGGTGGTTGGATGGATGGATGGATGGTTGGATGGATGGGTGGTTGGATGGATGAATGGATGAGTGGCTGGATGGATGGATGGATGGGTGGATGGATGGATGGATGGTTGGATGCATGGATGGGTGGATGGAGTGTTGGTTGGATGGATGAATGATTGTATGGATCGGTGGTTGGAAGGATGGATGAAGAGATGGATGGGTGGGTGTATGGAAGGGTGGACGAATGGATGGATGGATGAGTGGGTGGGTGTCTTGAAGGATCGATGGATATATGGATGAACAGATTGATGGGTTGATGGATGGATGGGTGAGTGGAAGGATAGATGAATGGGTAGATGGATGATTGGATGAAAAGATGGATGGGTGGATGAGTAGGTGGTGGAAGGAAGGATGGGTGGATGGATGATTAAATTATGATTGGAGGGATTGATGGATGGATGGATGGATGGATGGATGGATAGATGGGTAGGTGGCTTGATAGGTGGAGAATCAAATATAATGGACAAACAGAGAACCAAAAGTCATGGATGCTAATGAAGGCACAACTGAACTGAACCCATGAAGTGAATATACACATGTGAACCAATTGCTTAAAAAGTCACTTAAAAGTTGAGAGGGTCGACTTCATTGCACCGGGTTTTATCCCATATGGCTCACTCTCATACCGCAGCACGGAAAGTGTCACACAAAGCACGAACTCCTTAGCTTTAGCGACGACCCACAGAAGTCTCCGAAAAATTTCACTCGTAAACTGAAGAACGCAGCCCGGAATCGAACCCACAATCTTCGGAGCCCAAGTCAAACGGCTTGACCACTTCACCATGGAGACTCCCATTAACCAATTGAGTTCAATTGATGAAGTGAATATACATATGTGAACCAATGAGTTCAACTGATGAAGTGAATATACACATGTGCACCCATGAGAATGTGAAGTAATCATATTTGTTTAATAAAGAGCAGATTTCTGGGCATTTATCAGCCAAAATTGCAACCAGCAAAAAATTATTAACAGGCGCTACATTATCTCACATAAGAATAAAACAATTTCCGGTGCGAGAACAACAATACAGCAGGCAAGAATAGTCATTGTCACAATCATTATTCATCAAATATAACATGTTTGGACGTTTGTGAGCCAATCAATATTAACAGAAAACAGATATGGTCCACGCTGGCATGTTTTGCATAAAGTGTACAGCAAAAAGTTAAAATTAGTTTTGTGTCGTGTACAGGGCATCGCAATCAGCCCCTAGCACTTATTGCCTGGTGGTGATTTATGAGGTTATTTTATATTTTATTTTATATATTATTGAACCTTATATTTTTTATGTGTGATTTATGTATACAAACTGTACTTTACATGTTTTATGTGTGATCTACCTTACATGTTGCATGTGTGATCTATGTATACAAATTGTACCTTACATGCTGTAAGTATGTATGATCTATGTATACACATTGTACCAAGTATGTGTGATCTATGTATACAAACTATACCTTACATGTTGTATGTGTGATCTATGTATACAAATTGTACCAAGTATGTGTGATCTATGTATACAAATTGTACCTTATATGTTGTAAGTGTCACCTATATATACAGAATGTACTTTATATGTTGTATGTGTCATCTACATACACAAACTATACCTTGCATGTTGTATATGTGTTCTATGTACACAAACTATACCTTATCTGTTGTATGTGTCACATCTGCTGTAAACTGTTAAACTTATCTCACAAAGATCTGAACAAACACACAAAACTGATTACCCAAATATTAAACTTATCCGACAAAGATTTGAACAAACACAAAACTGATTACCCAAATATAAAATGTACCTGTCAAACAACTGAACATGCACAAAACTGATTACCCACATATGAAGCAGACTGTACGATGGCAAGATACAATAGGAAGCAAAACACTAAATGTGTGATCTATGTCGACAATTTCTATGTATGTTTGTAAGCTAAGTCACATATTGCACATGTGACATTATGTGCTAGGGGACATAATATATGTGGTAATGAGTGATATACATCACATCATTGGCTGCGTACAGATGTAGAAATGATCACATAATGGTATATTAAATATAATATCATCCAGTCACAATATATAACATGTCTGTTGTAGTGTGTGTTTACATGTTTGCAATATAACATTTTCTGTTGTAGTAGATGCATATGTATTTACAGACAGGGCAGGCACAAATGCCATGGACATTATCTGGTGCAATCCCCTGTCTGGTACAACCCCGTCTGGTACAGCCCCCTGTCTGGTACACCTCCCTGTCTGGTACAATACCCTGTCTGGTACAGCCCACTGTCTGGTAAAATCCACTGTCTGGTACACATCACTGTCCGGTACAACTCCCTGTCTCATACAATCCCCTGTCTGGTACAATCTCATGTCTGGTACAATCCCCTGTCTGGTACATCCCCCTGTCTGGTACATCCCCCTGTCTGGTACATCTCCCTGTCTGGTACATCTCCCTGTCTGGTACATCTCCCTGTCTGGTACATCTCCCTGTCTGGTACAATCCCCTGTCTGGTACAGCTCCCTTTCTGGTACATCCCCCTGTCTTGTACAACTCTGGTGCATCTTCCTGTCTGGTACCACTCCCTGTCTGGTACAACTCCCTGATGGTACATCTCCCTGTCCAGTACAGCCCCATCCGGTACAACTCCCTTTCTGGTACATCTCCCTGTCTGGTACAACTCCCTGTCCCGACCTATATTTTCTAACCAACAATCTCAGTTCAAAACAGACCAATATTAATTACATAAAGCTTTCCATGTACCAACATAACAATAGAAATATTGACAAACATTTGTTGATGTGAAAATATAATAACAACAACAATAATAGCACAAGTATTGATGTAAACAACATTATTTGTAAACAACATTATTTGTAAACATGTCAACCAAACAATGAGCAGAACTCCAGGCAGGCAGAAACTATGCCAGTTAACATCTCAACAAGAAGTCATTCAAATAATTTAAACTGACTGTTGGCAAAAATCTGGTACAAGACCCATGGCATATATGAAATCATGGTAACATGAAAGCTAACAACTCTTCTCTGAAAGCAACACACATGTACGCTGCCAAGTGTAGCGCCCTTACTGCACCTCATCTTATACAAACTATAAATACTAATTAAAGCTAATCCCGTAGTAGATTTCACATATATAAGAACATGGTTTTGTGAGGTAAGTTCAGGTGACAAGTTTCTTTCATCATCATCATCTTCTACCTTTGCTGTCAAGTGTTGTGAGGAGGAATAATTGATATTCCAACACCTGATGGGTGGCACTGGATAGTGTCATTCTTTGTACAATGTCTTTGATGTCCTCAATCCATTTTCTTCTCGAGCTATCATATCAGATCTCTGTTGGTATAAGGCCAGTGCAGGCATTGATGGTGTCGCATTCTAATGAGTTGACCAAACCATTTGATCTTCTGCCTTTCAATAAATGTGGCACAAAGTGTTGAGTTCACTGTTTGTCTGATAACAACATTTCTTACTCGGTCTCGGATAGTTAAGTTGGCAGCTCTCCTCAGGCATCTCCTCTCACAGGTGTTTATTTTGTGTATGTGTGATCTGGATAGTGTCCAAGTTTGACATTGGTAGCCTAGGGTTGGTATAAATATGCTATTTATTCTTTTCCTCACTGCCTCCCTAAACCTACGTATAACAAAGTTTATCTGATGATTCTTTGTGCACAAGTGGGTATGTGACTTGGTTTCAAACCAGTCACTAAATAAAACAAATTCATTAACTGACAGATTAATTGACTGATGGCTTAATTAACTAATCAATTTATTTCACTGACAATTTATTCACTCACTGTCCCTCAACATTTTTTTTAAAGTTTCTAACTCCTTTAATAATAGCCAAACAATCCTCAATACCCTTCTACATTTGTCATTTAGTTTGTGACTGTGATTGAGTATGTGAATATGCGAAGGAGTGTGCATTTGTGTGTTACTGAGTGAGTGCATAACTGAGAGTTTGTGCAAATGATGTAAGTATGTATGCAGGTATATGTGTTTTCATGAATGTGCGTGTTCATGTGTGTCTGTCTGTCTGTCTCATAACATGGTCATTTTAAAATGTTTTTTTCCTATGTGAATGTATCATGCACTATTGATGAACAAAAGATGAGTGATTGGAAGGGCCGAATGTAAGATGGACCTGCGTGCCCAATTTGTGACCGTTTGAAAATAAATTTCAATCAATCAATCAATCAATCTATAATAGCCAAACAATCCTCAATCCCTTCTTTAATAGCCAAACAATACTCAATTCCTTCTATAATAGGCAAATAATCCTCAATCCCCTTCTATAATAGCCAAACAATCCCCAATCCCCTTCTATAATAGCCAGGTACCTTCAATCCCCTTCCATAATAGCCAGGTAATTCTCAATCCCCTTCTATAATACCCAAGCAATCCTCAGTCCCCTTCTATAATAGACATGCAATCCTTGATCCCCTTCTATAATAGTCAAACAATTCTCAATCCCCTTCTATAATAGCCAGGTAATCCTCAATCCCCTTCTATAATAGCCAGGTAATCCTCATTCCCCTTCTATAATAGCCAAGCAATCCTCAACCCCCTTCTATAATAGCCAGGCAATCCTCAATCCCCTTCTATAATAGCCAAATAATCCTAAGCTCCCTTCTATAATAGCCAGGTAATCCTCAATCCCCTTCTATAATAGCCAAATAATCCTAAACTCCCTTCTATAATAGACAGGTAATCCTCAATCCCCTTCTATAATAGCCAAACAATCCTAAACTCCCTTCTATAATAGCCAAATAATCCTAAACTCCCTTCTATAATAGCCAGGTAATCCTCAATCCCCTTCTATAACAGCCAAATAATCCTAAACTCCCTTCTATAATAGCCAGGTAATCATCAATCCCCTTCTATGATAGGCAAATAACTTGTGAACTCTCATAACATTAGCATAACAAAGGCATTTTAATGGGGTCAAGATGAATAATTTATATTACAATTTGCATAGTGAACATGTTGTGCTAAAGACACTGTGAATCAAAGTCATTCACTGCTGCGAATCAAGTCCACTGAGGTTGAAATGTGAAAACTAACAGCATGAAAGCTCCACAACAGCAGATATTTACAATAATCATATTTCAGAAACCTCCGAACACAGTGTGCATTTAATGTCTTTTAAACATCCATTTGTGTGGACCTAAAGTTAGGTTCCTTCATTGACAAGACAGCAGCATTACAGGAGCTATAGTCTGTCCAGAAATGAATGCCTTCATTCACGATCAATTATTTTGAAAACTGTCTGTTGCATCGTTATGAAAGTGGCGACATTTCTTTGATGTTTTGGTGAAAAACTAGTGATTTCTCACTAACAAACTTGTTTTACAGTTTTGCCCTGTTCCACGACACGAGGCTCATGTCATAAGGCAATCCCATGTCCCACGAGAAAATTACCTATTCAACGCTAATGTTTCCGTGTGAAGACGTAATACATTTAATAATGTGCACTTCATCTCTGACCGCATATAAACAAACTGAAATCTGCTGTACAATCTCCAGAACAAACCATTTTTTGTTGGGTGGACATAATGATAAGGTTATATGGTAAATCTCATAATTTTCCCTCAGTTGGTTACTGAGTTATGGAATTTTATATTGGGGCAGACAAAAGTAAACAGACTATAGTAGGATACTGAATCACATCAGTGTTGAAACAACCACAGTGAAACTTGAAACTTGCTGTAACCATCATTACAACTACAATTAACCACACAGACACTTCTCTCCCCACAGGTTGGGAACCACTGGATTCACCGATGGATTAATTCCCTGATGGATTAACATATTAATTAACTTATCAATTATTTCACTGAACAATTAATAACTGATAGATTAATTAACTGAAAGTTTACCATTTTCTGACAGATTAATAAACTGGTAGACTAATTAAATGAATGATTAATTAACTAATGCATTAATTAAGTGACAGATTGATTAACTAGAAGATTAATTAACAAACAGATGAATTTGCTGACAGATGAACAAACTGGTAGATAAAGAAAATGTGATCATCTCCACCCTGGTGTTGATAACAAGATAAGTGAACATACTCAGTTAAGTTAGTTGCATATCCGTTACAGGACATCACAGTCAACACCAGCATGTTTTGCTGTTGTGATCTCTTGGCAAGTTTATGTTCAGTAGTTTGCCACTGCTATCTGAATGACCGGCAACCATACCATTTTGTAAAAAACCAACGTAAGGCGGTCTGCTGCCAAATTGCGCATAGCTGTGTTTCGAATGTGGCTGTGTGGGATCACAAATTGTATCTGTAACTCCATAACTCCACGGAGCTGGCAAGTGAACATACTATGGTGAATCACATCAGATGGCATGAACATACTATCGTGAATCACATCATGATGGCATGAACATACTATCGTGAATCATATTAGATGGCACAGACTAACATACAGGTATTTTGGAGGGAACTAGACATCTTCATTTCTCCACTGTCCCGGTGACATATTTGTTCAGCGACTGCCATGTTTCCAATGATCATGTTCGTGTGTCATCTCTCCCCAAGAACTCCTAGTCACTCGACTGTGACAGACAAGTGTTCATCACAAATGTGTGATTGTGACTAGATTTAATGGCATTGAATGCAGTGTCGATGTCAGGAACTTTAAGAAGACACCATGACTGACACAGTTGAGCAGGAAGTTGAATCACTCAGGAAGTTGAAACCCATCTTCCCCCCACCTCCACCCACCCCACATACACACACGCATGCACAGACAGACAGACAGACAGACAGACAGACAGACAGACAGACAGACAGACAGACAGGCAGGCAGGCAGGCAGGCAGGCATACAGACAGACAGACAGACAGACCCCCAACAATTGTGCGAGGTGACACACTGAGCAGTTATGTCACAAAATTGAGCCATCCTAAACTGCTTGCACTTGAAACACTTCATATGATAATATCAGATTAAACTGCTACAGCTAATATAAAACACACGCACGCACGCACGCACGCACGCACGCCCGCATGCACGCACACATACACACACACACACCAAATGGCAGTCACGAGAAACATCGTGGATATTTGAGGACAGGAAACGTCTTGCAAGGGCAGTAACTGGGAAATATGAACAGCACAAACTGTTGAGTGTGGGCCCACTCAGGATGTATGTGTCATCCCACGGTTACATGGCCGTCTATGGTCATATCATGACTTTATCCTCACATCTCTAGAGAGACCATCACATGTCTAGAGGGGCCCTCATATGTCTACAGAGACCCTCACACCTAGGGAGACCCTCATATGTCTAGAGAGACCCTGACATGTCTAGACTTACCCTCACATGTTAGAGAGACCCTCACATGTCTAGAGAGACCCTCACATGTCTAGAGAGACCCTCACATGTCTAGAGAGACCCTCACATGTCTAGAGAGACCCTCACATGTCTAGAGAGACCCTCACATGTCTAGAGAGACCCTCACATGTCTAGAGAGACCCTCACGTCTAAAGAGACCCATACCTCTAGAAAGACCCTCACATGTCTAGAAAGACCGTCACATGTCTAGAGAGACCCTCACGTGTCTAGAGAGATCGTCACATATCTACAGAGACTCCCATATGTCTAGAGAGACTATCACATGTCTAGAGAGACTCTCACATGTCTAGAGAGACCCACACTTGTTAAGACAAACCTTCACATGAGCTGTTGGAAAGAGCATTCTAACTAACAATTAGCTGTTGGTATGAACATTCTATATATAGAACAATGTATTGTTGGCTCAAACAAAAACATTTTATAGAACAATTAGCTACAGGCAAGAACCTTTTACAGAACAATGTATTGTTGGCAAGAACATTCTATAGAATAATAGGCTGTTGGCAAGAATATTCTACAGAACAATATGCTGTTGGCAAGAACATTCATCTCTTGTCAACAATCAGTGTGACCCACAGCTGGCTTGGGGTCAGCCATGTTGTCACACCTCCCAGCAAGGAGCGGACAGGCAGTAATTATTGTGTTCAAACTCCTAAACAAACAACAACCTTGTGGTGACGCTCTGATATGAGCTATCTTGGATATTCACAGCGACACCCTCAGACATATTACCTTCACGGAGAACTCAGAAAGACTACGCACAACAATCTGTGAGGGTTCATAATTCAGAAATACTACACACAATTTGTCATCATTCATAATTCAGAAATACTAAACACAATTTGTCATTATTAATAATTCAGAAATGCTACACACCATTTGTCATCATTCATAATTCAGAAATACTACACACAATTTGTCATAATTCATAATTCAGAAATACCACACACAACAATCTGTGATCATTCATAATTCAGAAAGACCACTTACAACAATCTGTCATCATTCATAATTCAGAAAGACCACACATCACAACCTGTAAAGATGAAATATGACAAACAACAAAAGAGATGACATGTTACAGCTCTATCACCCACATGACGAACACTTCCTACAGGTGCAGAAATATTCTATGGCAGGAAAACTTGACAGAACAATCGGAATATATTCAATTACATTGTGAATCGACATCACAAACTATCGGAATATATTTAATCACATTGTGAATTGACATCACAAACTATCGGAATATATTCAATCACATTGTGAATTGACATTACAAACTCAGAATATATTCAATTACATTGTGAATAGACATCACAAACTTGGAATATATTCAATCACATTGTGAATCAACATCACAAACTATTCTATCACATTGTCAGTGAACATCACAAACTATTCTATCACATTTGTGAACACATATCACTGAGATGTAATACAGCGAGAAGAAACATCTCCATCAACAAAATCTACACCTGATTGTTTCAATGGGCGGAAGGATGTCGTACATCTGTACGAACACACAACATAGCGTCGGTACAAATGCCTCCAGTCAGATACCATGTTTTTACACATGGCTTCTCTTGTGCGCATGATGTTTATAATATAATGCAGCGATGTGTTCTTTTTTTCTCTGGTTTTGTGTGTTTAGGTTCAAGGACAGAAAGCAAAGCTTCGTCAAACACATCCTTGAGGCCAAGCCTGGACAGAGCGCTGCATTCAACGTAGCAGTCGGCCCCTAACTTCCTGGCCATTCTCTGGCCTTCTTCGGTTGACACCGGACGCTGTCGTCTCTTCTGTAACTTCAGTCTAGTGTGTTCATCATCTCTTAGATCAGCCTGCGTCCCAACGAGAATGAAAGGAGCTTGAGGGACACTGTGGAGAATTTCTGGCACCCACAGAGACTCGACATGTTTCAATGATTCAGGCATTACCACAGAGAAACACACCAGAAAAACGCTTGTCTCTGGGTATGACAGAATCCGCAGACTTAAATATTCTTCCTGCAAACACAGCAAAACAACACAAATTGTTAAATTGAAATATACTGACATGGATGTACAATCATGATTCATGTCTGCACATGTGAGACAGATAGATACATCAAACACTTCTTTACATCTCTTAGGCCGGTCTCATTTGTCAGTGTTTTGTTGTGAATATTTTGTTTACAAATGTATTATTATTATTATAAATGATATTTATTATTTATCAATGTTAAAAGAGCAGAAATATTCTAATATCATCTATATAAGGTCAAGGTAGTTTCTGTTGGTGAGGTCAAGTTAGAAGTGTTTCTATTGGTGTTTCTGTTGGTGAGATCAAGTTAGAAGTGTTTCTATTGGTTGTTTCCGTTGGTGAGATCAAGTTAGTAGAGTTTGTATTGGTTGTTTCTGTTGGTGAGATTAAGTTAGAAAAGTCTGTATTGGTTGTTTCTGTTGGTGAGATTAAGTTAGAAAAGTCTGTATTCATTGTTTCTGTTGGTGAGGTCAAGTTAGAAGTGTTTGTATTGGTTGTTTCTGTTGGTGAGAACAAGTTAGTAGAGTTTGTATTGGTTGTTTCTGTTGGTGAGATTAAGTTAGAAAAGTTTGTATTGTTTGTTTCTGTTGGTGAGATCAAGTTACTAGAGTTTGTATTGGTTGTTTCTGTTGGTGAGATCAAGTTAGTAGAGTTTGTATTGGTTGTTTCTGTTGGTGAGATCAAGTTAGTAGAGTTTGTATTGGTTGTTTCCGTTGGTGAGATCAAGTTAGTAGAGTTTGTATTGGTTGTTTCTGTTGATGAGATTAAGTTAGAAAAGTCTGTATCCATTGTTTCTGTTGGTGAGGTCAAGTTAGACGTGTTTCTATTGGTTGTTTCTGCTGGTGAGATCAAGTTAGTAGAGTTTGTATTGGTTGTTTCTGTTGGTGAGATTAAGTTAGAAAAGTTTGTATTGGTTGTTTCTGTTGGTGAGATCAAGTTAGTAGAGTTTGTATTGGTTGTTTCTGTTGGTGAGATGAAGTTAGTAGAGTTTGTATTGGTTGTTTCTGTTGGTGAGATCAAGTTAGTAGAGTTTGTATTGGTTGTTTATGTTGGTGAGATCAAGTTAGTAGAGTTTGTATTGGTTGTTTCTGTTGGGGAGATCAAGTTAGTAGAGTTTCTATTGGTTGTTTATGTTGGTGAGATCAAGTTAGTAAAGTTTGTATTGGTTGTTTCTGTTGGTGAGGTCAAGTTAGACATGTTTCTATTGGTTGTTTATGTTGGTGAGATAAAGTTAGTAAAGTTTGTATAGGGTGATTCTGTTGGTGAGATCAAGTTAGACGTGTTTCTATTGGTTGTTTCTGTTGGTGAGATCAAGTTAGTAGAGTTTGTATTGGTTGTTTATGTTGGTGAGATCAAGTTAGTAGAGTTTGTATTGGGTGTTTCTGTTGGTGAGATCAAGTTAGTAGAGTTTGTATTGGGTGTTTCTGTTGGTGAGATCAAGTTAGTAGAGTTTGTATTGGGTGTTTCTGTTGGTTAGATCAAGTTAGTAGAGTTTGTATTGGTTGTTTCTGTTGGTGAGGTCAACTTAGAAGTTTGTATTGGTTGTTTCTGTTGGTGAGATCAAGTTAGTAGAGTTTGTATTGGTTGTTTCTGTTGGTGAGATCAAGTTAGTGTAGTTTGTATTGGTTGTCTCTTTTGGTGAGGTCAAGTTAGTAGAGTTTGTATTGGGTGTTTCTGTTGGTGAGATCAAGTTAGTAGAGTTTGTATTGGTTGTTTATGTTGGTGAGATCAAGTTAGTAGAGTTTGTATTGGGTGTTTCTGTTGGTGAGATCAAGTTAGTAGAGTTTGTATTGGTTGTTTCTGTTGGTGAGATCAAGTTAGTAGAGTTTGTATTGGGTGTTTCTGTTGGTTAGATCAAGTTAGTAGAGTTTGTATTGGTTGTTTCTGTTGGTGAGGTCAACTTAGAAGTTTGTATTGGTTGTTTCTGTTGGTGAGATCAAGTTAGTAGAGTTTGTATTGGTTGTTTCTGTTGGTGAGATCAAGTTAGTGTAGTTTGTAATGGTTGTTTCTGTTGGTGAGGTCAACTTAGAAGTTTGTATTGGGTGTTTCTGTTGGTGAGATCAAGTTAGTAGAGTTTGTATTGGTTGTTTCTGTTGGTGAGATCAAGTTAATAGAGTTTGTATTGGTTGTTTCTGTTGGTGAGATCAAGTTAGTAGAGTTTGTATTGGTTGTTTCTGTTGGTGAGGTCAAGTTAGACGTGTTTCTATTGGTTGTTTCTGCTGGTGAGATCAAGTTAGTAGAGTTTGTATTGGTTGTTTCTTTTGGTGAGATTAAGTTAGAAAAGTTTGTATTGGTTGTTTCTGTTGGTGAGATCAAGTTAGTAGAGTTTGTATTGGTTGTTTCTGTTGGTGAGATCAAGTTAGTAGAGTTTGTATTGGTTGTTTCTGTTGGTGAGATTAAATTAGAAAAGTTTGTATTGGTTTTTCTGTTGGTGAGATCAAGTTAGTAGTGTTTGTATTGGTTGTTTCTGTTGGTGAGATCAAGTTAATAGAGTATGTATTGGTTGTTTATGTTGGTGAGATCAAGTTAGTAGAGTTTGTATTGGGTGTTTCTGTTGGTGAGATCAAGTTAGTAGAGTTTGTATTGGTTGTTTCTGTTGGTGAGATCAAGTTAGTAGAGTTTGTATTGGTTGTTTATGTTGGTGAGATCAAGTTAGTAGAGTTTGTATTGGTTGTTTCTGTTGGTGAGATCAAGTTAGTAGAGTTTGTATTGGTTGTTTCTGTTGGTGAGATCAAGTTAGTAGAGTTTCTATTGGTTGTTTATGTTGGTGAGATCAAGTTAGTAAAGTTTGTATTGGTTGTTTCTGTTGGTGAGGTCAAGTTATACATGTTTCTATTGGTTGTTTATGTTGGTGAGATAAAGTTAGTAAAGTTTGTATTGGGTGTTTCTGTTGGTGAGATCAAGTTAGACGTGTTTCTATTGGTTGTTTCTGTTGGTTAGATCAAGTTAGTAGAGTTTGTATTGGTTGTTTCTGTTGGTGAGATCAAGTTAGTAGAGTTTGTATTGGTTGTTTATGTTGGTGAGATCAAGTTAGTAGAGTTTGTATTGGTTGTTTCCGTTGGTGAGATCAAGTTAGTAGAGTCTGTATTGCTTGTTTCTGTTGGTGAGATCAAGTTAGTAGAGTTTGTATTGGGTGTTTCTGTTGGTGAGATCAAGTTAGTAGAGTTTGTATTGGTTGTTTCTGTTGATGAGATTAAGTTAGAAAAGTCTGTATCCATTGTTTCTGTTGGTGAGGTCAAGTTAGACGTGTTTCTATTGGTTGTTTCTGCTGGTGAGATCAAGTTAGTAGAGTTTGTATTGGTTGTTTCTGTTGGTGAGATTAAGTTAGAAAAGTTTGTATTGGTTGTTTCTGTTGGTGAGATCAAGTTAGTAGAGTTTGTATTGGTTGTTTCTGTTGGTGAGATGAAGTTAGTAGAGTTTGTATTGGTTGTTTCTGTTGGTGAGATCAAGTTAGTAGAGTTTGTATTGGTTGTTTATGTTGGTGAGATCAAGTTAGTAGAGTTTGTATTGGTTGTTTCTGTTGGGGAGATCAAGTTAGTAGAGTTTCTATTGGTTGTTTATGTTGGTGAGATCAAGTTAGTAAAGTTTGTATTGGTTGTTTCTGTTGGTGAGGTCAAGTTAGACATGTTTCTATTGGTTGTTTATGTTGGTGAGATAAAGTTAGTAAAGTTTGTATAGGGTGATTCTGTTGGTGAGATCAAGTTAGACGTGTTTCTATTGGTTGTTTCTGTTGGTGAGATCAAGTTAGTAGAGTTTGTATTGGTTGTTTATGTTGGTGAGATCAAGTTAGTAGAGTTTGTATTGGGTGTTTCTGTTGGTGAGATCAAGTTAGTAGAGTTTGTATTGGGTGTTTCTGTTGGTGAGATCAAGTTAGTAGAGTTTGTATTGGGTGTTTCTGTTGGTTAGATCAAGTTAGTAGAGTTTGTATTGGTTGTTTCTGTTGGTGAGGTCAACTTAGAAGTTTGTATTGGTTGTTTCTGTTGGTGAGATCAAGTTAGTAGAGTTTGTATTGGTTGTTTCTGTTGGTGAGATCAAGTTAGTGTAGTTTGTATTGGTTGTCTCTTTTGGTGAGGTCAAGTTAGTAGAGTTTGTATTGGGTGTTTCTGTTGGTGAGATCAAGTTAGTAGAGTTTGTATTGGTTGTTTATGTTGGTGAGATCAAGTTAGTAGAGTTTGTATTGGGTGTTTCTGTTGGTGAGATCAAGTTAGTAGAGTTTGTATTGGTTGTTTCTGTTGGTGAGATCAAGTTAGTAGAGTTTGTATTGGGTGTTTCTGTTGGTTAGATCAAGTTAGTAGAGTTTGTATTGGTTGTTTCTGTTGGTGAGGTCAACTTAGAAGTTTGTATTGGTTGTTTCTGTTGGTGAGATCAAGTTAGTAGAGTTTGTATTGGTTGTTTCTGTTGGTGAGATCAAGTTAGTGTAGTTTGTAATGGTTGTTTCTGTTGGTGAGGTCAACTTAGAAGTTTGTATTGGGTGTTTCTGTTGGTGAGATCAAGTTAGTAGAGTTTGTATTGGTTGTTTCTGTTGGTGAGATCAAGTTAATAGAGTTTGTATTGGTTGTTTCTGTTGGTGAGATCAAGTTAGTAGAGTTTGTATTGGTTGTTTCTGTTGGTGAGGTCAAGTTAGACGTGTTTCTATTGGTTGTTTCTGCTGGTGAGATCAAGTTAGTAGAGTTTGTATTGGTTGTTTCTTTTGGTGAGATTAAGTTAGAAAAGTTTGTATTGGTTGTTTCTGTTGGTGAGATCAAGTTAGTAGAGTTTGTATTGGTTGTTTCTGTTGGTGAGATCAAGTTAGTAGAGTTTGTATTGGTTGTTTCTGTTGGTGAGATTAAATTAGAAAAGTTTGTATTGGTTTTTCTGTTGGTGAGATCAAGTTAGTAGTGTTTGTATTGGTTGTTTCTGTTGGTGAGATCAAGTTAATAGAGTATGTATTGGTTGTTTATGTTGGTGAGATCAAGTTAGTAGAGTTTGTATTGGGTGTTTCTGTTGGTGAGATCAAGTTAGTAGAGTTTGTATTGGTTGTTTCTGTTGGTGAGATCAAGTTAGTAGAGTTTGTATTGGTTGTTTATGTTGGTGAGATCAAGTTAGTAGAGTTTGTATTGGTTGTTTCTGTTGGTGAGATCAAGTTAGTAGAGTTTGTATTGGTTGTTTCTGTTGGTGAGATCAAGTTAGTAGAGTTTCTATTGGTTGTTTATGTTGGTGAGATCAAGTTAGTAAAGTTTGTATTGGTTGTTTCTGTTGGTGAGGTCAAGTTATACATGTTTCTATTGGTTGTTTATGTTGGTGAGATAAAGTTAGTAAAGTTTGTATTGGGTGTTTCTGTTGGTGAGATCAAGTTAGACGTGTTTCTATTGGTTGTTTCTGTTGGTTAGATCAAGTTAGTAGAGTTTGTATTGGTTGTTTCTGTTGGTGAGATCAAGTTAGTAGAGTTTGTATTGGTTGTTTATGTTGGTGAGATCAAGTTAGTAGAGTTTGTATTGGTTGTTTCCGTTGGTGAGATCAAGTTAGTAGAGTCTGTATTGCTTGTTTCTGTTGGTGAGATCAAGTTAGTAGAGTTTGTATTGGGTGTTTCTGTTGGTGAGATCAAGTTAGTAGAGTTTGTATTGGTTGTTTCTGTTGATGAGATTAAGTTAGAAAAGTCTGTATCCATTGTTTCTGTTGGTGAGGTCAAGTTAGACGTGTTTCTATTGGTTGTTTCTGCTGGTGAGATCAAGTTAGTAGAGTTTGTATTGGTTGTTCCTGTTGGTGAGATTAAGTTAGAAAAGTTTGTATTGGTTGTTTATGTTGGTGAGATCAAGTTAGTAGAGTTTGTATTGGGTGTTTCTGTTGGTGAGGTCAAGTTAGTAGAGTTTGTATTGGTTGTTTCTGTTGGTGAGATCAAGTTAGTAGAGTTTGTATTGGTTGTTTATGTTGGTGAGATCAAGTTAGTAGAGTTTGTATTGGTTGTTTATGTTGGTGAGATCAAGTTAGTAGAGTTTGTATTGGTTGTTTCTGTTGGTGAGATCAAGTTAGTAGAGTTTCTATTGGTTGTTTATGTTGGTGAGATCAAGTTAGTAAAGTTTGTATTGGTTGTTTCTGTTGGTGAGGTCAAGTTATACATGTTTCTATTGGTTGTTTATGTTGGTGAGATAAAGTTAGTAAAGTTTGTATTGGGTGTTTCTGTTGGTGAGATCAAGTTAGACGTGTTTCTATTGGTTGTTTCTGTTGGTTAGATCAAGTTAGTAGAGTTTGTATTGGTTGTTTCTGTTGGTGAGATCAAGTTAGTAGAGTTTGTATTGGTTGTTTATGTTGGTGAGATCAAGTTAGTAGAGTTTGTATTGGTTGTTTCCGTTGGTGAGATCAAGTTAGTAGAGTTTTTATTGCTTGTTTCTGTTGGTGAGATCAAGTTAGTAGAGTTTGTATTGGGTGTTTCTGTTGGTGAGATCAAGTTAGTAGAGTTTGTATTGGTTGTTTCTGTTGATGAGATTAAGTTAGAAAAGTCTGTATCCATTGTTTCTGTTGGTGAGGTCAAGTTAGACGTGTTTCTATTGGTTGTTTCTGCTGGTGAGATCAAGTTAGTAGAGTTTGTATTGGGTGTTTCTGTTGGTTAGATCAAGTTAGTAGAGTTTGTATTGGTTGTTTCTGTTGGTGAGGTCAACTTAGAAGTTTGTATTGGTTGTTTCTGTTGGTGAGATCAAGTTAGTAGAGTTTGTATTGGTTGTTTCTGTTGGTGAGATCAAGTTAGTGTAGTTTGTAATGGTTGTTTCTGTTGGTGAGGTCAACTTAGAAGTTTGTATTGGGTGTTTCTGTTGGTGAGATCAAGTTAGTAGAGTTTGTATTGGTTGTTTCTGTTGGTGAGATCAAGTTAATAGAGTTTGTATTGGTTGTTTCTGTTGATGAGATTAAGTTAGAAAAGTCTGTATCCATTGTTTCTGTTGGTGAGGTCAAGTTAGACGTGTTTCTATTGGTTGTTTCTGCTGGTGAGATCAAGTTAGTAGAGTTTGTATTGGTTGTTTCTTTTGGTGAGATTAAGTTAGAAAAGTTTGTATTGGTTGTTTCTGTTGGTGAGATCAAGTTAGTAGAGTTTGTATTGGTTGTTTCTGTTGGTGAGATCAAGTTAGTAGAGTTTATATTGGTTGTTTCTGTTGGTGAGATTAAATTAGAAAAGTTTGTATTGGTTTTTCTGTTGGTGAGATCAAGTTAGTAGTGTTTGTATTGGTTGTTTCTGTTGGTGAGATCAAGTTAATAGAGTTTGTATTGGTTGTTTATGTTGGTGAGATCAAGTTAGTAGAGTTTGTATTGGGTGTTTCTGTTGGTGAGATCAAGTTAGTAGAGTTTGTATTGGTTGTTTCTGTTGGTGAGATCAAGTTAGTAGAGTTTGTATTGGTTGTTTATGTTGGTGAGATCAAGTTAGTAGAGTTTGTATTGGTTGTTTCTGTTGGTGAGATCAAGTTAGTAGAGTTTGTATTGGTTGTTTCTGTTGGTGAGATCAAGTTAGTAGAGTTTCTATTGGTTGTTTATGTTGGTGAGATCAAGTTAGTAAAGTTTGTATTGGTTGTTTCTGTTGGTGAGGTCAAGTTATACATGTTTCTATTGGTTGTTTATGTTGGTGAGATAAAGTTAGTAAAGTTTGTATTGGGTGTTTCTGTTGGTGAGATCAAGTTAGACGTGTTTCTATTGGTTGTTTCTGTTGGTTAGATCAAGTTAGTAGAGTTTGTATTGGTTGTTTCTGTTGGTGAGATCAAGTTAGTAGAGTTTGTATTGGTTGTTTATGTTGGTGAGATCAAGTTAGTAGAGTTTGTATTGGTTGTTTCTGTTGGTGAGATCAAGTTAATAGAGTTTGTATTGGTTGTTTCTGTTGATGAGATTAAGTTAGAAAAGTCTGTATCCATTGTTTCTGTTGGTGAGGTCAAGTTAGACGTGTTTCTATTGGTTGTTTCTGCTGGTGAGATCAAGTTAGTAGAGTTTGTATTGGTTGTTTCTTTTGGTGAGATTAAGATAGAAAAGTTTGTATTGGTTGTTTCTGTTGGTGAGATCAAGTTAGTAGAGTTTGTATTGGTTGTTTCTGTTGGTGAGATCAAGTTAGTAGAGTTTGTATTGGTTGTTTCTGTTGGTGAGATTAAATTAGAAAAGTTTGTATTGGTTTTTCTGTTGGTGAGATCAAGTTAGTAGTGTTTGTATTGGTTGTTTCTGTTGGTGAGATCAAGTTAATAGAGTTTGTATTGGTTGTTTATGTTGGTGAGATCAAGTTAGTAGAGTTTGTATTGGGTGTTTCTGTTGGTGAGATCAAGTTAGTAGAGTTTGTATTGGTTGTTTCTGTTGGTGAGATCAAGTTAGTAGAGTTTGTATTGGTTGTTTATGTTGGTGAGATCAAGTTAGTAGAGTTTGTATTGGTTGTTTATGTTGGTGAGATCAAGTTAGTAGAGTTTGTATTGGTTGTTTCTGTTGGTGAGATCAAGTTAGTAGAGTTTCTATTGGTTGTTTATGTTGGTGAGATCAAGTTAGTAAAGTTTGTATTGGTTGTTTCTGTTGGTGAGGTCAAGTTATACATGTTTCTATTGGTTGTTTATGTTGGTGAGATAAAGTTAGTAAAGTTTGTATTGGGTGTTTCTGTTGGTGAGATCAAGTTAGACGTGTTTCTATTGGTTGTTTCTGTTGGTTAGATCAAGTTAGTAGAGTTTGTATTGGTTGTTTCTGTTGGTGAGATCAAGTTAGTAGAGTTTGTATTGGTTGTTTATGTTGGTGAGATCAAGTTAGTAGAGTTTGTATTGGTTGTTTCCGTTGGTGAGATCAAGTTAGTAGAGTTTTTATTGCTTGTTTCTGTTGGTGAGATCAAGTTAGTAGAGTTTGTATTGGGTGTTTCTGTTGGTGAGATCAAGTTAGTAGAGTTTGTATTGGTTGTTTCTGTTGATGAGATTAAGTTAGAAAAGTCTGTATCCATTGTTTCTGTTGGTGAGGTCAAGTTAGACGTGTTTCTATTGGTTGTTTCTGCTGGTGAGATCAAGTTAGTAGAGTTTGTATTGGGTGTTTCTGTTGGTTAGATCAAGTTAGTAGAGTTTGTATTGGTTGTTTCTGTTGGTGAGGTCAACTTAGAAGTTTGTATTGGTTGTTTCTGTTGGTGAGATCAAGTTAGTAGAGTTTGTATTGGTTGTTTCTGTTGGTGAGATCAAGTTAGTGTAGTTTGTAATGGTTGTTTCTGTTGGTGAGGTCAACTTAGAAGTTTGTATTGGGTGTTTCTGTTGGTGAGATCAAGTTAGTAGAGTTTGTATTGGTTGTTTCTGTTGGTGAGATCAAGTTAATAGAGTTTGTATTGGTTGTTTCTGTTGATGAGATTAAGTTAGAAAAGTCTGTATCCATTGTTTCTGTTGGTGAGGTCAAGTTAGACGTGTTTCTATTGGTTGTTTCTGCTGGTGAGATCAAGTTAGTAGAGTTTGTATTGGTTGTTTCTTTTGGTGAGATTAAGTTAGAAAAGTTTGTATTGGTTGTTTCTGTTGGTGAGATCAAGTTAGTAGAGTTTGTATTGGTTGTTTCTGTTGGTGAGATCAAGTTAGTAGAGTTTATATTGGTTGTTTCTGTTGGTGAGATTAAATTAGAAAAGTTTGTATTGGTTTTTCTGTTGGTGAGATCAAGTTAGTAGTGTTTGTATTGGTTGTTTATGATGGTGAGATCAAGTTAGTAGAGTTTGTATTGGGTGTTTCTGTTGGTGAGATCAAGTTAGTAGAGTTTGTATTGGTTGTTTCTGTTGGTGAGATCAAGTTAGTAGAGTTTGTATTGGTTGTTTATGTTGGTGAGATCAAGTTAGTAGAGTTTGTATTGGTTGTTTCTGTTGGTGAGATCAAGTTAGTAGAGTTTGTATTGGTTGTTTCTGTTGGTGAGATCAAGTTAGTAGAGTTTGTATTGGTTGTTTATGTTGGTGAGATCAAGTTAGTAGAGTTTGTATTGGTTGTTTCTGTTGGTGAGATCAAGTTAGTAGAGTTTGTATTGGTTGTTTCTGTTGGTGAGATCAAGTTAGTAGAGTTTCTATTGGTTGTTTATGTTGGTGAGATCAAGTTAGTAAAGTTTGTATTGGTTGTTTCTGTTGGTGAGGTCAAGTTATACATGTTTCTATTGGTTGTTTATGTTGGTGAGATAAAGTTAGTAAAGTTTGTATTGGGTGTTTCTGTTGGTGAGATCAAGTTAGACGTGTTTCTATTGGTTGTTTCTGTTGGTTAGATCAAGTTAGTAGAGTTTGTATTGGTTGTTTCTGTTGGTGAGATCAAGTTAGTAGAGTTTGTATTGGTTGTTTATGTTGGTGAGATCAAGTTAGTAGAGTTTGTATTGGTTGTTTCCGTTGGTGAGATCAAGTTAGTAGAGTTTGTATTGCTTGTTTCTGTTGGTGAGATCAAGTTAGTAGAGTTTGTATTGGGTGTTTCTGTTGGTGAGATCAAGTTAGTAGAGTTTGTATTGGTTGTTTCTGTTGATGAGATTAAGTTAGAAAAGTCTGTATCCATTGTTTCTGTTGGTGAGGTCAAGTTAGACGTGTTTCTATTGGTTGTTTCTGCTGGTGAGATCAAGTTAGTAGAGTTTGTATTGGTTGTTTCTGTTGGTGAGATTAAGTTAGAAAAGTTTGTATTGGTTGTTTATGTTGGTGAGATCAAGTTAGTAGAGTTTGTATTGGGTGTTTCTGTTGGTGAGATCAAGTTAGTAGAGTTTGTATTGGTTGTTTCTGTTGGTGAGATCAAGTTAGTAGAGTTTGTATTGGTTGTTTCTGTTGGTGAGGTCAAGTTAGACATGTTTCTATTGGTTGTTTATGTTGGTGAGATCAAGTTAGTAGAGTTTGTATTGGTTGTTTATGTTGGTGAGATCAAGTTAGTAGAGTTTGTATTGGGTGTTTCTGTTGGTGAGATCAAGTTAGTAGAGTTTGTATTGGTTGTTTCTGTTGGTGAGATCAAGTTAGTAGAGTTTGTATTGGGTGTTTCTGTTGGTGAGATCAAGTTAGAAGTGTTTCTATTGGTTGTTTCTGTTGGTGAGATCAAGTTAGTAGAGTTTGTATTGGGTGTTTCTGTTGGTGAGATCAAGTTAGAAGTGTTTCTATTGGTTGTTTCTGTTGGTGAGATCAAGTTAGTAGAGTTTGTATTGGGTGTTTCTGTTGGTTAGATCAAGTTAGTAGAGTTTGTATTGGTTGTTTCTGTTGGTGAGGTCAACTTAGAAGTTTGTATTGGTTGTTTCTGTTGGTGAGATCAAGTTAGTAGAGTTTGTATTGGTTGTTTCTGTTGGTGAGATCAAGTTAGTGTAGTTTGTATTGGTTGTTTCTGTTGGTGAGATCAAGTTAGTAGAGTTTGTATTGGTTGTTTCTGTTGGTGAGGTCAACTTAGAAGTTTGTATTGGGTGTTTCTGTTGGTGAGATCAAGTTAGTAGAGTTTGTATTGGTTGTTTCTGTTGGTGAGATCAAGTTAATAGAGTTTTCATATGTAACAGTGGCCCACATGCAGAGACAAACATCCACATACAGAGACAAACATCCACACACAGAGACAAACATCCACACACAGAGACAAACATCCACACACAGAGACAAACATCCACACACAGAGACAAGCATCCACACACAGAGACAAACATCCACACACAGAGACAAACATCCACACACAGAGACAAACATCCACATACAGAGACAAGCATCTGCACACAGAGACAAGCATCTGCACACAGACAAACACACACACACAGACAAACATCCACACACATAGATAAACATACCCACAATTCTATTTGGGGGCTCTCAACAGGGCGTCAAACACACTGCCACATAGCTATTGCCAAAGCACACTATACAGAGAGGATAGATGGAACATCCCGAAGTGGACAGCGAAGTGGACAGTGCACCAAAACTAAGAGATACGAAGATACGTCACACCAACGCGAGCGTGACAACCAAAACATACGCTGTGGAGCCATCTAAGTGAGCAGTTGTGTATTTCGATTGTGGAAACAAATTGGTGTGGCAATTGGATGTTTAGATATAATTGAACAGTGGACTTCAAGTGGATAACAAGTGGAAGCATTGATTGGGAACGACGGGCAGAAAACTAGACGAATTTCGGATGAACATAACAGCAAGGATCTGAAGGAACAGAGGGAATATAAATAGGCTGAGCGTCAAGGTGAATGAGACAGATTTAGATATTGAAGATTAGTGTATGCTTAGGTTAGATGTTATCCCGGTCAGAACGGGTGCTCTATCAGGCCACCAGAATAATATACTATGATGCTGCTAACACCGAATTAAAAGGTGTTAAAACTTCGCCTGAGCTCTGTTGATCATTTCGTATTCTCCAGTTCATTAGTGAAGATTATTGTTATTGTTCCAGTGAACGAGCTAGAGCATTTCTTAGGTCCGAACACGTTCTCATGGCACAGCAGACACGGACTTACATTATAGCACACATCAGCATAACATATAATGTAATTTGTATATATACATAACAAAAACAGTGGCGAGCGAGAAGGCAAAGAAGAAACAGAAGAAAAAAGCAAAAAAGGAAGAGGAGGAAAGGAGGAGAAGAAGGCGTGATCCACCCCATTTCAGATTGTTCCATTGACCTGGAGTCGTAATGGGCAGGCTCCTGAAGTAATGGGACATTTGAGGACATTCTAGTGAGAGGAACCGACTCATTTCACTTGCTGCCTACCATGTGTTCTACCAACTATGCAGCTCGCCAGTTGTGCCAGATTTTATGTTTGTGATCTGTGACGTCAGCCTATAATCGGTTGTGACATTTGCTGGTTGTCCACAAGCAGAGTAGGCAGAAACTTACAGACTTACACACAGAAACACAAACAGATCAGAACAACATAGTCATGGACAGTTTGTGAACATCTCAGCCAAACATGCAGCCATAGCGACATGGTGGTTAGCATGCATGTGTATCAAGACAGAGGTTTGGACTTGATCCCCAAGACTTATTGATTGATTGATTGATTGATTTAGAAACCGACATCACAGCATTCGGGGCATTCCCATAAGCGCTCTGTCCCCATCCTCAGCAGCCAGTGAAGAGTTCCAACACCAATAGTACCAGTAGCAATCTGATTATATATCCGTCACGCCTTTCCTCTGAGTGTCGAGCGTCGGCCAGATCCCCTCGTCACTCCTCGCTGTCTCATTCTTGCCAGACTATGGTGATCCATTTGCTCCTCCGAGGTGTACACGTGCTCCCACAAGGCCACAACCACGTCTGCCTTGTCATGCATCAATACTCCACCAAGTTTTGCCAAACCAGCCAATCTGTCAGCCTGTTCATTCCCCAGCACACCGACATGCCCCGGAGAAAAGATCCAGGCGATGCTTGCCACCCGTGACCTCCGAGGCAAAGCAAGACACTCTGCCCGAAGCTTGCCTGTGCTCACCTTCCTCAGCATGCTTTCTGAGTCAGTTACAATCACGATGTGTGTGTGTGTATCATATTCTCCATCCAGTGGAAAGCTGCACTGACCACCTCCACCTCCATTCTTAAGCTAGATGTTGTGGTATCATATGCCAGGCTCTCCCGCACCAAACGTCAACCATTAGCTTTTGCTAAGAACCCCCAGGCACTTCTCCTCCCTCTCAACACCGACCCATATGTGTAGATAATCACATCACCCAAGCGAGCATTATCCTGAATTAGTTGCTTGATTTCCACTTCCGTGGCCCCAGGCTGGCCACTCCCTGCACTCCCGGCTTAATGTGATTATAACTCTGCACAAGTCTGACTGCTCCGCTGGCACTCTGACCCACTCCTCTCCTCGCCTAATGTTCTCCAAGATGCACACCTGTCTGGTCGTATCCTCCGCCTGAGCCATCCATGATTTCCCTCTTATCAATCTCTGACCCTTAACTACGTCCAGCGCCTCATGCAGTGGGTGGTCTGTGTCTGCAGCTACTCTGAGGTATGCCTTCGCCTGCATCACCTTGAGTCTACCAGCAACAGTCGGCAGACCAAGGATGTAACGCATACACACTACTGGAGTGTCTCTGGTGTATCCCAGAATGACCCGCATAGCTTCATTCTGTATGTGCTCTAATTTCACCATCTGACTCTTTGAGACAGTGAGCAGTCCTTGTCCATAATCAATCACTGAGAGGATCAAGTTCTGGTATTGTGTGAAAAGCATTCTCTGTTCTGTGTCCATTGCAGCCATAGTTTTAAGTGCACCGAGTCCCTTTTGAGATCTTGTCACAACCGTCTCCACTTGGTCCTTGAAGGACAGGCTCCTGTCAAATGTGATCCCCAGGTACTTCAGTTTGTTCTCTCTGTTGACGCTTCTACCATCTATGCGAGGCTTGAGACATCAGCTCTCACAATCCTGTTGCACAGAGAGCATCACAAAACAGCTGCCTTTTCCGGGTGGATGACAACACTCACCAAGAGTGACAGGATTCTTTCTTCCAACCAACACAGCACAAGGGTTGGTCCAGCTTCATCACATGCTGCTGCAGAATGTCCCAGTCACTGTCTGACACAGAATGTCCCGGTCACTGTCTGGCACAGAATGTCCCAGTCACTGTCTGACACAGAATGTCCGGGTCACTGTCTGACACAGAATGTCCGGGTCACTGTCTGACACAGAATGTCCCAGTCACTGTCTGACACAGAATGTCTGGGTCACTGTCTGACACAGAATGTCCCAGTCACTGTCTGACACAGAATGTCCCAGTCACTGTCTGACACAGAATGTCCCGGTCACTGTCTGACACAGAATGTCCCAGTCACTGTCTGACACAGAATGTCCCGGTCACTGTCTGACACAGAATGTCCCAGTCACTGTCTGACACAGAATGTCCGGGTCACTGTCTGACACAGAATGTCCCGGTCACTGTCTGACACAGAATGTCCCGGTCACTGTCTGACACAGAATGTCCCGGTAACTGTCTGACACAGAATGTCCCGGTAACTGTCTGACACAGAATGTCCCAGTCACTGTCTGACACAGAATGTCCCAGTCACTGTCTGACACAGAATGTCCAGGTCACTGTCTGACACAGAATGTCCGGGTCACTGTCTGACACAGAATGTCCGGGTCACTGTCTGACACAGAATGTCCAGGTCACTGTCTGACACAGAATGTCCGGGTCACTGTCTGACACAGAATGTCCCATCACTGTCTGGTACAGAATGTCCCGGTCACTGTCTGACACAGAATGTCCCGGTCACTGTCTGACACAGAATGTCCCGGTAACTGTCTGACACAGAATGTCCCGGTAACTGTCTGACACAGAATGTCCCAGTCACTGTCTGACACAGAATGTCCCAGTCACTGTCTGACACAGAATGTCCAGGTCACTGTCTGACACAGAATGTCCGGGTCACTGTCTGACACAGAATGTCCGGGTCACTGTCTGACACAGAATGTCCAGGTCACCGTCTGACACAGAATGTCCGGGTCACTGTCTGACACAGAATGTCCCATCACTGTCTGGTACAGAATGTCCCGGTCACTGTCTGACACAGAATGTCCCAGTCACTGTCTGACACAGAATGTCCGGGTCACTGTCTGACACAGAATGTCCGGGTCACTGTCTGACACAGAATGTCCGGGTCACTTTCTGACACAGAATGTCCTGGTCACTGTCTGACACAGAATGTCCCATCACTGTCTGACACAGAATGTCCCAGTCACTGTCTGACACAGAATGTCCCGGTCACTGTCTGACACAGAATGTCCTGGTCACTGTCTGACACAGAATGTCCCATCACTGTCTGACACAGAATGTCCGGGTCACTGTCTGACACAGAATGTCCCGGTCACTGTCTGACACAGAATGTCCCGGTCACTGTCTGACACAGAATGTCCCGGTCACTGTCTGACACAGAATGTCCCGGTCACTGTCTGACACAGAATGTCCCGGTCACTGTCTGACACAGAATGTCCCGGTCACTGTCTGGCACAGAATGTCCCGGTCACTGTCTGGCACAGAATGTCCTGGTCACTGTCTGACACAGAATGTCCCGGTCACTGTCTGACACAGAATGTCCCAGTCACTGTCTGACAAGGAACAGGGAGGAGAAAGGCAACTGTTCGCCACACAACATATGCCATGAGAAAGAAATGTGAGGACCTCACACCTGCCAGCCCCAGGGCAGTACCTGTCTAGGACTAGCTGTGATTGGCCTGTCAGGACAGGAAGTTGTTTATACAAGTGTGACTCACCTGGCCAGCCGTGTCAAACAATCCTAACTGGTAGGCTGTATCTTTGATTGTCACCGTCACTGAAGTAGAAAAAATAAACAATAAAGCCATGTCACTAGAGGACAGAGTGACAACATAAGCTACATCTGATTCCACTCTGTTGCCTTTCTACTAATGTGTGTGCATGCATGTGTGTTGTCTATATAGAGATCAATGAAGGACTGATATCACCACACTACAACAAAGTTGGTGGATACTTTCTGGCAGCTCTAACATAAAACTCAGCTTAATATAGATGAAGGACTGACATCACCACACTACAAAATGAAACTTTCTATCAGCTCTAACATAAACTTAGCTTTATACAGATAAAGCACAGATATCACCACACTACATCATGAAACTTTCTGCCAGCTCTAACAAAAGTTTAGCTTTACATAGATGAAGCACAGATATCACCTCACTTAACTCACTACAACATGAAACTTTCTCTCAGCTCTAACAAAAGTTTAGTTTTATACTTTATACACAGATGAAGCACAGAACTACAACACAAAACTTTCTAACAGCTATACTTTATAAATTATATAGATGATAAAGGACTGATATCACCACCAAACTACAACATGAAACTTTCTGTCAGCTCTATATAAATGAAGCATTGATGATATCACCAAACTACAAGAGAGTTTGTGGAAACTTTCACTTTCTGTGAGCAACACAGCCACGACGACGATGTCCGCTCCAACCACTGTCTGCACCCAGCCTAGACCTACCTGCATAGTTGTCGAAGACGGTCGGCACGTATTCCTTGGGGAACTTGTTTGTGGCGTAACTCATCAACAAGCAGGTCTTGCCCACTGCTCCATCGCCCACAACCACACATTTGATGAACTTCTCCGGGGCTCTGTGGTCGGCCATTCTCTGGTGTCGAGTTCTCACAAACCGTGTACAAACTTCTCCAGCCGGACCCTGTCTGCTTCCACTTCCCTGTTGGGGATTCCGGAAGACAGGTCGGGGATGTCACCCCGCCCAGAAACTAGCCAATCAAATAGCGGTATTTACTAATGAGTTTATTTTTAGTATCTTTATGTATATATAGCTCCTGGGAAACTACCTTGTAAACACAAACCTGTATCATCACAGTATTTGTGGCGGATAATGATGCAACAACAGATCTACAGCAATTATTGGACATTGTAGTAACAGAGTTGCAAACGAAGGACTCTATTTGAATATCAAGAAAACAGTAACAAAGGTGATATCAAAGAAAACGGTGACACCAAAATGGGAAATAGGAAAATTCTTCACCAAGTGGATACTTTTAAATACCTAGGGGCATTTATTATAACATCAGATGGAAGTGCACAACAGAGAATAAGAGCAGAATAGGGCAAGCAAAAGCTGAATTTCAGTTAATGATGAGTATCATATCCAATAAGTCACCATCATTGATTGTAGGAAAGAGAGTGCTGAAGCACTGTATAGAACCCGTTTTCCTGTATGGCAGTGAATTTTGGAATGTAAATGAACAAATTAGGAAGAACTTAGAAGCAACAGAGATGTGGTTCCTAGGATGAATGTTGCGAATTTCTTGGACTGACAGATCTGAGTAACTAACAACGATTGTTCGGAAGAGGCTAATGAAACTAGAACAGTATATGCAAGAATAAGAAAGAGGCAAAATGCTTTCTTTGGTCATGTCTTGAGACATGGGGCACTGAAGAGCATTGTAACAACTGGAAAGATCGAGGGGGAAGAGAGGCAGAGGCCGAACCCGAGAAATGATGCTGGATGGACTGAGACGGTGGCATGGAGGGTTATCAGCAGCAGAGTTTATCCAGAAAACCAAAGACCGAGATCTGTGGAGAGACATGAACGCCTTCGCCAGCCGGCACGGCACTTGATGATGAGAATGATGGTGTATGGTTTCCAGCAGGACAAATACCCTGCACCACAGACACTGAAAGACAGAACATCAAACGGTTCGGACATCTTGTTGGAATGCAACAATGTTAGAATACAACAATGTTAGAATACAACAATGTTAGAATACAAAAATGTTAGAATGCAACAATGTTAGAATACAACAATGTTAGAATACAACAATGTTAGAATGCAACAATGTTAGAATACAACAATGTTAGAATGCAACAATGTTAGAATACAACAATGTTAGAATACACTGGCTCTACACCAAAGAAAATCTGATATGAGAGCAACAACCCCTCCCCCCCCTCCCCCCCCCCACCCTCCATGGATTGACGACATCAAAGACGTACAATCACGCTCAATGACACTATCCAGTGCCACCCATCGGGCACTGGAACGCCAACTACTCCTCCCCACGTCGCTTGAAGGGAAAAGTAGAAGGCTGGTTTAGTAGAAGCGTGATGTGGCATACCTTGTTCTCACTGCTTCTGTAGCACTGTTACAAGGCCTGATCTGATTGCCTGCCAACTGTACGATAAGACAGATGGAAACAAGTGGAAAGTTTGATTTGTGCCTTCGTCATGGTAGATGTTTTCTAGCCGAGATGCCATGTCGCCGGATGACGTCAGATTAGCCAGTAACTAGGCAGAAAATGTCTACTGTCTTGTAGAGGCTGGCTTGTGTTCTACAAGTTCTTCTTGTCGCTTATTTCAGCTGCATTCAGATAATGATTGTGTTGCCAAGTCCATGGAGCCCGCTGGTCATGGGGTAGTCACTTTAATTCACCTTGTTTGTCCGTTGTGTCTCTCTGTTGTGTTTATCAGTACAGCACACACACGAATGTGAGTACATGGACTACAGGGTCGCTGTCAGTGTTTATGGCTCATGGTCGTGTCGATACGTCACAGATGGTAACAGTTTTATCATCATATGTTAGGCGCCTGGACGGTGTTTGATGTATTGTCACTCATGCAAGAATACGCAAGAAAAATATTTTGAATTTACTTTAGAAAATACTTAAAATTTAGAGGATTCTGATGAAATGATGGGCCTTCTAATGGGATACAACAAGGGTTTGTGAGCTGAAATGTTACAGATCGATCTCCCTAGACCAGCACAAAGATGGACACAGGTCATTGTAGACATGAGGGTGTGAGAGGTGGAAACAATGACCAGACATGGAGAAATATTTGGGCTGGCCGGCATGAGAACCACTTTCTGCAACAGCTTGTTATATGATGATGATGTGCTTCTCACGGATGGAGAAGGAAGCATGGAGCTCTGATAAACGAAAAGCTATTTATCCAACATAAAGACAGTCAGCATGCACGTCATATAATTAGAGTCCAGACAGAAGGCCGCTGTTGTCCCATGACATAAAGACAAGAGTGTTAGCGTCCAGGCAGGCCGCTGTTGTCCCATGACATACAGACAAGAATGTTAGCGTCCAGACAGAAGGCCGCTGTTGTCCCATGACATACAGACAAGAGTGTTAGCGTCCAGACAGAAGGCCGCTGTTGTCCCATGACATACAGACAAAAGTGTTAGCGTCCAGACAGAAGGCCGCTGTTGTCCCATGACATACAGACAAGAGTGTTAGCGTCCAGATAGAAGGCCGCTGTTGTCCCATGATATACAGACAAGAGTGTTAGCGTCCAGACAGAAGGCCGCTGTTGTCCCATGACATACAGACAAGAGTGTTAGCGTCCAGACAGAAGGCCGCTGTTGTCCCATGACATACAGACAAGAGAGTTAGCGCCCATACAAGCCGCTGTTGTCCCATGACATACAGACAAGAGTGTTAGCGTCCAGACAGAAGGCCGCTGTTGTCCCATGACATACAGACAAAAGTGTTAGCGTCCAGACAGAAGGCCGCTGTTGTCCCATGACATACAGACAAGAGTGTTAGCGTCCAGATAGAAGGCCGCTGTTGTCCCATGATATACAGACAAGAGTGTTAGCGTCCAGACAGAAGGCCGCTGTTGTCCCATGACATACAGACAAGAGTGTTAGCGTCCAGACAGAAGGCCGCTGTTGTCCCGTGACATACAGACAAGAGTGTTAGCGTCCAGACAGAAGGCCGCTGTTGTCCCATGACATACAGACAAGAGTGTTAGCGTCCAGACAGAAGGCCGCTGTTGTCCCATGACATACAGACAAGAGTGTTAGCGTCCATACAGAAGGCCGCTGTTGTCCCATGACATACAGACAAGAGTGTTAGCGTCCAGACAGAAGGCCGCTGTTGTCCCATGACATACAGACAAGAGTGTTAGCGTCCAGACAGAAGGCCGCTGTCGTCCCGTGACATACAGACAAGAGTGTTAGCGTCCATACAGAAGGCCGCTGTCGTCCCATGACTTACAGACAAGAGTGTTAGCGTCCAGACAGAAGGCCGCTGTTGTCCCATGACATACAGACGAGTGTTAGCGTACATACAGAAGGCCGCTGTTGTCCCATGACATACAGACAAGAGTGTTAGCTTCCAGACAGAAGGCCGCTGTTGTCCCATGACATACAGACAAGAGTGTTAGCGTCCAGACAGGCCGCTGTTGTCCCATGACATACAGACAAGAGTGTTAGCGCCCATACAGAAGGCAGCTGTTGTCCCATGACATACAGACAAGAGTGTTAGCTTCCAGACAGAAGGCCGCTGTTGTCCCATGACATACAGACAAGAGTGTTAGCGTCCAGACAGGCCGCTGTTGTCCCATGACATACAGACAAGAGTGTTAGCGCCCATACAGAAGGCAGCTGTTGTCCCATGACATACAGACAAGAGTGTTAGCGTCCATACAGAAGGCCGCTGTTGTCCCATGACATACAGACAAGAGTGTTAGCGTCCATACAGAAGGCCGCTGTTGTCCCATGACATACAGACAAGAGTGTTAGCGTCCATACAGAAGGCCGCTGTTGTCCCATGACATACAGACAAGAGTGTTAGCGTCCAGACAGAAGGCCGCTGTTGTCCCAAGACATACAGACAAGAGTGTTAGCGTCCAGACAGAAGGCCGCTGTTGTCCCATGACATACAGACAAGAGTGTTAGCGTCCAGACAGAAGGCCGCTGTTGTCCCATGACATACAGACAAGAGTGTTAGCGTCCAGACAGAAGGCCGCTGTTGTCCCATGACATACAGACAAGAGTGTTAGCGTCCAGACAGAAGGCCGCTGTTGTCCCATGACTTACAGACAAGAGTGTTAGCGTCCAGACAGAAGGCCGCTTTTGTCCCATGACATACAGACAAGAGTGTTAGCGTCCAGACAGAAGGCCGCTGTTGTCCCATGACATTCAGACAAGAGTGTTAGCGTCCAGACAGAAGGCCGCTGTTGTCCCATGACATACAGACAAGAGTGTTAGCGTCCAGACAGAAGGCCGCTGTTGTCCCATGACATACAGACAAGAGTGTTAGCGTTCAGACAGAAGGCCGCTGTTGTTCCATGACATACAGACAAGAGTGTTAGCGTCCAGACAGAAGGCCGCTGTTGTCCCATGACATACAGACAATAGTGTTAGCGTCCAGACTGAAGGCCGCTGTTGTCCCATGAGATACAGACAAGAGTGTTAGCGTCCAGACAGAAGGCCGCTGTTGTCCCATGACATACAGACAAGAGTGTTAGCGTCCAGACAGAAGGCCGCTGTTGTCCCATGACATACAGACAAGAGTGTTAGAGTCCATACAGAAGGCCGCTGTTGTCCCATGACATTCAGACAAGAATGTTAGCGTCCAGACAGAAGGCCGCTGTTGTCCCATGACATACAGACAAGAGTGTTAGCGCCCAGACAGAAGGCCGCTGTTGTCCCATGACATACAGACAAGAGTGTTAGCGCCCATACAGAAGGCCGCTGTTGTCCCATGACATACAGACAAGAGTGTTAGCGTCCAGACAGAAGGCCGCTGTTGTCCCATGGCATACAGACAAGAGTGTTAGCGCCCAGACAGAAGGCCGCTGTTGTCCCATGACATACAGACAAGAGTGTTAGAGCCCATACAGAAGGCCGCTGTTGTCCCATGACATACAGACAAGAGTGTTAGCGCCCAGACAGAAGGCCGTCTCTGTGGCGAAGTGGTCAAGCCGTTTGACTCGTGCTCCGAAGGTTGTGGGTTCGATTCCGGGCCGCGTCCTTTGGTTTACGAGTTAAATGTTTCTGAGACTCCTGTGGGTCGTCGCTAAAAGCTACGGAGTTCGTGCTTTGTGCGACGCTTTCCGTGCTGCGGAAAGAGACCGAGCCATATGGGTTACCCGGTGCAATGAAGTCGACCCTGTCGACTTTTAAGCGACTTTTATACAGAAGGCCGCTGTTGTCCCGTGACACACAGACAAGCGTGACGTCACAATCCTCGTTAATCATCTAGATTACCTTGACTCCTGTCGACACTTTGTTCCCTTCAGTCTTCCGTTGTGATTACATCCTGTCTTCTTGTATGTTTTTCTTCTTCCCTTCAGTCTTCCCTTGTGATTACATCCTGTCTTCTTGTACGTTTTTCTTCTTCCCTTCAGTCTTCCGTTGTGATTACATCCTGTCTTCTTGTATGTTTTTCTTCTTCCCTTCAGTCTTCCCTTGTGATTACATCCTGTCTTCTTGTATGTTTTTCTTCTTCCCTTCAGTCTTCCCTTGTGATTACATCCTGTCTTCTTGTATGTTTTTCTTCTTCCCTTCAGTCTTCCCTTGTGATTACATCCTGTCTTCTTGTATGTTTTTCTTCTTCCCTTCAGTCTTCCCTTGTGATTACATCCTGTCTTCTTGTATGTTTTTCTTCTTCCCTTCAGTCTTCCGTTGTGATTACATCCTGTCTTCTTTTATGTTTTTCTTCTTCCCTTCAGTCTTCCGTTGTGATTACATCCTGTCTTATTTTATGTTTTTCTTCTTCCCTTCAGTCCTCCCTTGTGATTATATCCTGTCTTCTTTTATGTTTTTCTCCTTCCCTTCAGTCTTCCGTTGTGATTACAGTCTGTCTTATTTTATGTTTTTCTTCTTCCCTTCAGTCCTCCCTTGTGATTACATCCTGTCATCTTTTATGTTTTTCTCCTTCCCTTCAGTCCTCCCTTGTGATTACAGCCTGTCTTCTTTTAAGACAGCCTATCCTATTTTCTGTCTTTTTTTCATTTCTTCGGTCTTCCTTTTATATTACAGTCTGCCTTCTTTACTGTTTTTCTACTTCCCGTTAGTCTGAATTTGTTATTGCAGTCTGTCTTCTTCCTGCCCTTTATTCTGGTTTTATTCTTATGAACATCATTTATTTTCTTTCTGTTATGGTTTATGTCTCTCTTCTGTCCATATCACTTTTGTTTCGTATTACTTGCATTATTTCTTGTTTGTTGCTATCCTGTCAACGAATCAAAGGTCATGGTCACAAAGGTGACCATTCTTATATTCGAGTAACACCTTGTAGAAGACACATCCCATAATTTGTTGATTTCAGAAACAGCCAATAGATAAAGACAAATCAATATCACGCACGCACAATGAACATCGGCCAGAAACTGCAACATTCCGGAATGGATCGCCAGCATCCTTAAAGAAAGATGACCCGAGACTGAAATTATTCCCGGAGTCTCTCCAGGACACAACCAGAGATGTCTGCATGTCCTACCCAGCAGTGGACACAACCAGAGATGTCTGCATGTCCTACCCAGCAGTGGACACAACCAGAGATGTCTGCATGTCCTACCCAGCAGTGGACACAACCAGAGATGCCTGCATGTCCTACCCAGCAGTGGACACAACCAGAGATGTCTGCATGTCCTACCCAGCAGTGGACACAACCAGAGATGTCTGCATGTCCTACCCAGCAGTGGACACAACCAGAGATGTCTGCATGTCCTACCCAGCAGTGGACACAACCAGAGATGCCTGCATGTCCTACCCAGCAGTGGACACAACCAGAGATGTCTGCATGTCCTACCCAGCAGTGGACACAACCAGAGATGCCTGCATGTCCTACCCAGCAGTGGACACAACCAGAGATGCCTGCACGTCCTACCCAGCAGTGGACACAACCAGAGATGCCTGCACGTCCTACCCAGCAGTGGACACAACCAGAGATGCCTGCATGTCCTACCCAGCAGTGGACACAACCAGAGATGCCTGCATGTCTTACCCAGCAGTGGACACAACCAGAGATGCCTGCATGTCCTACCCAGCAGTGGACACAACCAGAGATGCCTGCATGTCCTACCCAGCAGTGGACACAACCAGAGATGTCTGCACGTCCTACCCAGCAGTGGACACAACCAGAGATGTCTGCATGTCTTACCTACCCCTGGATACACTGGATATTGTTGATGGTATTCGACCGTCCAACAGCCGATCGCGCATGTTGGCCCTGTTACCGGCCATAGAAGAGTCGGTGTACGAGGACAAGACAGCTCCAGAGCCAGAATGTAGCAACGCCTTGTCCTCGCTGTGCTCCATCACCTCCCCGAACCTGGCCAGGTACACGGCAGTGTTGAGAGTTAGCAGCAGGCCCACCTTGACCAGCATCTCGGAAGAGCTGATCTCTACACCCGGTGACAGTGTCCCGCAGCAAGAGATCTCCCTGGGCGCCGAGGATGACAGGCTGTCTGTGTCTGAGCCAGCGTACGAAGCCTACAAGGTTCAACGCCCCAAGCTGAGACTTAAGTCTGGCCAGGAGGACACATGTACACACCCCAAGCTCAGGCGTCAGTCTGGTCAGGAAGACTTGTGTACCCACCTCAGAATTGACACGGACTCAGAAGCAAGTCCACCAGATGACTATGTACACTTTCCTGAACTTTCCGCCGAGGAGACCAGCCAACCTCACGGGCCGTTAGAAGTGTACTTTGCTCATTCTGCGAGCGGTGAGGGGGTAGACCAAATACTCTGCGCAGTGAGCAAATTAAACAACATGGGAGAGGTATCACAGTTTGTGCACAGTGGCGGCGACGAGGGGCCTCTCTCCGCCGGCCTGAAGTGTGGGGCTGCATGCGAGGGTACGGGTGTCGCTGGAGAAGAAATCTGTGTGCCAGGAAACCTCGGTTCTGAAGGTCTGTGTGAGTTAGGAACAATGCAAGTAAATGAACAAGATGGAGTCGGGGATTCCGTAATGACCAGCTCAGATGTGGCTACAATGATGTCTGGCGTTGTTAGAAGCGAACACTTCCCTTCTGTGGCTGGCCCTGCAGCAGTCATGGCTAAGCACGGTTCTTCTACCCCGGCAACTTGCTCCACCTGCAGATGGGAGGGTCCCTGTACCCGTCAACAGACTGTTGAAGATGAAACACGGGCGGGCAACGTGTCCAGGCTGGATGTTTGTAGGTAGGTTTCAAAAATAGGTATACTTTCCTCAGTCTGTCAGAGTGCCGTATCATCAGCTTGTTTATAACGAACTTTAGAAACGAACAATTAGTTCATGTACTACAGGAAGTGGCTCGGATTGCCAGGCTACAGAGGTTCCCTTGTACATAGTGGCTTGTTCTGTTTGTGCTGCGCCAGTTTAGACTAGGGCTGATGTCTGTGTGTGGTTCGTGGTGTCTGCTGATGTCTGTGTGTGGTTCGTGGTTTCTGCTGATGTCTGTGTGTGGTTCGTGGTTTCTGTTGATGTCTGTGTGTGGTTCGTGGTTTCTGTTGATGTCTGTGTGTGGTTCGTGGTTTCTGCACAAATGATTTAGTCATGACCTTGTGTGTCTGTGGACTAGCTGTCGGCCATGTTGAAACACGAAGCTGAAAATAAGGATGGACAGTGTCGAAGAACAATATAGCTGGCGTAGGCGTTCATGATTCTCCACAGATCTCGGTCTTTGGTGTTCTGGATCAACTATGCTGTTGATAATCCTCCATGCCACCGTCTCAATCCATCCAGCATAAATTCTCTTGGCCTGCCTCTGCCTCTCTTCCCCTCTTCTCCAGTTGTCACGATGTTCTCTAATGCCTCTCATCTCATCACATGACCAAAGAAAGCTGTTTGTCTCTGTTTTATTGTTGTATACAATGTTCTAGTTTTATTATTCTAATTATCTACATATATTCGGAGTAGTTATATTATCATAATCATCTATACTTATTCGGTATAGTTATATTAACATAAACATCCACAACTATTCAGTATAGATATATTCTAATAATCATGTACATATATCTGGAGTAATTATGTTAACATAACCATCTACACATATGTATATTCGATATTGTTATAGTATTATAATTACCTACATATATTCGGTATAGTTATATTGTTATCACGACACACTTAATGCTAAAGTTATTATGTCGCCGTGCGTGTCTTGTTATTACCAGGGTTGATGTTGTGACGTCACAAACCACCAGGGAAAGCGTGTCCCCCATGTGGGGTCAGTCCAGCCCCACCCATGCTCCTCCAGCAACTGTCGAGAGCTCAGCAGCCGAGGTTGAGGAGGGCCACTCTACCAGCGAGGACGTGGTTTGCCCAGCCGGGGAGGACAAGGTAACTCTCCTACAGTGACGTCAACAAACATAGACTTGTTTACGCATTCAGACCGACCAGACATATATAGCTAGACCCGTTTGTACAGATATATGATGCTCCTAGGCACACATCTCTTGTACACCGAGATTTGGTACACATCTCTATTTATACAAGGGTTGGTAGACATCTCTTGTACACCCAGGGTTGGTAGACATCTCTTGTACACCCATGGTTAGCAGACATCTCTTGTACACCCAGGGTTGGCAGACATCTCTTGTACACCCAGGGTTGGCAGATATCTCTTGTACACTCAGGGTTGGCAGACATCTCTTGTACACCCAGGGTTGGCAGACATCTCTTTTACACCCAGGGTTGGCACACGTCTCTTGTACACCCAGGGTTGGCAGACATCTCTTGTACACCCAGGGTTGGCAGACATCTCTTGTACACCCAGGGTTGGCAGACATCTCTTGTACACCCAGGGTTGGCAGACATCTCTTGTACACCCAGGGTTGGTATACATCTCTTGTACACCCAGGGTTGGCAGACATCTCTTGTACACTCAGGGTTGGCAGACATCTCTTGTACACCCAGGGTTGGCAGACATCTCTTGTACACCCAGGGTTGGCAGACATCTCTTGTACACCCAAGGTTGGCAGACATCTCTTGTACACCCAGGGTTGGCACACATCTCTTGTACACCCAGGGTTGGCACACATCTCTTGTACACCCAGGGTTGGCAGACATCTCTTGTACACCCAGGGTTGGCATACATCTCTTGTACACCCAGGGTTGGCAGACATCTCTTGTACACTCAGGGTTGGCAGACATCTCTTGTACACCCAGGGTTAGCAGACATCTCTTGTACACCCAGGGTTGGCACACATCTCTTGTACACCCAGGGTTGGCACACATCTCTTGTACACCCAGGGTTGGCAGACATCTCTTGTACACCCAGGGTTGGCACACATCTCTTGTACACTCAGGGTTGGCAGACATCTCTTGTACACCCAGGGTTGGCACACATCTCTTGTACACCCAGCGTTGGCAGACATCTCTTGTACACCCAGGGTTGGCACACATCTCTTGTACACCCAGGGTTGGCAGACATCTCTTGTACACCCAGGGTTAGCAGACATCTCTTGTACACCGAGAGTTGGTACACATCTCTTGTACACCCAGGGTTGGCAGACATCTCTTGTACACCCAGGGTTGGCACACATCTCTTGTACACCCAGGGTTAGCAGACATCTCTTTACACACAGGGTTAGCAGACAATTCTTGTACATCCAGGGTTGGTAGACATCTCTTGTACACCCAGGGTTGGTAGACATCTCTTGAACACCCAGGGTTGGAACACATCTCTTGTACACCCATGGTTAGCAGACATCTCTTGTACACCCAGGGTTGGCAGACATCTCTTGTACACCCAGGGTTGGCACACATCTCTTGTACACCCATGGTTAGCAGACATCTCTTGTACACCCAGGGTTGGCAGACATCTCTTGTACACCCAGGGTTGGCAGATATCTCTTGTACACTCAGGGTTGGCAGACATCTCTTGTACACCCAGGGTTGGCAGACATCTCTTTTACACCCAGGGTTGGCACACGTCTCTTGTACACCCAGGGTTGGCAGACATCTCTTGTACACCCAGGGTTGGCAGACATCTCTTGTACACCCAGGGTTGGCAGACATCTCTTGTACACCCAGGGTTGGCAGACATCTCTTGTACACCCAGGGTTGGTATACATCTCTTGTACACCCAGGGTTGGCAGACATCTCTTGTACACCCAGGGTTGGCAGACATCTCTTGTACACTCAGGGTTGGCAGACATCTCTTGTACACCCAGGGTTGGCAGACATCTCTTGTACACCCAAGGTTGGCAGACATCTCTTGTACACCCAGGGTTGGCAGACATCTCTTGTACATCCAGGGTTGGCACACATCTCTTGTACACCCAGGGTTGGCAGACATCTCTTGTACACCCAGGGTTGGCAGACATCTCTTGTACACCCAGGGTTGGCATACATCTCTTGTACACCCAGGGTTGGCAGACATCTCTTGTACACTCAGGGTTGGCAGACATCTCTTGTACACCCAGGGTTAGCAGACATCTCTTGTACACCCAGGGTTGGCACACATCTCTTGTACACCCAGGGTTGGCAGACATCTCTTGTACACTCAGGGTTGGCAGACATCTCTTGTACACCCAGAGCTGGCAGACATCTCTTGTACACTCAGAGTTGGTATACATCTCTTGTACACCCAGGGTTGGCAGACATCTCTTGTAAACCGAGGGTTGGCAGACATATCTTGTACACCCAGAGCTGGCAGGCATCTCTTGTACACCCAGAGTTGGCAGACATCTCTTGTACACCCAGAGTTGGCACACATCTCTTGTACACTCAGGGTTGGCAGACATCTCTTGTACACCGAGAGTTGGTACACATCTCTTGTACACACAGGGTTAGCAGACATCTCTTGTACACCCAGGGTTGGTACACATCTCTTGTACATCCAGGGTTGGCAGACATCTCTTGTACACCCAGGGTTGGTACACATCTCTTGTACACCCAGAGTTGGCAGACATCTCTTGTACACCCAGGGTTGGTACACATCTCTTGTATGCCGAGAGTTGGTACACATCTCTTGTACACCAAGTGTTGGTACACATCTCTTGTACACCCAAGGTTGGCAGACATCTCTTGTACACCCAGGGTTGGCAGACATCTCTTGTACACCGAGTGTTGGCACATATCTCTTGTACACCCAGGGTTGGCAGACATCTCTTGTACACCGAGAGTTGGTACACATCTCTTGTACACCCAGGGTTAGCAGACATCTCTTGTACACCGAGAGTTGGCAGACATCTCTTGTACACCCAGGGTTGGCAGAAATCTCGTGTCCACTGAGGGTTGACACACATCTCTTATACATCGATGGTTGTCAGTCTCACAATCTCGCATACTGGGTTATAAATCTGTCCCCATGCGATTTGAGCGCAGCCCTCCTTGCGTTGATTTTTACAATGATATGAGCGTCGGTCATTCGGAAAGCAATGACAAACTATTAAACGTAAAATTGTTCAGAAAATAACAAAGGAAAATAACCATACTGGGGTTGACGGCGACACATCCTGTAAAAGACTTGCAAATAACTTTCTTCGTTGAAAGCATCCTGTGTTTGAAGTCTGTGTCATGCAGACACAGAACATGTCAGTCTGAGGTCATGGATGTAAATATGTCAGAGTACTAGCTTCTTACTAGCAAGTAAAGTGCTGCCGCTATCCAGTAAACAATGGCATGGTTGATCATTGACCAGTGAAAAAATACAAAAATACAAAAATAATGCACAAAAGAGTTCAGGAGCTCACTAATAAAAGAACCTGTACATCAGCAGGCTGCCTAAAAACAAAAAATTGAAAAATCATAATAGAAAAAGATCAGATTCTACATGTATGGTCAGATTATGTGAAACACCTTTACGATGATAACACAGAGGAACAGTATGATATTCGAAATAATAATCAAGGATCATCAATTTTAAAGATGGAGGTTCAGAATGTTCTCAACCATTTGAAAGCTGGCAAGACCCCACGGTTCAGACAACATCACAACAAAAATTATTAATGCTTTAGAATAATGTGGAATAGACCAAGTTACCAGACTGCTGAACACAATATATGATACTGAAAATATACCTCATGAATTATATAATTCTGTATTTATTGCAATCCCAAAGAAATCAGGAGCCTTGGAATGTGATCACAATCGAACAATTAGTATAATGAGTCACATCATGAAGATTTTGATGAGAATTATCATGCAACCTGAAATGGGAGACGAACAATGTGGGTTTGTAGAAGGCAAGGGTACAGTAAATGTTGTGTATATGCTGCGATCAGTTATTTAACGTTCTATAGAAGTAAACAAAGATATACCTCTTTCTTTATTGACTACACAAAGGTTTTCGATAGAGTAAGGCATGTAAACATGATAGAGATGCTTGCAGATCTACATATTGCTGGGACAGACCTTAGACTTGTAAACAACATATATTGGGAACAACAAACTGCCATCAGAATTGATAATGAAGTAGGTCAATATCAGCCTATTAAGAGAGGTGTGAGACGGGGATGTGTAATGTCTCCAGATCTGTTTTCTCTGTATAGTGAACATATTTTCAGAAATGTACAAGATATGAAAGCAATCATCATTGGAAGAAGAAACATCAATAACATTAGATATGCAGATGATACAGTATTGACTGCAGACAATGAGCAGGATCTGCAACAATTAGTAGATGTTGCTGCACACAGTGAACAACTAGGGTTAGAGTTAAATTGTAAGAAGACACAGATTATGGTCGTTACTAGGATAAAGGAAATATCACAATGTAATATACAAAAAAATGTGAATATTCTTAAACAAGTGAATCGGAACAGTCATAACATCTGATGGGAGATATCTTGAAGAAATTAGAACAAGAGTCGCAATGACGAAGGCAGCCTTTAGCAAGATGAAAACATTCTGACCAATACAAAGATGTCAATTGCTACGAGAAAAAGAGTGTTGAGGGGATACATAGAACCTGTACTTTTGTTTGGATGTGAAGCGTGGACAATGTGCAGTCAAGCTGAGAAAAACATCTGAAAGCTGTGGAAATGTGGTTTCTGTGGAGAATGCAAAAATACCATGGACAGACAGAAAAACCAAAGACCAAGCCCTACAAGAAACAAATGAAAATCGTAAAATAATTAGAGGAGTTAGACGTTGACAGTCAAAATTTTTTTGGACATGTTATGAGAAGAAATGGATTGGAGAACTTGGTGACAACTGGCAAAATCGAGGGGAAGAGAACAAGGGGAAGACAGAGAAGTATGGATGGTTTTACCATGTGGTATGGTCGAGAAGGAACACTGAACTGATCCATGACTCTGGTGATCGAGTGAAATGGCGAATCATGGCCGCCCACGCTTACCGGCATGGCACATGATGGATGGATGGATGGATTGGAAAGATCAGGTTGTGTGACGGTTTATTCCATTCTCAGTCTTCGTAGACTTAGATGGATATGACACATTAGTAGGATGGATGACGGCAGAATACCAAAGGATATCTTTTTTGGTGAATTACAGATGGGTAAGAGATCTCAGTGTCGGCCTTTACTACGATATAAAGATGTGTGTAAGCGGGACATGATTCATACAGGCATTGATAATGCACAGTGGGAGCAAGTCACCGCTGAACGTGTTGCATGGAGGGTAAGAATCAGAAATGGAATAAAGACAAAGTAGAAAATGATTGCAGATATGTCATACACTGATGTTAGATGGTGCGTGATGGTGAAAATGACCATGTGTTCACATGCATCCACTGTGAACGAACACTTACAGCGCGAATAGGCCTGATCAGTCACATTCGCCACCGCCATAGCTTGTAGTAGTTAAGCTTTTTGAAGCACAATGTAACAAATTAGCGTTTGTCAAGAAGGACAAGGTGCCTGTGTAAAGTATATCCATCCATCCACCATGCCGATAAGCGTGGGCGGTCATGTTTCGCCATCTCACTCGATCACCAGAGTCGTGAATCAGCTCCGTGTTTCTGTCTCGACCATGCTACGTGGCCAAGCCATCCAGGTATTTACCTCTAGGTCTTTCCCTTGGTCTCTTCCCTTAGATCAGTGTATATATTTGTGTTCTAATTCTGAACGTAAATTTGCCTACAACATTCGCCTGGTGTTGGGGGTAGACCTCTTGTAAAGGGCAAACATTTGTAAACTTATTTTTGCGATCAGCTTCAAGTCCAGTGTGACTTTCTAGGCAAGTTCAGTAGTTTGCCATTGCTTTCTGACCCGGAAGTCAATGTTAAAGTCCAGCTGACCTGTGTAGGCAAGGGTCCCTCTAGCCCACCAGCAGCGCGCTGGAAGATCAAGCGCATTCAGCCACGCAGACTGACATACAGACTGCCATACATACAGATATATGTATGCTTCACTGTGCAGGAGGTGGGAGAGGAGAGCCCCGAGGGTCTGGCACACTACATCGACCATGTCGTTCTAGGATCCCTGTGTGAGGTCATCGTCCGGTCAGCGCTGGATTCCGCCGCTGGGTCAGAGGTCAAGGTTAGCGCATCGTTGCCGTCTGCAGGCTGTCATTTAATGTAGATATGTAGGTGGGTGTGTAGGTGGGTGTGTAGGTGGGTGTGTAGGTGGGTGTGTAGGTGGGTGTGTAGGTAGGTGTGTAGGTGGGTGTGTAGGTGGGTGTGTAGGTGGGTGTGTAGGTAGGTGTGTAGATATGTGTTTACATAGACTTGTAGGTGGGTGTGTAGATATGTGTTTACATAGACTTGTAGGTCGGTGTGTAGATATGTGTTTACATAGACTTGTAGGTGGGTGTGTAGATATGTGTTTACATAGACTTGTAGGTGGGTGTGTAGATATGTGTTTACATAGACTTGTAGGTAGGTGTGTAGATATGTGTTTACATAGACTTGTAGGTGGGTGTGTAGATATGTGTTTACATAGACTTGTAGGTGGGTGTGTAGATATGTGTTTACATAGACTTGTAGGTGGGTGTGTAGATATGTGTTTACATAGACTTGTAGGTGGGTGTGTAGATATGTGTTTACATAGACTTGTAGGTAGGTGTGTAGATATGTGTTTACATAGACTTGTAGGTGGGTGTGTAGATATGTGTTTACATAGACTTGTAGGTGGGTGTGTAGATATGTGTTTACATAGACTTGTAGGTGGGTGTGTAGATATGTGTTTACATAGACTTGTAGGTAGGTGTGTAGATATGTGTTTACATAGACTTGTAGGTGGGTGTGTAGGTGGGTGTGTAGGTAGGTGTGTAGATATGTGTTTACATAGACTTGTAGATGGGTGTGTAGATATGTGTTTACATAGACTTGTAGGTAGGTGTGTAGATATGTGTTTACATAGACTTGTAGGTGGGTGTGTAGGTGGGTGTGTAGGTAGGTGTGTAGATATGTGTTTACATAGACTTGTAGGTGGGTGTGTAGATATGTGTTTACATAGACTTGTAGGTAGGTGTGTAGATATGTGTTTACATAGACTTGTAGGTGGGTGTGTAGATATGTGTTTACATAGACTTGTAGGTAGGTATGTAGATATGTGTTTACATAGACTTGTAGGTAGGTGTGTAGATATGTGTTTACATAGACTTGTAGGTGGGTGTGTAGATATGTGTTTACATAGACTTGTAGGTAGGTATGTAGATATGTAATTGTTTACATAGATTTGTAGGTGGATGTGTAGGTAGGTGTGTAGGTAGGTGTGTAGATATGTGTTTACATAGACTTGTAGGTGGGTGTGTAGATATGTGTTTACATAGACTTGTAGGTGGGTGTGTAGATATGTGTTTACATAGACTTGTAGGTGGGTGTGTAGATATGTGTTTACATAGACTTGTAGGTAGGTGTGTAGATATGTGTTTACATAGACTTGTAGGTGGGTGTGTAGATATGTGTTTACATAGACTTGTAGGTGGGTGTGTAGATATGTGTTTACATAGACTTGTAGGTGGGTGTGTAGATATGTGTTTACATAGACTTGTAGGTAGGTGTGTAGATATGTGTTTACATAGACTTGTAGGTGGGTGTGTAGGTGGGTGTGTAGGTAGGTGTGTAGATATGTGTTTACATAGACTTGTAGGTGGGTGTGTAGATATGTGTTTACATAGACTTGTAGGTAGGTGTGTAGATATGTTTACATAGACTTGTAGGTGGGTGTGTAGATATGTGTTTACAAAGACTTGTAGGTAGGTATGTAGATATGTGTTTACATAGACTTGTAGGTAGGTGTGTAGATATGTGTTTACATAGACTTGTAGGTGGGTGTGTAGATATGTGTTTACATAGACTTGTAGGTAGGTATGTAGATATGTAATTGTTTACATAGATTTGTAGGTGGATGTGTAGGTATGTGTGTAGGTAGGTGTGTAGATATGTGTTTACATAGACTTGTAGGTGGGTGTGTAGGTGGGTGTGTAGGTAGGTGTGTAGGTGGGTGTGTAGGTAGGTGTGTAGGTGGGTGTGTAGGTAGGTGTGTAGATATGTGTTTACATAGACTTGTAGGTGGGTGTGTAGATATGTGTTTACATAGACTTGTAGAGAGTCAGAGTCCTGTCAGAGTCCTACTTGTGTGGCTCCATCTAGCTCACTGGACTTGGACAGGCAATTTACAACATCTACAACACATCTACCAATAACACATGAATGCAATCGGAAACTGGCATTTATTACACTATATTACAAGTTGACAACATGGTCGCACTTCACGCTCAAACAATCGTTCACCACCAACAACCACTCGCTAGCTCACAATGGCGATCTTGACACTGTCGCCCGTATGATCATTCACAATCACAACTTCACATCATCCCGCACATATCACAGTTCGCACATTCCTCGAATAGCAATACACAACGTTCATCTCCATCTATGCATCACAATACACTCTCGTTCTATCGTTCTATCGCTCTATAGCTCTCCACACGTCCGTCCCTGTTCGCTGCCTCACACACACTGCCTCTCTCCTCGTTGACCTTCCCACATCACGTGGCTCTGTTCACGGGCTTCTTGCCTGACCGTCCGCTAGCCACGCCGTGATGTCTCTTACTGCCCTTGACCTCAGCTATGCTTACACTGACTCTCGCTTACATACCGGCACTTACATTCTTACATACATATAAGACCATGACATTCTCCCCCCGCACAACCAATGTGGCACTTACTCTTAGAAACGTGACACATTCTGTTGTTCTTAGCCTTGGTACATCTTTCTACTCTTGTCAGGGGATTATATGATCATAAGCATATTCTTGCGTCCCTTTTTGCTCTGTTCTTTTACGAGATTCACTATAACCATTGTTCTCTCTTTTTCAGTACTGAGGTTTCTCTCAAGGTTTTGTCGTGGTCTGACAAATGTTTTGGTTGGGTGTACTAGTCATACCTCGTCATATTATCCAACCACCAATCCGTGACATTACATTCTGTTCATATTTCTTAATCGATTGTCTGTGCATTCTCATCTCATAGTTAATGTGGCTATGCTGGTTTAAGGATTCTCCATTGGTTTATGCCTCAGATAAGGCTACAACTTCCTCTTACAGCATTCTTAAATTTTCTCTCTATGCAGACGTGGTTACCCTCGTCTCTATTTAATGCACTTACATCGATTCTTTATGAACACACTATGTCAATGTTGTGGTCATGGTTCGAATATAATTCATGTATGTCATAGTCCCCCTTACCTCATCTTATGTCGGACCGTGAGTTGTTTCCCTTTTTGAGCACACCTCGTTTACTGTTATGGAGATTTGTTATTAATCTCTTTGGTTAGCATCACCCTGTTGGTATGTTCATTCTTGTTACAATATTATGATGTTACTCATGTACCACTATTGCTAAGCGTCATTCGTCGGGCTATCCAGCATACGCGAAGGCAAGTTTGGTAACATTCGCGCATTTGGGATTGCCAGGCGTTGATTCTCAGCATTACAATTTATTCTATTCGCCACTATACTTACGCTCATATGTACATATCGCATTATAACAATACACAATACTACCATAATAAAATTAGACATAGGATGTCATACAGATAATAAATTTACAATAAAATATACATCATCGCTGCCTTTATGCACCTATAGTTCTTGTCCTGTGGAAGTTACGCACACGCAATTAAATTAACAGTGTTCAATGTTCATTTCCGTGCTGGAATGTTTGGCATGTCTTCTTTCTCACCCGATTATTGCCGTCTTCTGCAAATCATGATATTGTCCTTCCTTCTGTATAGTATTTAAGACTGCACCACATTTAGATAATTTATAAATACATAGTTCTATAAAATTACTGGAATTCACACGTATAAAATGAGAAATAATTTTGAGTGTGGCCATGGTGTGTCCGTCTGTGACTGTCTTTGCCATAGTTTATAGGTTGGCATCTGGTTCATTAAACTGGTCCATGGAAATGACTGTCTGTGTTGTGACGTCCTTGTTGTTGTTGGTCGATTTCAATAGGTAGATTCTGTAGATACTCGTTTGAAACAAAGTCAATATGGGTAAAGCTTACTGTTTGATACTTGAAACTGCGTGTTGCGTCTTACTGTTCCGCTGGTGACACTTTTCACGTTGGAGGACCTTTCATGTTGGTCTATACAATGGAATGCGGTAGTATCATAGCGCTGGAGTCGTACAGCAGACAAGGCAACCCTGTAGTTACTGGATCTAAGGATATAAAGTGGGTTACGGTTAACATTTTCCGAAGGGTGGGGATTTACAAATTTCATGTTGAGATCATTTTGAGTGCTATCTCCAAACCTGCACTCGTACATGTGTGTATACATTCAATAGTTCAAATAATAATAATACACCATGTATAATTTTGAAATGTGATCGTGCATGTTTGTATGCGTTTCTGCAATTTGTGTGTATTTTCCAAAATATGTAGGATAATTTGTTGCTGATTTTTGTCAGTAATTTCACTGACTGATGATTTGCATTGTTCAGCATAAATATGTGTCTGAGTTGATTTGACATAGAGTTTATCAGTGGTAAAAACAAACTTTGGTTCAACAGTAATGATATAAGTAACAAAGTTTGCTGGTTTGTCATGAGTAATATCATCTGTGTTGCGTCATGATGTTGTGTGAATAAAACTGTCTGTGAAGACATTTGTTTTGTATTTACAATGAGTAGTGCGAGTATAACCATCCACTGTGTGGACTTAATCATGCGTGCAGTTAACAGGGAGTACAGGAGGTATAGTATGTACCATGGTGATTTGTGATCTTTACTTGCCCTTGTGATATGATTGTTTTCTGTATTTTTTTCCTTGCGATGATACACACCCGTTTTTGTTTCTTGTTGTGAGATGGTACTCAAGTTGGTATGGTGTGGTACTTTGGTTTGTTCATCATGTTGTTGTATGATGAGTGGTGTAGTTAAAGCAGTGCTTGATGTGGTGTTAACTTTCTGCCATGTGTGTGTTTTGGAATCTGTGTCGTCTGTCACATTCAATACATTTCCAATTAATAAATCACAGCATGGATTGTCTAATAAGGCACAAGTTACTCTGCCTGATAGGAAAGGTGATTTTATATTGGCCCATGCCATAGGATATTTCTCTACTGTTCCTGAAACAGTCCTGCAATAGATGCACTCATCTAGGTAGTCTTTAGGATCAGCTAGGGTCTTTCGAAGACCGACAAGACAGGAACCTGTATCGCGTACACATATGCATGCCGTGTCATTGATGTATCCTTCATGGAACGTTAGTTTTCCTAACGACAGTCTTGAGGTTTTGTTCATTTCCTCAATTTCTTGTTGGGTAATGCTCTCTTTACATAATGAATGAGGCTGAGTGATGTTAACAACATTATTGAAATATGGTACAAAGTCTGATGGGTAAAACTCAGCTTGATCTGACTTTGCAGTGTTTGGTCTTGTTTTCGTCTCAGTGATGTTTACTTTTTTTAAGTTCTTTGCTGAACTGTCTGTTGTAATGTTTATTGCTGCATTTGCTCTTGCTTTCTGTAATCTTCTTACTCCGTCACATTCAAATCGTCTATGTCCATACGCAAGGCAAAAATGACATTTTGTTCTATATTTCCTTTGATTTACCTTCCCCAGTTTTTGTGCTATGATAGTATTTAAGTATTCTTGATAAGTGGGGTTTTTATCGCATATTCCATTTTCTGTATGTGGAGTGTTACAATGTTTACACAGTATTGGTTTTGTTTTCTGTGGTTTGTTATGACAATCTGTGGCTGCAGATGCCGTTGCTTTCACAGTACTTTTCTGTTGAGTGTTCTTAACCGGGTTTACACTTTGGTTGTAATACTCGCGGCATTTTTCTAGTAAGTTTTTGATAGGTTCTTTGCTATGTTGTTCTAAATATTTTCCGCATTCAGCTGGTAGTGTTGCTTTTAGCTTTTCTATTAGCAAGAAATTTATGACTCCTTGATTGTTGTCTGAATGTTTAATTAACATTATTAGTTTTCTGAAAGATTCTTCTAATTCACTTATATACTGGGTGAATGCCTTGTCTGTAGTTGGTTTCAACTTTTGTATCTCTACTTTTAGAGTCTCGGAAGAGGTTAGATAGTGTTTTAATATCCTTGTTTTATAATAGTCATAGTCTCTACTTGAGAAATCTGGTATGATCTCCGATAATTTTTTTCGTTCTATTGGCACCTGCGATGTGTACCATATACTCCAATAATATTTTGGGATTTTGCAGTCTTGCATTTTCTTTTCAAATTTCTGTGTCCAATCACGCATTAGGTCATGATTTATATTACATTTTTCTTCGTCTTGTGTCTGTGTACCCATGAAAAAATCTTGTAACTCTCTGTAATGTTTTGTGCCCCAGAAGTCTGATAGATCTTGGAGGTATTCATCATCTGAACTCATTTTCTGTTAATTAATATTTAAATCTACTAATGATGGTATTTATACAAGCAAATCAAAGAATGCAGATTTGGGTACTTAGCAATCAAAATTAATCAACTTATCTTTCTCTGCTGACTACTCAAACGCTTGATGTACAGGAACGTGATTCTTGTGCTGGTTACCGCTGACCTGGTCTGGTTACGTCGGTCGATTTGTAGGATTGAAACCTGCTGTGGAAAGAAATGATGTTATTTTCGTTCTGACTCTATTAACACATCTTTATTTTACAATTTCTAATATCTTATGGAATAGGTCTTCTTCTTTTTTACAAAAGTGGCTTCCTTTTGTGCGTTCTACATGAGCGTGTGGTTCATGTGTACTTCTGACACCATTATACCTGTCAGAGTCCTACTTGTGTGGCTCCATCTAGCTCACTGGACTTGGACAGGCAATTTACAACATCTACAACACATCTACCAATAACACATGAATGCAATCGGAAACTGGCATTTATTACACTATATTACAAGTTGACAACATGGTCGCACTTCACGCTCAAACAATCGTTCACCACCAACAACCACTCGCTAGCTCACAATGGCGATCTTGACACTGTCGCCCGTATGATCATTCACAATCACAACTTCACATCATCCCGCACATATCACAGTTCGCACATTCCTCGAATATCAATACACAACGTTCATCTCCATCTATGCATCACAATACACTATCGTTCTATCGTTCTATCGCTCTATAGCTCTCCACACGTCCGTCCCTGTTCGCTGCCTCACACACACTGCCTCTCTCCTCGTTGACCTTCCCACATCACGTGGCTCTGTTCACGGGCTTCTTGCCTGACCATCCGCTAGCCACGCCGTGATGTCTCTTACTGCCCTTGACCTCAGCTATGCTTACACTGACTCTCGCTTACATACCGGCACTTACATTCTTACATACATATAAGACCATGACAGGTGTGTAGATATGTGTTTACATAGACTTGTAGGTAGGTGTGTAGATATGTGTTTACATAGACTTGTAGGTGGGTGTGTAGATATGTGTTTACATAGACTTGTAGGTAGGTATGTAGATATGTGTTTACATAGACTTGTAGGTGGGTGTGTAGATATGTGTTTATATAGACTTGTAGGTGGGTATGTAGATATGTAATTGTTTACATAGATTTGTAGGTGGATGTGTAGGTAGGTGTGTAGGTAGGTGTGTAGATATGTGTTTACATAGACTTGTAGGTGGGTGTGTAGATATGTGTTTACATAGACTTGTAGGTGGGTGTGTAGATATGTGTTTACATAGACTTGTAGGTGGGTGTGTAGATATGTGTTTACATAGACTTGTAGGTGGGTGTGTAGATATGTGTTTACATAGACTTGTAGGTGGGTATGTAGATATGTGTTTACATAGACTTGTAGGTAGGTATGTAGATATGTGTTTACATAGACTTGTAGGTGGGTGTGTAGATATGTGTTTATATAGACTTGTAGGTGGGTATGTAGATATGTAATTGTTTACATAGATTTGTAGGTGGATGTGTAGATATGTAATTGTTTACATAGATTTGTAGGTGGATGTGTAGATATGTAATTGTTTACATAGATTTGTAGGTGGGTATGTTGATATATACGTAGGTATATATTATATATATAGTTTGTAATTTATTTTTGTATCTTATCATATCCCAGTTTGACAAGTTTTCTTTGTTTTTTTTTTTACCTATCAATGTTAAGGTTTCTGCAGTTATCCATTTACTTGGAGATTTTTGTCTTCTTTCCAACAATACCCTTTACCTGTTATACGGATGGAGATGCTATTAGCATTTCACAGTGTTCAATTACGCCTTGTATTGTAGGCGTTGCACTGTATCTCTTGACAAAGACTGTATCGTTCTTGAACTGCTTTTTCTGATCTCAGAATAGCTTTGGCATCGTCTTGCTTCCTCTGACAAACCTTACGTCTGTTTGTCACATTGTGGAGTTGGATCACCATTACAATCAGTGCCAGTCGTTGTCTACCCATTTATCAATGATTTTCCGAATGTTTTATTCATTAGTGTGTGGTTATTGTGCCTGTTTTCTCATGAGGGTTTTTCCGTGTCTATAGCCATCTCTTATGTTGCTTACACCAGGTGTTCCCAATCAACATATCACGCATGTTTGTCCACAGTGTCTATAGCTGCCTCTTGTGTTGCTTACACCAGGTGTTTCCAATCAACATATCACGCATGTTTGTCCACAGTGTCTATAGCTGCCTCTTGTGTTGCTTACACCAGGTGTTTCCAATCAACATATCACGCATGTTTGTCCACAGTGTCTATAGCTGCCTCTTGTGTTGCTTACACCAGGTGTTCCCAATCAACATATCACGCATGTTTGTCCACAGTGTCTATAGCTGCCTCTTGTGTTGCTTACACCAGGTGTTTCCAATCAACATATCACGCATGTTTGTCCACAGTGTCTATAGCTGCCTCTTGTGTTGCTTACACCAGGTGTTTCCAATCAACATATCATGCATGTTTGCCCTCAGTGTCTATAGCTCCCTCTTGTGTTGCTTACACCAGGTGTTTCCAATCAATACATCATGCATGTTTGCCCAAAGTGTCAGCTTTTGTCATGTTTGGTGTCTTTTTCAGAAGCTATGGTCACTATTCACATCTGCCTATCTCCCCTGCCCTACCTTTGCGTGGAAATATCCAATTTTATTTTACTGTTGTCATGTGGTTTCGGAGATCGCCATTTCTACTGAACCATCAAATCTGTGTTCCGTCGCACTACCGCTTGTTTTGTGTGCATAGACAGGGTGGGGAAAATTGATCTGACACATTTGTAACTTTAATAAAACTAAATTAGAATAAATGAATAAGTATTTTTATTTATCAAATGTACACATGATGCCTTTTTGTTTTATCTTGTTTGAATAATGATTTGTGTGGGGAAATTCAACAACAGGTTCCCCGTACTGCTATTGTGATTTTCAGTGACGAGGCCCATTTTCATTTGTGTGGAAGCGAGAATAAGCAAAATTTCAGCTATTGGTCCCAAAACAATCCTCATGAGTTACACGAACGCCCCTTGCACAGTCCTCATGTAACTGTAAGGTGTGCGATAGCAGAATTTGGCATTTTGTGGTCCGTACTTTTTAGAAGAAGACAGTGTTACAGTGACCGTTAACTCTGAACGATATTGCGTGTTGCTGGACACTTTTCTGCGACCCAAATTGGATGAACTTGACGTCAGAAATAATGGTTGGTTCCAACAAGATGGCGCAACAGCCCACACGTCTGGACGTTCAATGGAAATTTTGAGGGAGATGTTCCCCGGTCATTTAATTTCATTCCGAGGTGACCTCGGTTGGACTGCCCGATCACCTGACTTGAACCCGTGTGATTTTTTTCTCTGGGGATACCTAAAATCAAAGGTATACATTCATCGCCCTCGATCTATTGAACAATTGAAAGATGCAATTCATCAAGAAATTGAGTCTATTCCACATGAAATAATCCGCCGAGTTATGGACAACTTTCGCGAGCGTCTTCAACAGTGTGTGGAAAATAACGGCGAACATTTGACTGATGTAATTTTTAAAAGAAAATGAAATAAAATGACATCATATGTACATTTAGGAAATAAAAATACTTTTTTTCATTATTCAAACAAGATAAAACAAAATGGCATCATGTGTACATTTGATAAATAAAAATACTTTTTTGCTAATTTATTCTAATTTAGTTTTTATTAAAGTTACAAATGTGTCAGATCATTTTTCCCCACCCTGTATTTGTATAATTTGTATAAGTGTTGTTTGTTTTTTATTGTAACTATCATAACCCGATCTGACATACTCCAACAACCATTAACTCACTGGGGGGGGGGGGGGGGTGTGTGTGTGTGTGTGTGTGTGTGTGTGTGTGTGTGTGTGTGTGTGTGTGTGTGTGTGTGTGTGTTTGCTGAATTATTCAGTGATTGTTTCATAACACACATACACACACACACACACACACACACACACACACACACACACACTGACATTATGATAAATATATGACAGACTGACTACCTTATTAACAAATATTTTTGTATGAAACAGTCGGCGGACGGACAGGGAAAACCAGCACGGAGTGCAGGCGGTCCGTGGTCAACCATTGACCTAATACACGGAACCCCCACGACAAGACCAAGAGGATCTGGCTCGGATTCGGCTGTGGCCATTGGCCTGGAGCTGCCGACCCCACGAAGGTCCCACTCTGCCCACACGGTGGGGTCCACGAGCTCGGACAAACAGGAGTCGGAGGACAGAGACCCGGAGGCAAGCAAGCAGAAGGACAAGGACGCGCCTTCCAAACAACGCGGCAGAGAGCGCGAGAGAAGCAAGCGAAAACGAGATCGGGACCACAGAAGTTACGGCGGCAAAAAGTTGTTCAAGATTGCTCTTGGTGATGTGAGCATCCATCAGCCGGAGCCGGGAGTCAAAGAGAGAAAAGCAGAGCCCCAGAATCGACATTCCGCGCCAGTCTGCCCCATCATTGATCACAGATCAGGACAAGAAGAAAACAGCGATCTTAAGATTTGTTTACAAATAGTCACAAGAAGATACGAAGAGGCAGCCAGCACAGACAGAACGGACGACTCTGGTGACGTGTTGGGGCTCACTCGAAAATCTACATGTGGCCTCGAACACCACACAACAGCTACAGTCGCTACACAGCCCCCTCCAGGGGGCATTCAGGCAGCGCGCATGCGTGCTAGAAGACCGGAAGCTCCAGACACCCAGAATGAGGATGACATGTGTGCCGATAGAGGAGGCAGCAGTGACTGGATGAAACCATCGTGCAGTCGTTACGGCAAGCGGACCAGCTTTCACCGGCACAAGCTGCAGCCTCCTCTGGGAAATATGGCTGATGCATCTTCTACCGCAGTACCACAAGCAGCAGATGTTGCCTGCGGCCAGACTGCCAACCATGTTACAGAGAACTCGGACAAAGCACCTCATCACGAGGCTCTGTTGCAGGATGCTGGATCTGACTTGCTTCCCTCCTCACAAGGCTCCGGCACTGCTGCAGGCAGTGAGCAGAAGGAAGAGGAAGACCCTGTCAGACCGACCAGCAGGAATACTGCTGCGAGCGAGCACTCTCCTCTCTGTGTCTTCACTCTCACTACAAAGACAGCGCCGGCTCAAGGATTGGATGCACATCCATGTCGACCTATGCTGGCCGGCAGTGCCTACGATGAGTCCTTCAACCACCCGCCTAAATACATGCTGGGGGTTATCTCCGGCCACTGGGCCAATGCCGGGTCCACCGTCCACGAGCAATGTCTTGGCGATTCTCTGGCATGTCCTGCAGAGGAAGTCGTTGAAGCCGATACAGTCCGCACATTTCTACAACAGAACGGCACAGATTCTATTCACGCCGTTACAGCACAGAGCACTGAACGTGCACAATCCCTACCCTCTGATACATCTTGCGTCTGTGATGTTATTTCCAATGAGGAAAATTGTGGTGTGTCAGGTGACCCTACTATCTATGCTGTACATCTCCCACCCACACCGGAGACCTGTGATAGAGAAGACCTGTCCCAATCTCCAGTGAATGATGGCATTAGTAAGATGCCAGCCTTAGATGGTGTTTCTCAATTGAATGGTGCTTCTAACTTGGATGGTGTTTCTAACTTGGAAATCACTGGAAGATTTTCTAGCCCAGATACCAACGACCGTGTTTCTAACGCGGAGCTAAGTGGAGGTAACTCCAGCCAGAAAGTTGATGTAGGTGTAACTAGAATGAAAGTTTATGAAGGTGGAACTACCATGGAAGTTAATGGTGGTGTTTCTAACCTGGAAATAGATAAAGGTATTTCCAACTTGGAAGTAGATAAAGGTGTTTCCAATCTGGAAGTAGAAAAAGTAGCTAACCAGGAAGTAGACGAAAGTGTTGCTAACCTGGCAGTGTGTGAAAGTGTTTCTAACATAGATGGCGGTGTAACTAACCTAAAAGTAGGTGTGGGTCTTACTGGAACTCACATAGGTGATGATGTTTCCCATCTGGAAATCGATGAAGGTGTTTCTAACCTGGAAGTAGATGGTGTTTCTAATCAGGAAGTATATATTGGTGTTCACAGCCTGGAAAGAGATGCAGGTGTAACTAATCTGCAGGGAGATAAAGCAAGGGAGGTTGATGAGGTAGATGAAGTGAGGGAGGTTGATGAGGTAGATGAAGTGAGCATCGCTAGAGCTGTAGAGGCTGGGTCTGTGGGTGCAGCCACGCCTGCACACGTCGATCACCATGTGGAAGCACTGATTGTGGGTGGAGGGCAAGTCAGCACCACTGTGGGGGTTGGGGAAGATGCAGAAGCACAACCTCCTGGCACTGACATGTCTGACATTGCTGGGCTGGGCGATCAAATCACAACATCCGCTGTAGATCTGGAGGAGATGATAGGCAGTAGAGCTTTGGATAGTCATAATTTTGTGGACAGTAATGTTGAAGGCGTGGAGGAATTTATAGACAGTATTGTTGAAGGCATGGAGGAATTCTTGGTCAGTAATGCTGTTGGTATGGGGGAATACACAGACAATAGTGTTGTAGGAATGGAGAAGTTCATAGACAGTGTGATAGGAATGGAGGCATGCAGAGAAAGTAAAAGTTTGCAAATGGGAGAATTTGTTGAACCTGGATATGGCAAATTCAAAGAGATCACTAACCACGCAGTGTTCGCAGTAGAAGAGTTAGAAGGGACGAAACCCGCCATAATGGTTGACCTGACGGAAGCGGAAGCTGCGTGTGTCAGTGAGTCAGCAGACACGGAGATGGAGTCTGGGATGGTTGGAGACTGGAAGCTTCTAGCTGTGGAAGAGCTGGAGGCGACAGATGGTCGACATGATGCGTGGCAAGGATCTGAGTGTCCAGAACTTGTCCAGCGAGCAGACTCCAAGTATGTGGGAGCGTGGGCAGAGTTCGGTGTTGGCGAGACTGTGCATACGTCACCACATTCTGTCACCGTGTCGGCATCAGGCCACCTGGGGCTTTCCGACATGGCCGAGTCACATGATCTGTCGCGGTCTGGAAATACCGAGTCACGTGATGAGGAGGCAACTGAGACTACGACATCACGTGATTCTGAGGTAACCGAGGCTACGACATCGCGTGATTCTGAGGTAACTACGACATCACGTGATTCTGAAATAACTACGACATCACGTGACCAGAAGTCCTGTGATTCAACAACGTCACGTGATCAAGATGTCAGTGAAGTTATGACCTCACGTGATTCGGAGGTAACCACGGATGATGCAACAAGTTCACGTGACCTGGAGGTAGCCGAAGTCCTAGAACCACGTGACACAGAAGTGGCGACACCGAACGTGCTGGTGATTTCACAAGTTTCTGTGTGTTGTGAGCCGACAGATTCTGACATGAAACCACCACATCTATTGGGCAGTTGTGGGGTTGGGACACCAGGTGGTCTGGGGATATCTGCAGTTGCAGAAACATCAGAGCTGGATTCTTCTGAGGTCACATCACGCGCTCTGGAGGTGCCTGAAGTTACGACATCGCGAGAGGTGGAAATATCTGAAGTTACGACATCACGTGATATTACAGAATCACTCCAGTTTGTGGTACCTGAGGTCACGGAATCACACGATCCGTACGAGACGGAAGTCACGGAATCATGCGATCTTCACGTGGTCGAAGTCACGGAATCACACGATTTGAATACGGCGGAAGTCACGGAATCACGCGATCTGAAGGTTATGGAGATGACAGTGTCACGCCAGCTGGAGATCACAGACGTGACAGGCTTACTGGGTGCGGAAGATGCTGTAGTGGTCGAGACCAACGCCATTTATTCTGGAATAAACGAACTGGAAAAATCACTTAACGAGAGACTCAAAAACGAGAAGCTCAGTGAAATGGAAGAAACAAAAGATACGAAGAGACATGAAAGATCAGAACTAAATCTAGAAAACACGGATCAAACTGTCCGTGCGGACGAGCTTGAGTTAGGTCCGCTAATGGAGTCAGCAAACGTAGACATAGGCGTAACGGAAAGCACGGAAATAGTCGAGCTCGCACATACGGACATGACCGAACTTGTCACCACGGAGATAGTCGAACTTGTCACCACGGAGATAGCCGAACTTGTCACCACGGAGATAGCCGAACTCGAAAGCACGGAAAGAGCTGAGCTTGTCACCACGGAGATAGCCGAACTTGTCACCACGGAGATAGCCGAACTTGTCACCACGGAGATAGCCGAACAGGCGAATATAAGAAACGAACCAGGAACACACACTAAAAGAAGCAGAAAACACAAACAGAAATGTGTAGCCAGCGGCACAAAAGATGTCAAACAGTGGGCAGGAAAGAAAGGAAAAAAACGGAAAGTAACAGCACATTCGAAAGACTCTGAATTACAAGAGGGACTAAAATCAAAGCCAACCGAAGGCGGACGTGTGACTGAAGCTGTTGTTGTATGTACAGCTCTGTCACCACACCAGTCAGTTGACACGACACACGGTAAGATGGATGACACATGTGACATAGAGCAGTCTAAACTTGGTCAGGTGACGGATATCACAGGCAGTCTAGGAGCGGAGTTGATACCGAAAGTAAACTTACAGCTCGCTGAACTTGGAGGTCATCTAGAAACGGCTGATCTTGCTGGGAAAAGTCCGCAGTTGTCTCATCTAGCAGAGGAATCCACAAAGGTTGCTGGTCAGTCGGAGGACGACACACTGATGGCTGAACTTACCGTGGACAGCTTACGAGTGGTTCATATAGCAGAACTAGACCGTTCATGTGTGATACATTTCACAATAGAACCTCAGGTAGCTGCTTTAGGAGAAGGATTTCACGTAGATCACACCAAAGAAGAACCTCATGTAGATCACATCACAGAAGTACCTCAGGTAAAAGATCTAACAGAAGTACCTCAGGTAGTGCATCTAACAGAAGTACTTCAGGTAGTGCACCCAACAGAAGTACCTCAGGTAGTGCACCCAACAGAAGTACCTCAGGTAGTGCACCTAACAGAAGTACCTCAGGTAGTGCACCTAACAGAAGTACCTCAGGTAGAAGATCTAACAGAAGTACCTCAGGTAGAAGATCTAACAGAAGTACCCCAGGTAGTGCACCCAACAGAAGTACCTCAGGTAGAAGATCTAACAGAAGTACCTCGGGTAAAAGATCTAACAGAAGTACCTCAGGTAGTGCACCCAACAGAAGTACCTCAGGTAGAAGATCTAACAGAAGTACCTCAGGTAGTGCACCCAACAGAAGTACCTCAGGTAGTAGGTCTAACAGAATCACCTCAGTTATTTTATCTTACAGGAGTGTCTCAGGTAGTTGACCTTGAAACAGAAAACCATCAAGTCGTTGCTCTTGCGGGAAAAGAATATCTGAATTTATCTGAACTGGGCGAAGAAACAGGTCCAAAGATGACTGCCCAATCTGGGGAGGACCTACCACATGCATCAACTGGTTTGATAATAAATGTGAGACTTGTGGATTTAACAGAAGGTGTTGATGTATGGGGTCACACAGAAAGTCTAGATGTGGCTCACCAGGCAGACAAAGATCTAGATGTGGCTGACCTGGCCGAAAAGGGTCTAGATGTGGCTAACCTGGCGTATAAAGGTCTAGATGTGGCTGACCTGGCGGACAAAGGTCTAGAGCTTGGTGACCTGGCAGAATTATTCCCGCAAACAAAAGAACTAGCCGACAACTATGATACTCAGCTTGCTGTTGAGCTAGAAGAACAGCCCCAGACAGAAGAGCTAGCCGACAACTATGATACTCAGCTTGCTGTTGAGCTAGAAGAGCAGCCCCAGACAGAAGAGCTAGCCGACAACTATGATACTCAGCTTGCTGTTGAGCTAGAAGAACAGCCCCAGACAGAAGAGCTAGCCGACAACTATGACACTCAGCTTGCTGTTGAGCTAGAAGAACAGCCCCAGACAGAAGAACTAGCCGACAACTATGACACTCAACTTGCTGTTGAGCTAGAAGAGCAGCCCCAGACAGAAGAGCTAGCGAGAGGTTGTGAAGTAGAGGACCTGATAGACGTTGGTTTAAGCCTAACTGGTGTAGCTGGTGAATACCAGCAGGGACCGGCGCCAGGAGACGCAGTTTCACGGGTAGCTGGATTACAAGAGGAATGCCGACAGACAGATTACACAACAGAAGGGCTAGAGGTCGCCGAGCCAACAGAAGCATCTAGAGAGATTACAGATCTAACTGAGGCAGCTCCAGAGTTAGGGCACTTAGTAGAAGTCGCGCCAGAGGTTGTCGATATAGTAGAAGGAGTTCCAGAGATTGTCGATATAGTAGAAGGAGTTCCAGAGGTTGTCGATATAGTAGAAGGAGTTCCAGAGATTGTCGATCCAGTAGAAGCTGCTCCAGAGATTGTCGATATAGTAGAAGCTGCTCCAGAGATTGTCGATCTAATAGAAGCTGCTCCAGAGATTGTCGATCTAATAGAAGCTGCTCCAGAGATTGTCGATCTAATAGAAGCTGCTCCAGAGATTGTCGATCTAATAGAAGCTACTCCAAAGATTGTCGATCTAATAGAAGCTACTCCAGAGATTGTCGATCTAACAGAAGCGGCTCCAGATGTTGTCGATCTAGTAGAAGCTGCTCCAAAGGTTGTCGATCTAATAGAAGCAACTACAGATATTTTAGATCTAATCGAAGCACCTCAAGAGATTGTTGGACTAATAGAAGCAGCTCCAGAGATTGTAGATCTAATAGAAGCATCTCCAGAGATTGTCGGATTAACAGAAGCAACTCCAGAGATTGTAGATCTAATAGAAGAAAGTCCAGAGATTGTAGACCTAATGGAAATAACTCCAGAGGTTGTTGATCTAACAGAAGGAACTCCAAATGTTGTAGATCTAATAGAAGCAACTCCAAAGATTGTCGGATTAACAGAAGCAGTTCCTGAGGTTGTAGATCTACAAGAAGCAACTCCAGAGATCGTTGATCTAAGAGAAGCAGTTTCAGAGGTTGTAGATGAAACAGTAGCAACTCCAGAGGTTGTCGGTCTAATAGAAGTAACCCCAGAGATTGTAGAGTTCATAAAAGCAACACCAGAGATTGTAGATCTAATAGAAGCAACTCCAGAGATGTTAGATCTACTAGAAGCAACTCCAGAGATTGTAGATCTAATAGAAGCAACTCCAGAGATGTTAGATCTACTAGAAGCAACTCCAGAGGTTGTAGATCTACTAGAAGCAACTCCAGAGATTGTAGATCTAATAGAAGCAACTCCAGAGATGTTAGATCTACTAGAAGCAACTCCAGAGGTTGTAGATATAATAGAAGCAACTCCAGAGATTGTAGATCTAATAGAAGCAACTCCAGAGATGTTAGGTCTACTAGAAGCAACTCCAGAGGTTGTAGATCTACTAGAAGCAACTCCAGAGATTGTAGATCTAATAGAAGCAACTCCAGAGATGTTAGATCTACTAGAAGCAACTCCAGAGGTTGTAGATCTAATAGAAGCAACTCCAGAGATTGTAGATCTAATAGAAGCAACTCCAGAGATTGTAGATCTAATAGAAGCAACTCCAGAGATTGTCGAATTAATAGAAGCAACTTCAGAGATTGTAGATCTAACAAAATCAGCTCCAGAGATTGTAGATCTAACAAAATCAGCTCCAGAGATTGTAGATCTAACAAAATCAGCTCCAGAGATTGTAGATCTAACAGAAGCAACTGTAGAGATTGTTGATCTAATAGAAGCAACTCCAGATAATATAGATCTAATAGAAGCAGCTCCAGATAATATAGATCTAATAGAAGCAACTCCAGATAATATAGATCTAATAGAAGCAGCTCCAGAGAATAAAGATCTAATAGAAAGAAGTCCAGGGGTTGCCGATGTAATAGAATCTCGTCAGATAGCTGACCTAACTGAAGGACAACGTGTGGCTGACCTAACTGAAGGAGGACAACTTGTGGTTGACCAAATAGGAGATGGCCTGCAGGTTGAAGGCCTAACAGAAGGCCCACAGGTAGATTACCTAACAGAAGGTCCACAGGTAGATGACCAAACAGAAGGCCCACATGTAGATTACCTAACCGAAGGCCCACAGGTAGATTACCTAACAGAAGGCCCACAGGTAGATTACCTAACCGAAGGCCCACAGGTAGACTACCTAACCGAAGGCCCACAGGTAGACTACCTAACCGAAGGCCCACAGGTAGATTACCTAACCGAAGGCCCACAGGTAGATTACCTAACCGAAGGCCCACAGGTAGATTACCTAACCGAAGGCCCACAGGTAGATTACATAACAGAAGGAGGCCCACGGGTAGATTATATAGCAGGAGATGTCCCTCAATTAGCTGACCTACCGGAGAAAGATTTCCAGATCTATGACCTATCTGAACAATGTCCACGTGAAGATAACCTACCAGGGGGAGATACGCAGATCACAGACCAAATAGACGAAGGTCTGCAGTTAGTTGGCATGACAGAATGGGATTCACAGCTTACTGAGCTCACAGACAACGGTCGACCTGTTGCTGACCTAGCAGGAATAGATGGACACTTGGATGACCAGGCAGGTCTAGACCGTCCGGAGCTAGCGGACTTCGCAGGAGGTGCTTGGGTAACTGACCTGACAGTGGAAGGTCCTCAAGTAACCGACCTGACAGTGGAAGGTCCTTGGATAACTGAACTGACAGCGGAACGTTTAGAGGTAGAATTGGTGGACGAAGTCTCAAATGAAGATAACCTCGCAGAAGAGGAAGAACTGCCATGTGTAGCTGCTCTAGAAGAGGAAGAGGAAGAACTGCCATGTGTAGCTGCTCTAGAAGAGGAAGAACTGCCATGTGTAGCTGCTCTAGAAGAGGAAGAACTGCCATGTGTAGCTGCTCTAGAAGAGGAAGAACTGCCATGTGTAGCTGCTCTAGAAGAGGAAGAACTGCCATGTGTAGCTGCTCTAGAAGAGGAAGAGGAAGAACTGCCATGTGTAACTGCTCTAAAAGTGGAAGAGGAAGAACTGCCATGTGTAGCTGCTCTAGAAGAGGAAGAGGAAGAACTGCCATGTGTAGCTGCTCTAGAAGAGGAAGAGGAAGAACTGCCATGTGTAGCTGCTCTAGAAGAGGAAGAACTGCCATGTGTAGCTACTCTAGAAGTGGAAGAGGAAGAACTGCCATGTGTAGCTGCTCTAGAAGAGGAAGAACTGCCATGTGTAGATACTCTAGAAGTGGAAGAGGAAGAACTGCCATGTGTAGCTGCTCTAGAAGAGGAAGAGGAAGAACTGCCATGTGTAGCTGCTCTAGAAGAGGAAGAACTGCCATGTGTAGCTGCTCTAGAAGAGGAAGAACTGCCATGTGTAGCTGCTCTAGAAGAGGAAGAACTGCCATGTGTAGCTGCTCTAGAAGAGGAAGAACTGCCATGTGTAGCTGCTCTAGAAGAGGAAGAGGAAGAACTGCCATGTGTAGCTGCTCTAGAAGAGGAAGAACTGCCATGTGTAGATACTCTAGAAGTGGAAGAGGAAGAACTGCCATGTGTAGCTGCTCTAGAAAAGGAAGAACTGCCATGTGTAGCTGCTCTAGAAGTGGAAGAGGAAGAACTGCCATGTGTAGCTGCTCTAGAAGAGGAAGAACTGCCATTTGTAGCTACTCTAGAAGTGGAAGAGGAAGAACTGCCATGTGTAGCTGCTCTAGAAGAGGAAGAACTGCCATGTGTAGCTGCTCTAGAAGAGGAAGAGGAAGAACTGCCATGTGTAGCTGCTCTAGAAGAGGAAGAAGAAGAACTGCCATGTGTAGCTGCTCTAGAAGAGGAAGAGGAAGAACTGCCATGTGTAGCTGCTCTAGAAGAGGAAGAACTGCCATGTGTAGCTACTCTAGAAGTGGAAGAGGAAGAACTGCCATGTGTAGCTGCTCTAGAAGAGGAAGAACTGCCATGTGTAGATACTCTAGAAGTGGAAGAGGAAGAACTGCCATGTGTAGCTGCTCTAGAAGAGGAAGAACTGCCATGTGTAGCTGCTCTAGAAGTGGAAGAGGAAGAACTGCCATGTGTAGCTGCTCTAGAAGAGGAAGAACTGCCATTTGTAGCTACTCTAGAAGTGGAAGAGGAAGAACTGCCATGTGTAGCTGCTCTAGAAGAGGAAGAACTGCCATGTGTAGCTGCTCTAGAAGAGGAAGAGGAAGAACTGCCATGTGTAGCTGCTCTAGAAGTGGAAGAGGAAGAACTGCCATGTGTAGCTGCTCTAGAAGAGGAAGAACTGCCATGTGTAGCTACTCTAGAAGTGGAAGAGGAAGAACTGCCATGTGTAGCTGCTCTAGAAGAGGAAGAGGAAGAACTGCCATGTGTAGCTGCTCTAGAAGAGGAGGAACTGCCATGTGTAGCTGCTCTAGAAGAGGAAGAACTGCCATGTGTAGCTGTTCTAGAAGTGGAAGAACTGCCATGTGTAGCTACTCTAGAAGAGGAAGAGGAGGAACTGCCATGTGTAGCTGCTCTAGAAGTGGAAGAACTGCCATGTGTAGCTGCTCTAGAAGGGGAAGAGGAAGAACTGCCATGTGTAGCTGCTCTAGAAGAGGAAGAACTGCCATGTATAGCTGCTCTAGAAGAGGAAGAACTGCCATGTGTAGCTGCTCTAGAAGAGGGAGAACTGCCATGTGTAGCTGCTCTAGAAGAGGAAGAACTGCCATGTGTAGCTGCTCTAGAAGAGGAAGAACTGCCATGTGTAGCTACTCTAGAAGAGGAAGAACTGCCATGTGTAGCTACTCTAGAAGAGGAAGAGGAAGAACTGCCATGTGTAGCTACTCTAGAAGAGGAAGAGGAAGAACTGCAATGTGTAGCTGCTCTAGAAGAGGAAGAACTGTCATGTGTAGCTGCTCTAGAAGAAGAAGAACTGCCATGTGTAGCTGCTCTAGAAGAGGAAGAACTGCCATGTGTAGCTGCTCTAGAAGAGGAAGAACTGCCATGTGTAGCTGCTCTAGAAGAGGAAGAGCTGCCATGTGTAGCTACTCTAGAAGAGGAAGAGGAAAAACTGCCATGTGTAGCTGCTCTAGAAGAGGAAGAACTGCCATGTGTAGCTGCTCTAGAAGAGGAAGAGGAAGAACTGCCATGTGTAGCTGCTCTAGAAGAGGAAGAGGAAGAACTGCCATGTGTAGCTGCTCTAGAAGAGGAAGAACTGCCATGTGTAGCTGCTCTAGAAGAGGAAGAACTGCCATGTGTAGCTACTCTAGAAGAGGAAGAGGGAGAACTGCCATGTGTAGCTGCTCTAGAAGAGGAAGAACTGCCATGTGTAGCTGCTCTAGAAGAGGAAGAACTGCCATGTGTAGCTGCTCTAGAAGAGGAAGAACTGCCATGTGTAGCTGCTCTAGAAGAGGAAGAACTGCCATGTGTAGCTACTCTAGAAGTCGAAGAGGATGAACTGCCATGTGTAGCTGCTCTAGAAGAGGAAGAGGAAGAACTGCCATGTGTAGCTACTCTAGAAGAGGAAGAGGAAGAACTGCCATGTGTAGCTGCTCTAGAAGATGAAGAACTGCCATGTGTAGCTACTCTAGAAGAGGAAGAGGATGAACTGCCATGTGTAGCTGCTCTAGAAGCGGAAGAGGAAGAACTGCCATGTGTAGCTGCTCTAGAAGAGGAAGAACTGCCGTGTGTAGCTACTCTAGAAGAGGAAGAGGAAGAACTGCCATGTGTAGCTACTCTAGAAGAGGAAGAGGAAGAACTGCCATGTGTAGCTGCTCTAGAAGAGGAAGAACTGCCATGTGTAGCTGCTCTAGAAGAGAAAAAACTGCCATGTGTAGCTGCTCTAGAAGAGGAAGAACTGCCATGTGTAGCTGCTCTAGAAAAGGAAGAACTGCCATGTGTAGCTGCTCTAGAAGAGGAAGAACTGCCATGTGTAGCTACTCTAGAAGAGGAAGAGGAAGAACTGCCATGTGTAGCTGCTCTAGAAGAGGAAGAGGAAGAACTGCCATGTGTAGCTGCTCTAGAAGAGGAAGAACTGCCATGTGTAGCTTCTCTAGAAGAGGAAGAGGAAGAACTGCCATGTGTAGCTGCTCTAGAAGAGGAAGAGGAAGAACTGCCATGTGTAGCTGCTCTAGAAGAGGAAGAACTGCCATGTGTAGCTTCTCTAGAAGAGGAAGAGGAAGAACTGCCATGTGTAGCTGCTCTAGAAGAGGAAGAGGAAGAACTGCCATGTGTAGCTGCTCTAGAAGAGGAAGAACTGCCATGTGTAGCTGCTCTAGAAGAGGAAGAAATGCCATGTGTAGCTGCTCTAGAAGAGGAAGAACTACCATGTGTAGCTGCTCTAGAAGGGGAAGAGGAAGAACTGCCATGTGTAGCTGCTCTAGAAGTGGAAGAACTGCCATGTGTAGCTGCTTTAGAAGAGGAAGAGGAAGAACTGCCATGTGTAGCTGCTCTAGAAGAGGAAGAGGAAGAACTGCCATGTGTAGCTGCTCTAGAAGGGGAAGAGGAAGAACTGCCATGTGTAGCTGCTCTAGAAGTGGAAGAACTGCCATGTGTAGCTGCTCTAGAAGAGGAAGAGGAAGAACTGCCATGTGTAGCTGCTCTAGAAGAGGAAGAACTGCCATGTGTAGCTGCTCTAGAAGAGGAAGAACTGCCATGTGTAGCTGCTCTAGAAGAAGAAGAACTGCCATGTGTAGCTGCTCTAGAAGAGGAAGAACTGCCATTTGTAGCTGCTCTAGAAGAGGAAGAGGAAGAACTGCCATGTGTAGCTGCTCTAGAAGAGGAAGAACTGCCATGTGTAACTACTCTAGAAGAGGAAGAGGAAGAACTGCCATGTGTAACTGCTCTAGAAGAGGAAGAACTGCCATGTATAGCTGCTCTAGAAGGGGAAAAGGAAGAACTGCCATGTGTAGCTGCTCTAGAAGGGGAAAATGAAGAACTGCCATGTGTAGCTGCTCTAGAAGAGGAGGAACTGCCATGTATAGCTGCTCTAGAAAAGGAAAAAGAAGAACTGCCATGTGTAGCTACTCTAGAAGGGGAAGAACTGCCATGTGTGGCTGCTCTAGAAAAGGAAGAGGAAGAACTGCCACGTGTAGCTGCTCTAGAAGAGGAAGAACTGCCATGTGTAGCTGCTCTAGAAGAGGAAGAACTGCCATGTGTAGCTGCTCTAGAAGTGGAAGAACTGCCATGTGTAGCTGCTCTAGAAGAGGAAGAGGAAGAACTGCCACGTGTAGCTGCTCTAGAAGAGGAAGAACTGCCATGTGTATCTGCTCTAGAAGAGGAAGAACTGCCATGTGTAGCTGCTCTAGAAGTGGAAGAACTGCCATGTGTAGCTGCTCTAGAAGAGGAAGAACTGCCATGTGTAGCTGCTCTAGAAGAGGAAGAACTGCCATGTGTAGCTGCTCTAGAAGAGGAAGAACTGCCATGTGTAGCTGCTCTAGAAGAGGAAGAACTGCCATGTGTAGCTACTCTAGAAGAGGAAGAGGAAGAACTGCCATGTGTAGCTGCTCTAGAAGAGGAAGAGGAAGAACTGCCATGTGTAGCTACTCTAGAAGAGGAAGAGGAAGAACTGCCATGTGTAGCTGCTCTAGAAGAGGAAGTACTGCCATGTGTAGCTGCTCTAGAAGAGGAAGAACTGCCATGTGTAGCTGCTCTAGAAGAGGAAGAACTGCCATGTGTAGCTGCTCTAGAAGAAGAAGAACTGCCATGTGTAGCTGCTCTAGAAGAGGAAGAACTGCCATGTGTAGCTGCTCTAGAAGAGGAAGAACTGCCATGTGTAGCTGCTCTAGAAGAGGAAGAACTGCCATGTGTAGTTGCTCTAGAAGAGGAAGAACTGCCATGTGTAGCTGCTCTAGAAGAGGAAGAACTGCCACGTGTAGCTGCTCTAGAAGAGGAAGAGGAAGAACTGCCATGTGTAGCTACTCTAGAAGAGGAAGAACTGCCATGTGTAGCTACTCTAGAAGAGGAAGAGGAAGAACTGCCATGTGTAGCTGCTCTAGAAGAGGAAGAGGAAGAACTGTCATGTGTAGCTACTCTAGAAGAGGAAGAGGAAGAACTGCCATGTGTAGCTGCTCTAGAAGAGGAAGAACTGCCATGTGTAGCTGCTCTAGAAGAGGAAGAACTGCCATGTGTAGCTGCTCTAGAAGAGGAAGAGGAAGAACTGCCATGTGTAGCTGCTCTAGAAGAGGAAGAACTGCCATGTGTAGCTGCTCTAGAAAAGGAAGAGGAAGAACTGCCATGTGTAGCTGCTCTAGAAGAGGAAGAGGAAGAACTGCCATGTGTAGCTGCTCTAGAAGAGGAAGAGGAAAAACTGCCATGTGTAGCTGCTCTAGAAGAGGAAGAACTGCCATGTGTAGCTGCTCTAGAAGAGGAAGAACTGCCATGTGTAACTGCTCTAGAAGTGGAAGAGAAAGAACTGCCATGTGTAGCTGCTCTAGAAGAGGAAGAACTGCCATGTGTAGCTGCTCTAGAAGAGGAAGAACTGCCATGTGTAGCTGCTCTAGAAGAGAAAGAACTGCCATGTGTAGCTGCTCTAGAAGAGGAAGAACTGCCATGTGTAGCTGCTCTAGAAGAGGAAGAACTGACATGTGTAGCTACTCTAGAAGAGAAAGAACTGCCATGTGTAGCTGCTCTAGAAGAGGAAGAACTGCCATGTGTAGCTGCTCTAGAAGAGGAAGAACTGCCATGTGTAGCTACTCTAGAAGAGGAAGAACTGCCATGTGTAGCTACTCTAGAAGAGGAAGAGGAAGAACTGCCATGTGTAGCTACTCTAGAAGAGGAAGAGGAAGAACTGCCATGTGTAGCTGCTCTAGAAGAGGAAGAACTGTCATGTGTAGCTGCTCTAGAAGAAGAAGAACTGCCATGTGTAGCTACTCTAGAAGAGGAAGAACTGCCATGTGTAGCTGCTCTAGAAGAGGAAGAACTGCCATGTGTAGTTGCTCTAGAAGAGGAAGAACTGCCATGTTTAGCTGCTCTAGAAGAGGAAGAACTGCCATGTGTAGCTGCTCTAGAAGAGGAAGAACTGCCATGTGTAGCTGCTCTAGAAGAGGAAGAGGAAAAACTGCCATGTGTAGCTGCTCTAGAAGAGGAAGAACTGCCATGTGTAGCTGCTCTAGAAGAGGAAGAACTGCCATGTGTAGCTACTCTAGAAGAGGAAGAGGAAGAACTGCCATGTGTAGCTGCTCTAGAAGAGGAAGAGGAAGAACTGCCATGTGTAGCTGCTCTAGAAGAGGAAGAACTGCCATGTGTAGCTGCTCTAGAAGAGGAAGAACTGCCATGTGTAGCTGCTCTAGAAGAGGAAGAACTGCCATGTGTAGCTGTTCTAGAAGAGGAAGAACTGCTATGTGTAGCTGCTCTAGAAGAGGAAGTACTGCCATGTGTAGCTGCTCTAGAAGAGGAAGAGGAAGAACTGCCATGTGTAGCTGCTCTAGAAGAGGAAGAACTGCCATGTGTAGCTGCTCTAGAAGAGGAAGAACTGCCATGTGTAGCTGCTCTAGAAGAGGAAGAACTGCCATGTGTAGCTGCTCTAGAAGAGGAAGAACTGCCATGTGTAGCTGCTCTAGAAGAGGAAGAACTGCCATGTGTAGCTGCTCTAGAAGTGGAAGAACTGCCATGTGTAGCTGCTCTAGAAGAAGAAGAACTGCCATGTGTAGCTGCTCTAGAAGAGGAAGAACTGCCATGTGTAGCTGTTCTAGAAGAGGAAGAACTGCCATGTGTAGCTGCTCTAGAAGAAGAAGAACTGCCATGTGTAGCTGCTCTAGAAGAGGAAGAACTGCCATGTGTAGCTGCTCTAGAAGAGGAAGAACTGCCATGTGTACCTGCTCTAGAAGAAGAAGAACTGCCATGTGTAGCTGCTCTAGAAGAGGAAGAACTGCCATGTGTAGCTACTCTAGAAGAGGAAGAGGAAGAACTGCCATGTGTAGCTGCTCTAGAAGAGGAAGAACTGCCATGTGTAGCTGCTCTAGAAGAGGAAGAACTGCCATGTGTAGCTGTTCTAGAAGAGGAAGAACTGCCATGTATAGCTGCTCTAGAAGAGGAAGAGGAAGAACTGCCATGTGTAGCTGCTCTAGAAGAGGAAGAGGAAGAACTGCCATGTGTAGCTGCTCTAGAAGAGGAAGAACTGCCATGTGTAGCTACTCTAGAAGAGGAAGAGGAAGAACTGCCATGTGTACCTGCTCTAGAAGAGGAAGAGGAAGAACTGCCATGTGTAGCTACTCTAGAAGAGGAAGAGGAAGAACTGCCATGTGTAGCTACTCTAGAAGAGGAAGAACTGCCATGTGTAGCTGCTCTAGAAGAGGAAGAACTGCCATGTATAGCTGCTCTAGAAGAGGAAGAGGAAGAACTGCCATGTGTAGCTGCTCTAGAAAAGGAAGAACTGCCATGTGTAGCTGCTCTAGAAGAGGAAGAACTGCCATGTGTAGCTGCTCTAGAAGAGGAAGAGGAAGAACTGCCATGTGTAGTTGCTCTAGAAGAGGAAGAACTGCCATGTGTAGCTGCTCTAGAAGAGGAAGAACTGCCATGTGTAGCTGCTCTAGAAGAGGAAGAACTGCCATGTATAGCTGCTCTGGAAGAGGAAGAACTGCCATGTGTAGCTGCTTTAGAAGAGAAAGAACTGCCATGTGTAGCTGCCCTGGACGGGGAAAGTCTGAAGGTGGCTCAGCTTGTAGGTGAAAGTCGACAGGAAGCCGCCCGGGGAACAATTGCACAGATAGCAGACGGCATGGAGTTAGCTGGCCTGCTGGAGGACGATCTTCTGGGGCGTGAGATCGTGGACAGTTTACAGGGAGCTCAGGCTGTAACAGAATCACTTTTCTCTGACCTAGCACACGTTGATTCATGGGTATATATCATAGAAGAAGAATGTCAGCGTGTAATTGACTTAATAGAAGTAAATGATACCGAGACAGCTGACCAAGCACAAGTGTTAGATGTAGCCGATCTAGATATTGTCGGTCAGCAGGATTTGGATCAAGTATTAGGTCTACAAGTAACTGGCCTCACAGAAGGAGGTCCACCTTCAACTGGTCTCACAGAAGTAGGTCCACCTTCAACTGGTCTGACAGAAGAATATCTACGGGAATATATACAAATGGGTCATACAGTTAAAGAGGGTGTTCATCTCATAGACGAGAAGGGTCTATATTTAGATGTCCCAGCAGCTTGCCGACACTCAAATCTAGGAGAAGAAGGTTCACAAATGGCTAACAGGCCTCAGCCAACCCGAGAACGAGCTGTGCTTGCAGTAGAAGATGTGCAAGTATTCAAGATCAGAAACAGTTCATCGGTAGCTGATGTTCTAGAGAACAGTCCACGGACATGGTACACGGCAGAAGGTGAGTTACAGATGGTTGAACTAACAAACTTCCTAGATATGGCTAGACCAGTGGTAGATGTCGCTGAAGATCTCAGTGTGGCTGAGCTAGCAGAAGATTTAGGTGTGGCTAGGATAGCAGAGGATCTAGGTGCGACTGAGCTAGCAGAAGACCATGGTGTGGCTGATCTAGTAGAACAAGAAGCGGTTCAGCCAGCAGAAGATCTAGATTCAGCTAGACCAGCAAAAGATTTAGATGTGGCTGGACTATCGGCAGATCTAGGTGTGGCTGGGCTAGCAGAAGATCTAGATGTGGCTGGAATGGTAGAACAAGAAGCGGCTAGGCTAGCAGAAGATCTAGATGTGGCTGGAATGGTAGAACAAGCGACAAGGCTAGCAGAAGATCTAGATGTGGCTGGAATGGTAGAACAAGAAACAAGGCTAGCAGAAGATCTAGATGTGACTGGAATGGTAAAACAAGCGACAAGGCTAACAGAGGATCTAGATGTGGCTGGAATTGTAGAACAAGCGACAAGGCTAGCAGAAGATCTAGATGTGGCTGGAATGGTAGAACAAGCGACATGGCTAGTAGAAGATCTAGATGTGGCTGGAATGGTAGAACAAGCGACAAGGCTAGCAGAAGATCTAGATGTGGCTGGAATTGTAGAACAAGCGACAAGGCTAGCAGAAGATCTAGATGTGGCTGGAATTGTAGAACAAGCGACAAGGCTAGCAGAAGATCTAGATGTGGCTGGAATTGTAGAACAAGCGACAAGGCTAGCAGAAGATCTAGATGTGGCTGGAATGGTAGAACAAGCGACAAGGCTAGCAGAAGAACTAGATGTGGCTGGAATGGTAGAACAAGCGACAAGACTAGCAGAAGATCTAGATGTGGCTGGAATGGTAGAACAAGCGACAAGACTAGCAGAAGATCTAGATGTGGCTGGAATTGTAGAACAAGCGACAAGGCTAGCAGAAGATCTAGATGTGGCTGGAATTGTAGAACAAGCGACAAGGCTAGCAGAAGATCTAGATGTGGCTGGAATGGTAGAACAAGCGACAAGACTAGCAGAAGATCTAGATGTGGCTGGAATTGTAGAACAAGCGACAAAGCTAGCAGAAGATCTAGATGTGGCTGGAATGGTAGAACAAGAAGCGGCAAGGCTAGCAGAAGATCTAGGTGTGGATGGGCAAGCAGAAGATCTATGTGTGGTTGGGCAGGCAGAAGATCTATGTGTGGTTGGGCAGGCAGAAGATCTATGTGTGGTTGGGCAGGCAGAAGATCTATGTGTGGTTGGGCAGGCAGAAGATCTGTGTGTGGTTGGGCAGGCAGAAGAACAAGATGTGGCTGGACTACTAGAAGAAGAAGAGGCTGAGCTAGCAGAAGAGCTAGGTCTTGCTAGACTAGCAGAAAATCTAGATTTGGCTGCACTGGCAGAAGATTTAGATGTGGCTAGACCAGCGGAAGATCTAGGTATGGCTGGGTTGGCAGAAGAACAAGATGTGGCTGGACTTGTAGAACAAGGTGCGGCTTGGCTAGGTGAAGAATGTTCACCATTAGTTAGCCTTATGAAAACAGCTCCATGGGAGGGTGGCCTGGAAAATGTAGGTCTCGAGGCGGGAATACAAGAAGGCATAAGCAACATAGACACGGCTGAAGCAACAGATGTTGATGCTGAACATACCCAACAAACACTTGTTGGTTACTTCGAAGATATTGATCAAATAAATATTTGTTACTTTGAAGATGATGATCAAACCAATGTTGGTGATTTGGATATAGTTGATCAAACCAAAGTTGGTGACTTAAACAATGTTGATCAAACAAAAGTTGGTGATTGGGATTTTGTTAATGAAACCAAAGTTGGTGAATTGGATATTGTTGATCAAATCAAAGTTGGTGTTTGGGATATTGTTGATCAAATCAAAGTTGGTATCTTGGAAGATATTGATCAAACCAAAGTTGTTGACTTAAAAGATGTTTATCAAATCAAAGTTGGTGATTGGGAAGATGATGAAAAGAAAATGTATGACTCGAAATTTGACGATCAAAATAAAGCCGTGTTTGTGCAACTTGCAGAAATAGAGAACCCTTCAGTGGATGGAGTGGCTGAAGTTCACGGTTCCAGTCTAGGCGGACACAGAGAGAGAGAAGTGGCAGACGAAGCAATGGAGGAAGCAGAGTTCCTGAATCACGGAACAATGACAGGACTAAAGAGCAACATGCAAGGGAACATGGGGGAGTTACAGAACCAAGAGGAAGAAATTTACCGGCTGGAGAGCCAAGAACATAAAGAAGTAACAAAAGTGAAAAATAAAGAACGGAAAGAAATGAGAGAATTGAAGATTGAAGAACAGGAAGAAACAATGAAAATGGAGAGTGGGGAACAAGAGGAAATGAATGAACCGATTGATGAAGAAGAGGAAAGAATGAACGATTCGATCAGCACACAACTGGAAGAATTTAAAGAGCCGATCAGCGAAGAATGGGAAGAAATGAAAGAACTGATCAGCGAAGCACTAGGAGAAATGAAAGAATTGATCAGCGAAGAACATGAAGAAATAAAAGAATCAGATGTCGAAGACATTTCTGAAATTAAGGGAATGGAGATCAAGGAACAAGAAAAAATAAGTGCACTGGTGTGTGAAGTACAGGAAGAAATGAAAGAACCAGATAGTGAAGTACAGGAAGAAATGAAAGAACCAGATAGTGAAGTACAGGAAGAAATGAAAGAACCAGATAGTGAAGTACAGGAAGAAATGAAAGAACCAGATAGTGAAATACAGGAAGAATTTAAAGAGCTAGATAATGAAGTACAGGATGAAATGAAAGAACCAGATAGTGAAGTACAGGAAGAATTTAAAGAGCTAGATAATGAAGTACAGGAAGAAATGAAAGAACTAGAAAGCGAAGAATTGATCAGCGAAGAACGGGAAGAAATGAAAGAATCGCTCCGTGAAGAATGGGAAAAAACGACAGAATCGATAAGCAAACAACGGGAAGAAATGAAAGAATCAATCAGCGAAGAACGGGAAGAAATGGAAGAATCGATCAGCGAAGAACGAGACGAAATGAAAGAATTGATCAGTGAAGAACGGGAAGAAAGGAAAGAATCAGAGTTTGACGACATTTCTGAAATTAAGGGAATGGAGATCAAGGAACAAAAAGACAACATTGTACTGGAGGAAATGAAAGAACTAGATAATGAAGTACATGAAGAAATGAAAGAACTAGATAATGAAGTACAAGATGAAATGAAAGAACTAGATAGCCATCTAGAGGGAGAAATGAAAGAATTAGATAGCCACGTACGGGAAGAAATAAAAGAACTAGATAATGAAGTACAGGAAGAAATGAAAGAACTAGATAATGAAGTACAGGAAGAAATGAAAGAACTAGATAATGAAGTACAGGAAGAAATGAAAGAACTAGAAAACGAAGAGCGTAAAGAATTCAAAGAACTTAAGAACGAACGATTTATAGATGTGAAACGATTTGAGAACAAAGAAGAGGAAGAAATTAATGATTTGACGTATAAAGAACAGGAAGACATGAAAGAACGGGACAATGAATCCGAAGAAATGAAAGAACCGGACAATGAATCAGAAGAAATGAAAGAACCGGACAATGAATCAGGAGAAATGAAAGAACCGGACAATGAATCAGAAGAAACCAGAGAACTGGATGAGAAAGAACGGGAAGAAATTAATTATGCAGAGGATGGCGAGCCGGACATAATAACGAACTTAAAGAATACAGAACAAAAAGTCGCGATAGAACCTGGCAAAGAAGAATCAGGAGAGACACTAGAAGTAGATGGCAAAGGCTGGGAAGAAATAAACACACAGAATATAGAAGAATTAGAAGAGTCGCTAACAGTTTGCAACAAAGTACTGGCAGACAAGACGGAACTAAAGAAAAAAGAAGTGAATGAAACACAAGAACCGATGACTGAAGAACTTTCCGACACCAGAGAATCGACGAATGATGAACTCGGTTACAAAGAATTTCCAGCCAGAGAAGAAGTAGAGAAAGGAGTGTGGGAAGAAACACATGAATGGGTAATTGAGACGCTAGAAGAAACAGGAGAGCAGAAATTACAGGAACTGTCGGGAAAAAGAGCTATGGGTGACGCGAAGGACAGGAGAGAAGTGCGGGAAATGACAGATGTGGGAAATGGAGGACTGGCAGAAAGAGAAGATGAGTCCGTGGGTGGGATGAAAGGAAGACAAGATAAATATACAAGTGAAGCGGCACGAAGAACAGGTAAGAATTCACATGAGGCAGCAGAAAGAACAGATAAGGACGTAGGTGAGGCTGAAGAAAGAACAGATAAGATTAATCATGAAGCAGCAGAAAGAGCATATAAGATTAATCACGAGACAGTAGAAAAAGCAAGTCAAGAATTATACGAGGCCGAAGAAAGAACAGTTAATGATGTAGATGAGACTGAACAGAGAACTGATAAGGAAATAATTGAGACAGCGGAAAGAGCAAATGAGGGTGTAGATCAGGCTTACGAAGAAAAGGCTAAAGATAATGTTGAGGCGCAAGGAATACAATATAATCCCTCCAGTGAGGCGCAAGGAAGACACTATAATCATACCAGCGTGGGGCAATACGATGATATCAAAAAGGACCGAGAATTCGACCATACAGGAATGTATGAACTGGCACGCGGGGGCGATGGGGTCATGGCTGTTGTGCCAGAAATAGAAGAAGCCATGGATGATCTGTTTGTGGCCAGAGATGCTGGACAGCCCAAGGCTGCGAGATACCACTCTCCTGACACCCCTAAACAGACAGAAGCGAATACTGGTGATACTTTGCCTGTGGATGCTGGGGAACATTGGGCAGTCCCCCACTCAGACCTGGCCATGGATGCTGCGAGAGTTACACTGTCAACTACGGTCGATGGGGATAGTGATCAGCATCAGCAGATGCCAGGTTTGGAGGCAGAAGAGGCTGAAGACAGTCTGCTTTGGGTTGTGGACAATATGGATCAAACGAGAGGTGCAGACATGGCAGCTGTGGCAGACATTGGTGATCCGGGGATACGTGCTCTCTCGGCAGCAACAACAGAAAGGGGAGCAGTGGAAGTCGAAGACAGCAATGCAGAAGAAATAGACGTGGCATTAGAGCAAGGAGAGGAAATAGATGTGGCGTTAGAAGAGAGAGAAGAAATAGACGTGGCACTAGAAGAGAGAGAAGAAATAGACGTGACGTTAGAGGAGAGAGAAGAAATAGACGTGAAATTAGAAGAGATAGAAGAATTAGATGTGGAATTAGAAGACAGAGAAATAATAAACGTGGCACTAGAAGAGAGAGAAGAAATAGACGTGGCACTAGAAGAGAGAGAAGAAATAGACGTGGCACTAGAAAAGAGAGAAGAAATATACGTGGCACTAGAAGAGAGAGAAGAAACAGACGTGGCACTAGAAGAGAGAGAAGAAATATACGTGAAATTAGAAGAGATAGAAGAATTAGATGTGGAATTAGAAGACAGAGAAATAATAAACGTGGAATTAGAAGAAAGAGAAGAGATAGGCGTGGAATCAGAAGAAAGACAAGAAATTGTCGTGGAATTAGAGGAGAGAGGAGAAATAGACGTGGCACTAGAAGAGAGAGAAGAAATGGTTGCGGAATTAGAAAAGAGAGCAGCGCGAGATGTGGGGCTAGAGGAGAAAGACACACAGGATGTTAAGTTCAGTAGCCTCGTGGAAATTGAAGTGTTGAAGTTAACAAGCGAGGGCAGTAACGTGCCAGAGGTCACTCAACTGGAACTGACAGTCACTCAACCGGACATAGCTGGACGGGCGCTTGATGAATTCAAGGAGTCAAATGCAAAGGACGTTGAGGTTGATGAAGTCAAGGAATCAGCTGTAAATTACCTTGAGGTTGATGAAGTCAAGGAATCAGCTGTAAATTACCTTGAGGTTGATGAATTCAAGGAGTCAGATGTAAATGACTTAGAATTTGGTGAAGTCAACGCGTCAGGTGTCAATAACATTAATGAAGTCAAGAGATCAGCTATAAATACAGTTGAATTCTTTGGCCTTGAACCTAAGGTCAAGGGAGCAGATATAAACGAGCTAGAGCGAGGTGAAGTAGAGCAGATGCGTGAAGCTGAGGTGTTTGATGCCGGTCAACCAAATATTTATGAGCAGGACACGGATGAAGACATGCAACGGTCTCCGTGTGAGCTGCAGATGGACAATGTCCAGCAACTGTTTGCAGCCGAGTCACAGACCGGTCTAGTCCAGACGTTTCACACTCGTCAACTGGTCAATGACCAAGTCATCAAATCAGGTTTCGTTTCAGATATCAGTGAGTTGTGTACACAGAATGTCATGCAACCCGATGTCAATCAGTTGTATGGACAGGTTGACAAGCGGTCAGATGCCAGTGAATTGTGCCTCAATGAAGTCCGACAGTCAGATGTCAGTGAATTGTACCTCAAGGATGTAGATACCCACTTGGGTGAACTGAGACCGACACACGGTAGAGGGTCACAGATGCAGGAGATTCGACAAAGAAAGCGGCAGGAGTCTGATCTGGAAGATGTTATACTGTTAGAAGCGATGAGGCATCGGGTAGATGGTGAAAGTTTACCAATTGAGGAGATCCAACTGGGGGATGGTGAAAGTCCTCTAGTTGAGGACATTCAGCTGGGAGATGGTGAAAGACTGCCAGTTGAAGACATCCAGGTGGGAGATGGTGAGAGACTTCTAGTTGAGGACAACCTGCTGGGAGATGGTGAGAGACTTCTAGTTGTGGGAAATCAACAATCGAGTACATTGAGGCAGCTAGGTGAGAAAGAGCAGCAGTTAGATGTAGCAACACAGTTAGATGTAGCAACACAGTTAGATGTAGCAACACAGTTAGATGTAAGGACACAGTTAGACGTCAGTAGGCTCCATTCTAAAGCACGGACACAGCGATTGCCTGGGGTTGGCCTCACTGATGCTGACAAGGCACTTGATGATAGTGACTCCACATACGACATAAGTTCTGGTCCGGAAACGAGTACAACAACCGGAAGTGCTGACACCCTTTACCTGTACTTGGCCTGTGATGACTTCCGGCTGACCTGTCAATCAACAGTGAGACCGGGATCCGGCAGCGAGAACCAGTCTGGGAAGATTACTCCGATCTGCCCTCTTCTCGGGAGAACAGCGCGAGGTACCCAGCATGTCAATGAGCTGGCAGTGGTGCCTGGAGAGACGAAAGGCGTAGGTCAGCAAACTTCTCTTCTCTCTGATGTCAGCGACAACCCTGCCGTAAATAGATCTGATGACGCTGATACTGGGCAGAAGGGTATCCCCACGACTAGTCCATCTTCTGCAATGACAGGTCTTGTGTTCAATGGACATGTTGAGATGGCAGAAGCACTACCCACGTCAAAGGAAACAGCTGGTGGCGCCCAGAAGGAGCTGCCTGTCGGTCTGGCCCAGACTCAGCCGGCTGGAGGAGAAGGTTTCATGGGATCGGTTGTCAATGACAGTCTGTCTGTGGTTGTGGGCGCCGAGGCATCCCTTGTGCTGCCCCATGTCACAGGACAATCTGCAGGCATCACTGGACAATCTGCAGGCATCACAGGACAATCTGCAGGCATCACTGGGGACGGGGGAGAAGTTCCCGACAAGGATAATGCTGCAGTTACACCGGGCGGTCTTGGCTTGGTAGAGACGGATCGAATAAGTGTAACAGCCAGAACATTCCAGCTAGAAGGTGATAGGTCACCAGGTCTGGGTCACAAAACACTCCAAGTTAAAGGTGATGGGTCACCAGGTCTGGGTCACAGAACACTCCAAGTTGAAGGTGATGGGTCACCAGGTCTGGGTCAAGTCTGGTCAGATAAGGACGAACAGACAACAGAAATGACAGAAGCTGAGGATGAACAACACAGCCGGGCAGAGGTCCAGCCGCAGCCGGATGACGCACTAGCGGGAGAACACACTGCGGCCGTGCCGACACAGCTGGCTCAAATAGGACAGGCCAGGAGTTGCCTAGATACAGGTGATGATGATGGCCAAGTTCAGGGTCTTGTCTGTGACCTGCGACCTGTGTTGAGCAGTCCAGTCGTGGTGCACACTGAGGTGAAGAAAATCCAAATTGTGGACGTGGAGGAGTTTCCTAAGCACATACCCACAATCTACCACCCAGGTATGTCGTCGTGGTCGTTGTTGTTGTTGCAAATAACTGTTATCTTAGATACCTACTATCTACCATCCAGGTATGTCGTCGTGGTCGTTGTTGTTGTTGCAAATAACTGTTATCTTAGATACCTACTATCTACCATCCAGGTATGTCTTCGTGGCTGTTGTTGTTGTTGCTGCCGTTTATGTTGTTGTTGTTGCTGTAATTGCCGTTGTTGTAAATAACTTCTATTATAGATACCCATTAACCACCATCCAGGTATGCCGTTAATGTTGCTGTTGTTGTTGTTGTTGTTGCTGCTGTTGTTGTTGTTGTTGCTGTTGTCGTTGCTGTTGCAAATAAATTCAATTGTAGATACCCACTATCTACCATCCAGGTATGTTGTTGTTGTTGTTGCTATTGATGTTGCTGTCGCTATTGTTGTTGTTGCTGATGCTGCTGTTGTTGTTGTTATTGTTGCTGCTGTTGTTGTTGTTGTTGATGTTGTTGTTGCTGCTGATGCTGTTGTTGTTGTTGTTGCTGATGCTGTTGTTGTTTTTGTGTTGATTTACTGGGCATGTTTACGTATAGTAGATTGCCATTTTTTTTTCTGAACCTGACTTGAAGTAAACATTTCAGTCCAGCTGACAGTTAAACTCACTGCCTTGCCGTCAGGTGACAGGTGCACTCACTGCCTTGCCTTCAGGTGACAGGTGCACTCACTGCCTTACCGTCAGGTGACAGGTGCACCCACTGCCTTACCGTCAGGTGACAGGTGCACTCACTGCCTTACCGTCAGGTGACAGGTGCACCCACTGCCTTACCGTCAGGTGACAGGTGCACCCACTGCCTTGCCGTCAGGTGACAGGTGCACCCACTGCCTTGCCGTCAGGTGACAGGTGCACCCACTGCCTTGCCGTCAGGTGACAGGTGTACTTACTGCCTCGCCGTCAGGTGACAAGTGCACTCACTGCCTTGCCGTCAGGTGACAGGTTCACTCACAGCCTTGCCGTCAGGTGACAGGTGCACTCACTACCTTGCCGTCAGGTGACAGGTGCACTAACTGTCTTGCCGTCAGGTGCACTCACTGCTTTGCCGTCAGGTGACAGGTGCACTCACTGCCTTACCGTCAGGTGACAGGTGCACTCACTGCCTTGCCGTCAGGTGACAGGTGCACTCACTGCCTTGCCGTCAGGTGACAGGTGGACACACTGCCTTGTCGTCAGATGACAGGTGCACTCACTGCCTTGCCGTCAGTTGACAGGTGCATTCACTGCCTTGCCCTCATGTGACAGGTGCACTCATTGCCTTGCCGTCAGGTGACAGGTGCACTCACTGCCTTGCCGTCAGGTGACAGGTGCACTCTCTGACTTGCCGTCAGGTGACAGGTGCACTCACTGCCCTGCCGTCAGCTGACAGATGAACTCACTACCCTGTCGTCAGCGCACGGGAAATGTCAACTTAAACCTCACGTGTCAGCGTTAAACCTCTCGTGTGAACGCCCGTGTTGACATTATTTACATGTGACAATGTGTAAGCGTTTCTATTAGTGTCCCTACATGTGACATTGTGTAAATGTCTCTATTAGTGTCCCTACATGTGACATTGTGTAAATGTCTCTAGTGTCCCTACATGTGACATTGTGTAAATGTCTCTATTAGTGTCCCTACATGTGACATTGTGTAAGTGTCTCTATTATTGTCCCTACATGTGACATTGTGTAAATGTCTCTATTATTGTCCCTACATGTGACAATGTGTAAGTGTTTCTATTAGTGTCCCTACATGTGACATTTTGTGTCTCTATTATTGTCCCTACATGTGACATTGTGTAAGTGTCTCTATTATTGTCCCTACATGTGACATTGTGTCAATGTCTCTATTAGTGTCCCTACATGTGACATTGTGTAAATGTCTCTATTAGTGTCCCTACATGTGACAATGTGTAATCGTCTCTATTAGTGTCACTACATGTGACAATGTGTAAGGTCTCTATTATTGTCCCTACATGTGACATTGTGTAAATGTCTCTATTAGTGTCCCTACATGTGACAATGTGTAAGTGTCTCTATTATTGTCCCTACATGTGACATTGTGTAAATGTCTCTATTAGTGTCCCTACATGTGACAATGTGTAAGTGTCTCTATTATTGTCCCTACATGTGACATTGTGTAAATGTCTCTATTAGTGTCCCTACATGTGACAATGTGTAAGGTCTCTATTATTGTCCCTACATGTGACAATGTGTAAGTGTCTATATTATTGTCCCTACATGTGACATTGTGTAAATGCCTCTATTAGTGTCCTACATGTGACAATGTGTAAGGTCTCTATTATTGTCCCTACATGTGACATTGTGTAAATGTCTCTATTATTGTCCCTACATGTGACATTGTGTAAATGTCTCTATTATTGTCCCTACATGTGACATTGTGTAAATGTCTCTATTAGTGACCCTACATGTGACATTGTGTAAATGTCTCTATTAGTGTCCCTACATGTGACAATGTGTAAGTGTCTCTATTAGTGTCCCTACATGTGACATTGTGTAAATGTCTATTATTGTCCCTAAATGTGACATTGTGTAAATGTCTCTATTATTGTCCCTACATGTGACATTGTGTAAATGTCTCTATTAGTGTCCCTACATGTGACATTGTGTAATTGTCTCTATTATTGTCCCAACGTGTGACAATGTGTAAGGTCTCTATTATTGTCCCTACATGTGACATTGTGTAAATGTCTCTATTATTGTCCCTACATGTGACATTGTGTAAATGTCTCTATTAGTGTCCCTACATGTGACAATGTGTAAGTGTCTCTATTATTGTCCCTACATTTGACAATGTGTAAATGTCTCTATTAGTGTCCCTACATGTGACAATGTGTAAGTGTCTCTATTAGTGTCCCTACATGTGACATTGTGTAAATGTCTATTATTGTCCCTAAATGTGACATTGTGTAAATGTCTCTATTATTGTCCCTACATGTGACATTGTGTAAATGTCTCTATTAGTGTCCCTACATGTGACATTGTGTAAATGTCTCTATTATTGTCCCTACGTGTGACAATGTGTAAGGTCTCTATTATTGTCCCTACATGTGACATTGTGTAAATGTCTCTATTATTGTCCCTACATGTGACATTGTGTAAATGTCTCTATTAGTGTCCCTACATGTGACAATGTGTAAGTGTCTCTATTATTGTCCCTACATTTGACAATGTGTAAATGTCTCTATTAGTGTCCCTACATGTGACAATGTGTAAGTGTCTCTATTATTGTCCCTACATGTGACATTGTGTAAATGTCTCTATTAGTGTCCCTACATGTGACAATGTGTAAGGTCTCTATTATTATCCCTACATGTGACAATGTGTAAGTGTCTCTATTATTGTCCCTACATGTGACATTGTGTAAATGTCTCTATTAGTGTCCCTACATGTGACAATGTGTAAGTGTCTCTATTATTGTCTCTACATGTGACATTATGTAAATGCCTCTATTAGTGTCCCTACATGTGACAATGTGTAAGGTCTCTTTTATTTTCCCTACATGTGACATTGTGTAAATGTCTCTATTATTGTCCCTACATGTGACATTGTGTAAATGTCTCTATTATTGTCCCTACATGTGACATTGTGTAAATGTCTCTATTAGTGTCCCTACATGTGACATTGTGTAAATGTCTCTATTAGTGTCCCTACATGTGACAATGTGTAAGTGTCTCTATTATTGTCCCTACATGTGACATTGTGTAAATGTCTCTATTATTGTCCCTACATATGACATTGTGTAAATGTCTCTATTATTGTCCCTATATGTGACATTGTGTAAGTGTCTATATTATTGTCCCTACATGTGACATTGTGTAAATGTCTCTATTATTGTCCCTACATGTGACATTGTGTAAATGTCTCTATTAGTGTCCCTACATGTGACATTGTGTAAATGTCTCTATTATTGTCCCTACATGTGACATTGTGTAAATGTCTCTATTATTGTCCCTACATGTGACATTGTGTAAATATCTCTATTAGTGTCCCTACATGTGACATTGTGTAAATGTCTCTATTAGTGTCCCTACATGTGACATTGTGTAAGTGTCTCTATTAGTGTCCCTACATGTGACATTGTATGTCTCTATTATTGTCCCTACATGTGACATTGTGTGTCTCTATTATTGTCCCTACATATAACAATGGGTAGCGTCTATGTTATTTCCTTACATGTAACAAAGTGTGAGCGCCTCTTTTAATGCCCCTACATGTGACAATGTGTAAGCGTCTATGTTATTTCCCTGATTGTGACATTGTGTAAGCGTCTGTGTAAATGCCCCTACATGTGACAAAGTGTAAGCGCTTCTGTTAATTCCCCGACATGTGACAAAGTGTAAGCGTCTATGTTAATGCCCCTACATGTGACATTGTGTAAGCGTCTGTGTTAATGCCCTACATGTGACAATGTGTAAGCGTCTATGTTATTTCCCTGATTGTGACATTGTGTAAGCGTCTGTGTAAATGCCCCTACATGTGACAAAGTGTAAGCGCTTCTGTTAATTCCCCGACATGTGACAAAGTGTTAGCGTCTATGTTAATGCCCCTACATGTGACATTGTGTAAGCGTCTGTGTTAATGCCCTACATGTGACAAAGTGTAAGCGTCTATGTTAATGTCCCTACAACAGACAGCTATGACTCCCAAGCCAGTGGCCCCTCGAGCATGATGGGAAAGCTGTCCAGGACCGACCTGCAACTGCGGCCCTATGACATGCCGCGCGAGAAAAAGTTCACTCTGTGGAGGCGGTTCAAATCCGTGAGTCAGTTATATTTGTCGCCTTCGTCGTCAGTCTCATCATTTCTGTTATCATCAGCGTCATTGTCGCTGCTGCCTGTGTCATGGTTTGATACGGACGTGTGTAGGCATCTATGTCGGTGAGATGTTATCTCTGTCGGTGAGATGTTATCTCTGTCGGTGAGATGTTATCTGTCGGTGAGATGTTATCTATGTCGGTGAGATGTTATCTATGTCGGTGAGATGTTATCTATGTCGGTGAGATGTTATCTATGTCGGTGAGATGTTATCTATGTAGGTGAGATGTTATCTATGTCGGTGAGATGTTATCTATGTAGGTGAGATGTTATCTATGTCGGTGAGATGTTATCTATGTCGGTGAGATGTTATCTCTGTCGGTGAGATGTTATCTATGTCGGTGAGATGTTATCTATGTCGGTGAGATGTTATCTCTGTAGGTGAGATGTTATCTATGTCGGTGAGATGTTATCTCTGTAAGTGAGATGCTATCTATGTCGGTGAGATGTTATCTATGTCGGTGAGATGTTATCTATGTCGGTGACATGTTATCCATGTCAGTGAGATGTTATCTATGTCGGTGAGATGTTATCTATGTCGGTGAGATGTTATCCATGTCGGTGAGATGTTATCTATGTCGGTGAGATGTTATCTCTGTCGGTGAGATGTTATCTATGTCGGTGAGATGTTATCTATGTCGGTGAGATGTTATCTATGTCGGTGAGATGTTATCTATGTCGGTGAGATGTTATCTATGTCGGTGAGATGTTATCTATGTCGGTGAGATGTTATCTATGTCGGTGAGATGTTATCTATGTCGGTGAGATGTTATCTCCGTCGGTGAGATGTTATCTCTGTCGGTGAGATGTTATCTATGTCGGTGAGATGTTATCTATGTCGGTGAGATGTTATCTATGTCGGTGAGATGTTATCTCTGTAGGTGAGATGTTATCTATGTAGGTGATATGTTATCTCTGTTGGTGAGATGTTATCTCTGTCGGTGACATGTTATCTCTGTCGGTGAGATGATATCTCTGTCGGTGAGATGTTATCTCTGTTGGTGAGATGTTATCTCTGTCGGTGAGATGTTATCTCTGTCGGTGAGATGTTATCTCTGTCGGTGACACTACACCCATGCCTTCATTATAGCAGGAAGACAGAGTCTGGCGCCATGTGTTGTCTAGTTCTCGCAGTAACAGACTTTGACTTTCTCTAGACACTCAGACCTCGCCATGTGTAGTCTAGTTCTCCTAGTAACGGACTTTGACTTTATCTAGACACTCAGACCTCGCCATGTGTAGTCTAGTTCTCCTAGTAACGGACTTTGACTTTCTCTAGACACTCAGACCTCCCCATGTGTAGTCTAGTTCTCCTAGTAACGGACTTTGACTTTATCTAGACACTCAGACCTCGCCATGTGTAGTCTAGTTCTCCTAGTAACGGACTTTGACTTTCTCTAGACACTCAGACCTCCCCATGTGTAGTCTAGTTCTCCCAGTCACAGACTTTGACTTTCTCTAGACACTCAGACCTCGCCATGTGTAGTCTAGTTCTCCCAGTAACAGACTTTGACTTTCTCTAGATGCTCAGATCGCCAAGACTACTTATTCGAGATGGAGGCAAGTTTAAGTTGGTGAAGAAATACAAACAGACAGACAACTGCCTGCCACCATGTGTGATGGACAAGTCGCCGCGGTTGCCAGCGCGTGAAGTGTCACAGTCCAACAGCAAGAACACCTATAGGGTGCTCCAGCACACCGACTTTGGTATAGATTCATGTCAAGGTTAGTAATTGTCATGCTTCCAATGCTATTGTACGAGGGTAAGAGTAAGTCACAAATGGTTGTAGAAAAATAACTAAAGATGATAACAACTTGAAACTAGTTTATTTTTATACATACGAGGGTAAGTTAATAAGTAAGTCACAAATGGCTGTAGAAAAATAACTAAATATAACAACTTGAAATTGGTTTATTTTTATACATACATCGTCCCTTTATTTCTCAACATTGATGCACTTATCCCATCGTTTTACCAGTCCTTCCAATCCGGCTGCATAGAACTGCGTGCTCTCTTTTCTAAACCACGTTTTCACTTCACATTCAACTTCGGCGTCATTCGCGAAATGTCTCCCGCCAAGGTGAGTTGTCAGTGTTTATGCTGACAAATGTTTGTCCCGTAAAGCTGTGCATAGCTGGGTAGAAAATGTTACTAGGGTGAGTCAATAAGTAAGTCACACAGTTATGTGGAATGGCAGGTAAATGAAAACAAAGCACGCAGGTCTCCCCCTCTCCCCAGACAGCCAAAGCCTAGTTAGCCCATGATTTTCTCATTATCTTTCTTAAATTCCACGAAATGTGGCGTTGGTGATCATGTCTGTCCACGGCCATCTGTCTCTTGTCAGGCCTATCATTTCTGATTCTAATGTTCCTCCATGGCACATGTCACACTGTCCAGTATCTTCCTTCTTGGTCTCCCACCTCCCCCTCCCCCGACTCTTTTCCCCTCCAGTCTTCCCATTGTGACTACTTACTCCAGCTTTCCCCTTCCCCTCCACTCTTCCCATTGTGACTACTTACTCCAGCTTTCCCCTTCCCCTCCAGTCTTCCCATTGTGACTACTTACTCCGGCTTTCCCTTTCCCTCTTCCCATTGTGACTATTTACTCCAGCTTTCCCCTTCCCCTCCAGTCTTCCCATTGTGACTATTTACTCCAGCTTTCCCATTCCCCTCCAGTCTTCCCATTGTGACTATTTACTCCAGCTTTCCCCTTCCCCTCCAGTCTTCCCATTGTGATTATTTACTCCAGCTTTCCTCTTCCCCTCCAGTCTTCCCATTGTGACTACTTACTCCAGCTTTCCCCTTCCCCTCCAGTCTTCCCATTGTGACTACTTACTCCAGCTTTCCCTTTCCCTCTTCCCATTGTGACTATTTACTCCAGCTTTCCCCTTCCCCTCCAGTCTTCCCATTGTAACTATTTACTCCAGCTTTCCTCTTCCCCTCCAGTCTTCCCATTGTGACTATTTACTCCAGCTTTCCCCTTCCCCTCCAATCTTCCCATTGTGACTATTTACTCCAGCTTTCCCTTCCTCTCCAGTCTTCCCATTGTGACTATTTACCCCAGCTTTCCTCTTCCCCTCCAGTCTTCCCATTGTGACTACTTACTCCAGCTTCCCCCTTCCCCTCCAGTCTTCCCATTGTGACTATTTACTCCAGCTTTCCCCTTCCCCTCCAGTCTTCCCATTGTGACTACTTACTCCAGCTTTCCCTTTCCCTCTTCCCATTGTGACTATTTACTCCAGCTTTCCTCTTCCCCTCCAGTCTTCCCATTGTGACTACTTACTCCAGCTTTCCCCTTCCCCTCCAGTCTTCCCATTGTGACTACTTACTCCAGCTTTCCCTTTCCCTCTTCCCATTGTGACTATTTACTCCAGCTTTCCCTTCCCCTCCAGTCTTCCCATTGTGACTATTTACTCCAGCTTTCCTCTTCCCCTCCAGTCTTCCCATTGTGACTATTTACTCCAGCTTTCCCCTTCCCCTCCAGTCTTCCCATTGTGACTATTTACTCCAGCTTTCCCTTCCTCTCCAGTCTTCCCATTGTGACTATTTACCCCAGCATTCCTCTTCCCCTCCAGTCTTCCCATTGTGACTACTTACTCCAGCTTTCTCCTTCCCCTGCAGTCTTCCCATTGTGACTACTTACTCCAGCTTTCCCCTTCCCCTCCAGTCTTCCCATTGTGACTATTTACTCCAGTTTTCCTCTTCCCCTCCAGTTTTCCCATTGTGACTATTTACTCCAGCTTTCCCCTTCCACTCCAGTCTTCCCATTGTGACTATTTACTCCAGCTTTCCCCTTCCCCTCCAGTTTTCCCATTGTGACTATTTACTCCAGCTTTCCTCTTCCCCTCGTTTTCCCATTGTGACTATTTACTCCAGCTTTCCCCTTCCCCTCCAGTCTTCCCATTGTGACTATTTACTCCAGCTTTCCCCTTCCCCTCCAGTCTTCCCATTGTGACTATTTACTCCAGCTTTCCCCTTCCCCTCCAGTCTTCCCATTGTGACTATTTACTCCAGCTTTCCTCTTCCCCTCCAGTCTTCCCATTGTGACTATTTACTCCAGCTTTCCCCTTCCCCTCCAGTCTTCCCATTGTGACTACTTACTCCGGCTTTCCCTTTCCCTCTTCCCATTGTGAGTATTTACTCCAGCTTTCCCCTTCCCCTCCAGTCTTCCCATTGTGACTATTTACTCCAGCTTTCCCCTTCCCCTCCAGTCTTCCCAGTGTGACTATTTACTCCAGCTTTCCCCTTCCCCTCCAGTCTTCCCATTGTGACTACTTACTCCAGCTTTCCCCTTCCCCTCCAGTCTTCCCATTGTGACTACTTACTCCGGCTTTCCCTTTCCCTCTTCCCATTGTGACTATTTACTCCAGCTTTCCCCTTCCCCTCCAGTCTTCCCATTGTGACTATTTACTCCAGCTTTCCCATTCCCCCCCCAGTCTTCCCATTGTGACTATTTACTCCAGCTTTCCCCTTCCCTTCCAGTCTTCCCATTGTGATTATTTACTCCAGCTTTCCTCTTCCCCTCCAGTCTTCCCATTGTGACTACTTACTCCAGCTTTCCCCTTCCCCTCCAGTCTTCCCATTGTGACTACTTACTCCAGCTTTCCCTTTCCCTCTTCCCATTGTGACTATTTACTCCAGCTTTCCCCTTCCCCTCCAGTCTTCCCATTGTAACTATTTACTCCAGCTTTCCTCTTCCCCTCCAGTCTTCCCATTGTGACTATTTACTCCAGCTTTCCCCTTCCCCTCCAGTCTTCCCATTGTGACTATTTACTCCAGCTTTCCCTTCCTCTCCAGTCTTCCCATTGTGACTATTTACCCCAGCTTTCCTCTTCCCCTCCAGTCTTCCCATTGTGACTACTTACTCCAGCTTTCCCCTTCCCCTCCAGTCTTCCCATTGTGACTATTTACTCCAGCTTTCCCCTTCCCCTCCAGTCTTCCCATTGTGACTACTTACTCCAGCTTTCCCCTTCCCCTCCAGTCTTCCCATTGTGACTACTTACTCCAGCTTTCCCTTTCCCTCTTCCCATTGTGACTATTTACTCCAGCTTTCCTCTTCCCCTCCAGTCTTCCCATTGTGACTACTTACTCCAGCTTTCCCCTTCCCCTCCAGTCTTCCCATTGTGACTACTTACTCCAGCTTTCCCTTTCCCTCTTCCCATTGTGACTATTTACTCCAGCTTTCCCTTCCCCTCCAGTCTTCCCATTGTGACTATTTACTCCAGCTTTCCTCTTCCCCTCCAGTCTTCCCATTGTGACTATTTACTCCAGCTTTCCCCTTCCCCCCCCCTCCCCCAGTCTTCCCATTGTGACTATTTACTCCAGCTTTCCCTTCCTCTCCAGTCTTCCCATTGTGACTATTTACCCCAGCATTCCTCTTCCCCTCCAGTCTTCCCATTGTGACTACTTACTCCAGATTTCTCCTTCCCCTGCAGTCTTCCCATTGTGACTACTTACTCCAGCTTTCCCCTTCCCCTCCAGTCTTCCCATTGTGACTACTTACTCCAGCTTTCCCCTTCCCCTGCAGTCTTCCCATTGTGACTATTTACCCCAGCTTTCCTCTTCCCCTCCAGTCTTCCCATTGTGACTATTTACTCCAGCTTTCCCTTCCTCTCCCGTCTTCCCATTGTGACTACTTACTCCAGCTTTCCCCTTCTCATGGCATGCCCTTCATGTGCCCAGGCTTACAGATCAGCAGTACACAAGCACAGAGACTTCCCTGGGCAAGCCCTAGCCGTCACCGTCACTCACGCACTGAGTTCGTTATTGTTACCTCTGATAGGAGTTAATGTTACATCTGATAGGAGTTATTGTTACCTCTGATAGGAGTTAATGTCACCTCTGATAGGAGTTATTGTTACCTCTGATAGGAGTTAATGTCACCTCTGATAGGAGTTATTGTTACCTCTGATAGGAGTTATTGTTACCTCTGATAGGAGTTATTGTTACCTCTGATAGGAGTTATTGTTACATCTGATAGGAGTTAATGTCACCTCTGATATTGAAGACGTGGCCTGCGTTCAAATCCACAACTCCAGACTAGTGACAGCGACACTCTAACCACTCGACTCGTCAAAATGCTTCCAGCTTTACTCAACACCCATACTGTGCCCGCGTGTTCTACACTGATTACCAATTATACGCTTTACTAATTGTGTCTTGCCTCGACCAATAAGAAATTAACTCCAAGTCTTATTGAACCAATCGAAACGATAGGTCTTCACTTGTACTTATCCAGGACCAATCAGAATGTTAGATTTTGACTTGTTTTCTGTATAACCAATCAGAACGTTAAGTTTTAATTTGCATTTCTTCAGAACCAATCACGAGAGACCACATCCTGACACCCTTACACAGGCCGCAGACGATGCCTCGACCTAATTCTCTGAAGAAAAAATCGATGCTGAAGAGACATCAACGCAGACGATTTAGCCATTTGCGAGTTCTACGTCATAGTGTGGAGAAAATGGTTAGCGCTCTCTCACTCTCTCTCTCTCTCTCTCGTTCTCTCTCTGTGTGTGTATGTGTGTGTGTGTGTGTGTGTGTGTGAGAGAGAGAGAGAGAGAGAGAGAGAGAGAGTATGTCCATGAGGGAGAAGATGACTGTACACTGGATGCGTGTGTAGGCTATGTATGACGGTGTGTGCTTGTGTGGGTCGAGTATATGGTAGGTACTATATGTGTATGTGTATGTGATGTGTATGTGGTGGTGGGGGAGGGAGGAAGATGGTAACTATATATGTGTGTGCGAATATGATTCTTGTAATAAAGGTTCTGGCCCTGTCTCCACACTTTCATGTATATTATCTGGGCACTTCATCGTGTCTTCATTCATGCCTCCACACTTTCATGTATATTATCTGGGCACTTCATCGTGTCTTCATACATGTCTCCACACTTTCATGTATATTATCTGGGCACTTCATCGTGTCTTCATTCATGTCTCCACACTTTCATGTATATTAGCTGGGCACTTCATCGTGTCTTCATTCGTCTCCACACTTTCATGTATATTCTCTAGGCACTGTGTCATGATGGTCTCGTGGCTGACGTGAGTGCACGAGAATTAGAAGCGGTTCGAGTTGCGCCAGTGACTTATGAGAGTATGGAGCCGATCGCTCAGAAAGTCGTGGCGTGCTGATAAGCGTAATCTAGCCCCTAGGAATCAACATACAGCTGAAAGATGCTGATGTTGACCGCAATATCCTTAAACATGGAAACGAGGGGGGGGGGGGGGGGAGAGAGAGAGACTGTGTCATGACAGCATGCATTTCTGCACAGTTCTCCTACCAGCTTCTAGTATAATATATAGCTTTGCTTTCTGTTACATTGTTCTCATGCCTATAATTTATGAAGTGTAATGGTGGTCTGAATTCGTCTTCTCGTGTTCTGATTCCCTACACTATATGCCAATCTTCTCCCGGCTACCGGAGATGCTCTATCCCGTTATTGGTATTCATTACAGATTGAGAACCCTTATGTGGAAAGAATGAGAACCCTTATGTGGAAAGAATGAGATTGCTGGGGATTGGCAGGGGTTCTGGAAGAATCTCAAAACTGGGAGGGAAGACAAGGAGATTTTTAATGTTCCCGTCCGGGTATTCTCGTTTTCTCTTCATGCAGACGGTTTTGTCTGTGTTGACCTGTAGTCCCCATTTCTGCATCCATTCAGCAATTCTGTTTATTCCCTTTTGTAGTCGGTCTCTTGTAGTTGTTAAGTGTCTTCCGCTTCTCCATATATTGCACAGACATATCTTGTTGAGAGCCATGGCCGCCATTTATAATTGTTGATTGTATCCAGGGCAACCGTCTGCCGGCGGTGAAACGACACAATGTCAGCCAGAAGAATTACCTCCGTTCACATGACTCGCGGACAAAAGGCGTGGGCGACGAATCTGCTACATCCTTGGTCAAACTTCAGGCGCGGAATGACCGGGCACAGAGGAAGAAAGAGCCGTCCTTGTTGGAACATCCTCTAGAGATGGCGGTGACCGAGAGATGTGAGATGTTGCACTCGACCACGCCCGAGGTCATGGAGGTGTTTAGTCACAAAGACACGGATTTATACACAGGTACTGGCTGCATGTACTGATCTACTGCCTACATGTACTTGTCCATTACTTACATGTACTTATTTTTGTCTGCATTTACGTATCAATTCCTACATGTACTTGTAAATTATTTACATTTACGTATCTATTCCTACATGTACTTGTAAATTACTTACATTTATGTATCAATTCCTACATGTACTTGTAAATTACTTACATTTGTGTATCAATTCCTACATGTACTTGTAAATTACTTACATTTATGTAACCATTCCTACATGTACTTGTAAATTACTTACATTTACGTATTTATTCCTACATGTACTTGTAAATTACTTACATTTACGTATCAATTCCTACATGTACTTGTAAATTACTTACATTTACGTATCAATTCCTACATGTACTTGTAAATTACTTACATTTACGTATCTATTGCCTACATGTACTTGTAAATTACTTACATTTACGTATCTATTGCCTACATGCACATATCAATTACTTACATTTTATTATCTATTGCCTACATGTACTTGTTAATTATTTAGATGTACTTGTCCATTACTTACATTTACTTATCTACTGCTTCCATATACTTATCTATTACCTGCATGTACTTATCTATTACTCGCATATACTTATCTATTACCTGCATGTGCTTATCTATTACCTGCATGTACTTATCTATTACCTGCATGTATTTATCTGTTACCTGCATGTACTTATCTATTACTCGCATGTACTTATCTATTACCTGCATGTACTTATCTATTACCTGCATTTACTTATCTATTACCTGCATTTACTTATCTATTACCTGCATGTACTTATCTGTTACTCGCGCATATTTATCTATTACCTGCATGTACTTATCTATTACCTGCATGTACTTATCTATTACCTGCATGTACTTATCTATTACCTGCATGTACTTATCTGTTACTCATGTATATTTATCTATTACCTGCATGTACTTATCTATTATCTGCATGTACTTATCTATTACCTGCATGTACTTATCTATTACCTGCATGTACTTATCTGTTACTCGCATATATTTATCTATTATCTGCATGTACTTATCTATTACTCGCATATACATATCTATTACCTGCATGTACTTATCTATTACCTGCATGTACTTATCTATTACCTGCATGTACTTATCTATTACCTGCATATACTTATCTATTACCTGCATGTACTTATCTGTTACTCGCATATATTTATCTATTATCTGCATGTACTTATCTATTACTCGCATATATTTATCTATTACCTGCATGTACTTATCTATTACTCGCATATATTTATCTATTATCTGCATGTACTTATCTATTACCTGCATGTACTTATCTATTACCTGCATGTACTTATCTATTTCCTGCATGTACTTATCTATTACCTGCATGTACTTATCTATTACCTGCATGTACATATCTATTACTCGCATGTACTTATCTATTACCTGCATGTACTTATCTATTACTTGCATATATTTATCTATTACCTGCATGTACATATCTATTACTCGCATATACTTATCTATTACCAGCATGTACTTATCTATTACCTGCATGTACTTATCTATTACCTGCATGTACTTATCTATTACCTGCATGTACTTATCTGTTGCTCGCATATACTTATTTATTATCTGCATGTACTTATCTATTACTCGCATATATTTATCTATTACCTGCATGTACTTATCTATTACTCGCATATACTTATCTATTACCTGCATGTACTTATCTATTACCTGCATGTACTTATCTATTACCTGCATGTACTTATCTATTACCTGCATGTACTTATCTATTACCTGCATGTACTTATCTATTACCTGCATGTACTTATCTGTTACTCGCGTATATTTATCTATTATCTGCATGTACTTATCTATTATCTGCATGTACTTATATTACCTGCATGTACTTATCTATTACCTGCATGTACTTATCTATTACTCGCATATATTTTTCTATTATCTGCATGTACTTCTCTATTATCTGTATGTACTTCTCTATTATCTGTATGTACTTATCTATTACCTGCATGTACTTATCTATTACCTGCATGTACTTATCTATTACCTGCATGTACTTATCTATTACCTGCATGTACTTATCTATTACCTGCATGTACTTATCTATTACCTGCATGTACTTATCTATTACTCGCATATACATATCTATTACCTGCATGTACTTATCTATTACCTGCATGTACTTATCTATTACCTGCATGTACTTATCTATTACTTGTACAAGGTCACTGCAATCTGAGATCATTACTGTGGGCATTGACTGTGTGCACTGAGCCGAGAATCTCCTTCAGTGACCGTCATAAACATTCATTGTAATACTTATTGACAATTGAAAGTCAGATGAAAATGGCCCTTTGATCCAGTCACACAATCTAACAATCATGTAGTTAATCAGTACATCAATCAGTCATTGACTCATTCAATCAACTAATTACCAATCCCTTGGTACGTCAATCAGATAATTAATAAATTTAAAAAAAACAATAAGTGACTAAATCAATAGTTTAATCAATCAGTCAATTAATTAATCAATCATGCAATCACTTAGTCCATCAATCAGACAGTAAATAATTTAATTCGTCAGTCAATCAGTTAATCAATCATGCAATCAGTTAGTCCATCCATCAGTCAGTAAATTATTTAGTTAGTCAGTCAGTCATGCAGTAATCAATCATGCAATCAGTTAGTCCTTCCATCAGTCAGTAAATCATTTAGTCAGTCAGTCAATCAGTTTATTAATCATGCAGTCAGTTAGTCCATCCATCAGTCTGTAAATTATTTAGTCAGTTAGTCAGTCAATCGGTTAATTAATCAGGCAATCACTTAGTCTATATCTATCAGTCAGTAAATCATTTAGTTAGTCAGTCAGTCAATCAGTTAATTAATCATGCAATCATTTAGTCCATCTATCGGTCAGTAAATAATTTAGTTAGTTAGTCAGTCATGCAGTAATCAATCATGCAATCAGTTAGTCCATCCATCAGTCCCCAACATGGCAGATAGGCAGTGGAACGGTGAAGGCCTCTGGGTGTATATGCTCGTGGCTACCGTTACATTCGCATTTCCTCATGTTGGACTGGTAGTTTATGGTTCCGTCGCCCGTGGCGCGACGTTTGAGTTGTGAATTTCGTGCAAAATGCTTTTAAATCTGTCCGAGGTTGTGGAGCGTGATCTGCATGTTCAGAGCAATGGGGGATGGCTATGTCCCAGAATTGACAAGTTTTTGTGCCTTATGCAGAAGTATGTGGCGGCTGGTCTTTTGGGTGACAGCCGCTTCTTTTGACGATGAACCGTGCTTTCGTGGAGGACTGTTGTTTTGGCATTCTGGAGAAGGCATTATGTACAGTGAAATATTTTTTTTTACATCTGTCCGAAATGTTGTGGCGTGATCTGCATGCTCAAAATGGCGTAGCTGGTTAGATAACATCTAGAAACTGAACATCAACATCCAGAAATATCTGCATGTATGGCGGCTGGTGTGTCGCAGAAGCGACCGGTTTCCCAGGCTTATGCAAAAATGTGTGGTTGCTGGTTTTGCTAGTGACTGCCGTTTCCATTGATGATGAACTGTGTTTTCGATGAGGACTTTTGTGTTGGCATTCTGGCGACGGCATTATGTACAGTGAGATGTTTCTTTGCATCTGTTCGGGGTTATTTTGCTGCGTGATCTACATTTCGGAGGAAGAATGGTGTGATGGCTAGAAAACATCTAGAAACGGAACAACAATATCTAGAAACATCGAGACTTTGTAGGTGAACATCTGGTTAGGAAAGTGACTGCCAATTCCATCAGGGGTGAACTGTATTGTACATAGAGGACTTTTGTGGTGACATTCTGCCGGTAGCATTTTGCACAGTGTGCCTGAGCGGGCCGTTGTTTGTCGAGACTCATGTCTTTTCCACATTTCACATGGGGCAGTGATATTCACTGGCACGGGAACGGAGCATAATGGGGACGACCCTTTGCTGTGATGTTGGAACCGCGACTAATGACTAATCAGTCAGTAAATCATTTAGTTAGTCAATCAGTCATGTAGTTAATCAGTCATGCAATCAGTTAGTTCATCTATCGGTCAGTAAATAATTTAGTTAGTCAGTCAATCAATCAATTATTCAATTAAACAATCAATTTATTCATCACTTAATCAATGATCTAATCAGTCAATAAGCTACTTAGTCAATTAATCTGTCAATAAGTCAGTAAACCAACTAATCAATCTGCTGATCGATAGACAATTAGGTAGTTAATTTACCAGTCAGTCAGTTTATCAGTGAACCAATCAATCAGTTCGTTAAATATTAAATAATCAGCCAGTTCGTTAATCAGTTAACCAATCAGTCAGTTCAGCGTCGAAACAAACAATCAATCGATCAACAATTCATTCAGTCGGTTGATTGATAAACCAATAAATCAATCTGTCAATCAAACAGTCAGCCAGTTGATCAATACACCAAATAATCCGTCAATTAGTTAATCAACCAGTTAGTCTGTCTATCTAAAAAAAAAAAAAAAAAAATCAGTTAGGCAATCAATCACCCTCTATCAGTTAATTTATAATCCATTAACTAATCAGCCAGTCAGTCGATAAATCAACTGTTCGGTTTGTTGATGAATAAATCACATAAATAAGTCGGTTAGTCAGTCAGTCAGTGAATGAAGTGAAAGCAACACGACAATAACCCTGGTTTACTTGTTGTGTCTCCCTTACAGATGTGACCGACGACTATCTGGGCCAAACCACAGTCCGGCTGCTCATGAAACCAGTCGTCGTCGCCTCCCCCAGCACGTGCACTGACGACAGCACTGACCTTGACACAGTCCACGACCAGGAATCTGTGAAGCCGCCAGTCCAGGTTGTGAAGAGGTCATCGAGTAGCAAACACTGGTTGTGCAGCCTCATGTAGAGTCTGAGAGAATACACAGCTATCGCCTGGCCATAAACCTGTGACGTTGTACACACACATCCAGCAGGCTCCTCGCGCCATTACAGGCCATAACACAGACTCCCTACCCTGGCATCCGTCAGTCTAGTTTCACACATTTAGTCACGTGGTTTCTGAGCCATTTTGAGCCTTGTTCAGGAACGCGATAATTTTAACTATTGGTAATGTTTTCCAGTCTACACACCTTTCAACATCTCCCAAACATAGACAACGTGATTAGTGTCTAAAGATGTTGACACACCACGTCGAGTGTCTAGTAAACGTTGACACATCACGCCGATAGTCTAGCGAACATAGACACATCTTCAATAATACGTAGACTTGGCGCCAGCTGACACAAAATCAGAAGTCGGGTAACATTGACAACAGGACTACGGCAAGGCGACCAGCTGGGAGGTCGCTACACCGACGAACACACGCGATGCCTCCAACACACAAGCTGAGACAATACACACTATTCTGTTTACAAACCTCCTTCTTGTTTGTCTACAGTTTTACAGTTTTGCCTTGTGTTAACTTGTTGAGTTTGATGTTGTTGAGACTTGGGTTGTGTCGGTTGGTTATGAACTCAGCCCATTGTTTAATTCTTGTTTCCTCCTAATGTTTGATCGATTCAGGTTTTACTTGTTCAGATGGTGAATCTATCACACACTTTAAGGAGTGGTTGAGGGAAAACAACGACATCACTGTGGGAAAAAGACACCTCTGTGGGAAAACAAGGGGGATTAAATGGGGGGTGGGGGAACCAGGAATAGTAGAGGGTAAGCTGGATGTTGTGTCTGCGAAAGCCAAGGAGTCAGTGAAGAAGGTGCGAAGTCTGAGGAGAAAACAGAAATCCTACATGCCACATGATGATAATCATGATATGATTATGAAACACCGCGAACACGTGTAACAGAAGATGTGTTGGATCTCATTGCTGTCGACCTTAAACATGGGATGGCACTTGATGATGATGATGATGATGATGATGATGGGAGTGATACATTTCTGTCGGTCGTCATCAGTATCGTTATGTGCTATACCGATACACATAGGCGGTCCTGATTGGCCACTCACACGATCACCAGAGTTGTGGACCAGGTCTGTGTCCTTGACCTGTCTACAGCAAATTTTCACGCCATTCATGCACCATCACCATGCCTGCTTCTCGCTCTGTCCTCGTGAAGCTGACAGATCTCTGGAAGTTTCCACATGTATTTCCCCTCACAACGTATCCAACAACTGCTACCGGATCTCTGGAATCTTCCTGGGGAGACTCCGTGGCGAAGCAGTCAAGCCGTTTGATTCGGGCTCCGAAGGTTGTGGGTTCGATTACGGGCCGCGTCCTTCGGTCACGAGCAAAATTTTTCGGAGACCCACCCTGCGGGTCGTCGCTAGAGCTACGGAGTTCGTGCTTTGTGCGACGCCACCCGCGCTGCGGAACGAGACCGAGCCATATGGGATAAAACCCGGTGCAACGAAGTCGAGTTTTGAACTTTTTTTTTTGGGGGGGGGAAGGTTCCAAATGTATTTCTTATCACAAGGTGTCCAACGAATGCTGTCCCGTCTACTGTCTTTCTGTCTGTTCCTTCCATGAGATCTGTTCGTTGTCCCCTGCAAGCATATGTCCACTGCCATTAGATGCCTATGGACAAGGGAGAGGTGGTCGTGCGCTTGTGGGACCAGGTGGACAAGGCGGAGGAACAGATTGAGAACCCATATGTGGAAAGAATGAGATTGCGGGGGATCGGCAGGGGTTTTGGTAGAATCTAAAAACCGAGAGGGAAGGCCAGGAGAACTTTCAATCAGATAGCGGTGGGAACGATTAGTAGCATGACTCTTCGCTGGCTGTTGAACGAGCGGACGGAACACGGTCGTATGGGAATGTCCAGAGTGCAGTGATGTCGGTTCCTAACTCAACTTAACTCAACTCAACTCAACTAGATGTTTCTCATTTGCCTGCTTATTATCCATATTACTCTTGCATACAACAGTATAGATTCTATAAGTATAAGCATTTCAACACTTTTTGTTGTTGTTGTCAATGCAGTTCTCAGTTTTGTTGATGTTGTGATTATTGATGAGTAAGTTTTCGGCACTCTTCCGAATAACGGTCCCAAATGAAAAGTTAACTCTGTAGTGAAAAAGTATCCCATACAAGGCAAAAATATGTCATACTAGCTGACCCTGCCCGGCTTCGCCCAGACCCTGGTGGGGAGCATCTCATTTAATTCATATAAGTAGTCATATAAGTTCTCGTTCCCGTTACCGACTGTCTGTCTGTCTGTCTGTCTGTCTGTCTGACCCGGCCCGGCATTTCCCAGCTCCTGATGTGGAGCATCTCATTTAATTCATATAAGTAGTCATATAAGTTCCCGTTCCCGACTGTCTATCTGTCTGTCTATCTGTCTGCCTGACCCTGTCCGGCTTCATTAAATTCATACAACAAAAAAAGTAACTTAAAAGAACGTTCTTCTACACACCATCCATTATTTTTAATGAAAACTCTTTCTAATCACCTGCATGACTACAGTAACTTCTTAAGCAAAAAAAGATGAGTTACAATGTTATGCATTGTGCATCATTTTTATGAAAACTTTGAAAATGCCTTACAGATTGTATCATTATTTATTATAACTCATATGCCGGTACATAACTATGGACAAAGAGTTTATAAATCTTTGAAAACGATGCCACAATATGACTATAAGTTATACAGAAAAGTTATGCCCCTTGAAATAACTTTTACAGAGTTAGGTCCCCTGAAATATATGAAATTATGATGAAAAATGAAAAATGAAATAATACTGAGTAAGCAGGCGATTTCACACTAACAAAATATCACAGTTGTCAGCTCTGGAATGAAAGGAAGGCGTGTAGAAAATTTCATCTCAATCGGATGGGCCGTTCGCGAACAAATAAAGGCCATACGGACAGAGATACATAAATACATACAGAGATACATACGCACAAGTCTTTTTTATATATAAGATAAGTCAAACACATGTCCCGATGACGTCACGTATGTCACTTGATTTGCCTTTGACCCAATGAGACCCTGTATGGGATACTTTTTCACTACAGAGTTAACTTTTTATTTGGGACCATTATTCGGAAGAGTGCCCCCTTTTTTTTTTTTTTTTAGAGAGACGACCATCATCTTTGTCTTCTTACAATTTAATTATAAATAAGCTAATTCTAACTCTAGTTAGTTACTAGTTTAAAGTCGCTTCCATGAACACGTCACATAAACTGCACTGATGGTCAGATGAGCACGCAGGTGATGATTGTTTATATGAGCGACCACCAGGAGGCCTCAAGCTTCCTAGCCCAGCTCACGACAACACCGTCATCTCATATTCCAGATGATGATGATGTGTGTATCGTTTTCGTTGCCATGACAATTGTTTATTTATCGCAAATGTAGCCCGTTTCAAAATAGTTTACGACAACCATCGTAGTTAAGTCTAGGATTTCTAGTTCAGAAAGCACAAACTTAATTGTAATTTATTAATTGCTCTTTCGTTGTTTGTTGTGATCATCTGATGTATTTACTGATATCTGTGTTATTGTGGTGGGACCTGAGACAGACAACTATTTCAGCATCGAGTCAGTTTACGTCAGGCAACAATGGCGTCCAATACGAACAAACCGGGCGACTTTCTCCCGGCTCCTTCTGGTCTCATCTGTAAGTTTATGTTGATCTTCTCCTTGTCTCAGCTGTAAGAAGTTTATCATATGTTGATCTTCTCCTTCTCTCAGCTGTAAGTTTATGTTGATCTTCTCCTTCTCTCAGCTGTAAGTTTATGTTGATCTCCTTCTCTCAGCTGTAAGATTGTAAGAAGTTGAAGTTTATCATATATTGATCTTCTCCTTGTCTCAGCTGTAAGTTTATGTTGATCTTCTCCTTCTCTCAGCTGTAAGTTTATGTTGATTTTCTCCTTGTCTCAGCTGTAAGTTTATCATATGTTGATCTTCTTCTGGTCTCAGCTGTAAGTTTATGTTGATCTTCTCCTTGTCTCAGCTGTAAGTTTATTTTTGATCTTCTCCTTGTCTCAGCTGTAAGTTTATGTTGATCTTCTCCTTGTCTCAGCTGTAAGTTTATGTTGATCTTCTCCTTGTCTCAGCTGTAAGTTTATGTTGATCTTCTCCTTGTCTCAGCTGTAAGTTTATATTGATCTTCTCCTTGTCTCAGCTGTAAGTTTATGTTGATCTTCTCCTTGTCTCAGCTGTAAGTTTATGTTGATCTTCTCCTTCTCTCAGCTGTAAGTTTATGTTGATCTTCTCCTTCTCTCAGCTGTAAGAAGTTGAAGTTTATCATATGTTGATCTTCTCCTTCTCTCAGCTGTAAGAAGTTGAAGTTTATCATATGTTGATCTTCTCCTTGTCTCAGCTGTAAGTTTATGTTGATCTTCTCCTTCTCTCAGCTGTAAGTTTATGTTGATTTTCTCCTTGTCTCAGCTGTAAGTTTATCATATGTTGATCTTCTTCTGGTCTCAGCTTTAAGTTTATGTTGATCTTCTCCTTGTCTCAGCTGTAAGTTTATGTTGATCTTCTCCTTGTCTCAGCTGTAAGTTTATGTTGATCTTCTCCTTGTCTCAGCTGTAAGTTTATGTTGATCTTCTCCTTGTCTCAGCTGTAAGTGTAAGTTTATGTTGATCTTCTCCTTGTCTCAGTTGTCAGTTGTAAGTTTATATTGATCTTCTCCTTGTCTCAGCTGTAAGAAGTTTATCATATGTTGGTCTTCTCCTTGTCTCAGCTGTAAGTTTATGTTGATCTTCTTCTGGTCTTAGCTGTAAGTTTATGTTGATCTTCTCCTTCTCTCAGCTGTAAGTTTATGTTGATCTTCTCCTTGTCTCAGCTGTAAGTTTATGTTGATCTTCTCCTTGTCTCAGCTGTAAGTTTATGTTGATCTTCTCCTTGTCTCAGCTGTAAGTGTATGTTTATTTTCTTCTTGTCTCAGCTATAAGTTTATGTGGTCTGTACTTCTGGTCTCAGTTGTAAGTTAATGATTACCTTGTTCTAGTCTGAACTGTAAATTTATGTGATCTTAAATATGTTGTTTCATCTGTCATTGTATTTTCAGTAAGCATTGATTTATATGTCGTCTTTAGACTTTGTTATCCATTGTACGTGTCCCAACAATGGAGCTCTAGTCGCTAATAAATTTGCTCGTTAATTACCTGGCACTTCTGTATATCCATGTCAGTTCCTGCGTGACTGCCTCCACCTCCACCTCCACCCCCATGCTCATACTTGAGGTCCTGTCAGTTCCTGCGTCACTGCCTCCACCTCGACCTCCATGCTCATACTTGAGGTCCTGTCAGTTCCTGCATGACTGCCTCCACCTCCATCTCCATGCTCATACTTGAGGTCCTGTCAGTTCCTACGTGACTGCCTCCATCTCCATCTCCATGCTCATACTTGAGGTCCTGTCAGTTCCTGCGTGACTGCCTCCATCTCCATGCTCATACTTGAGGTCCTGTCAGTTCCTGCGTGACTGCCTCCACCTCCATGCTCATACTTGAGGTCCTGTCAGTTCCTGCGTGACTGCCTCCACCCCCATGCTCATACTTGAGGTCCTGTCAGTTCCTGCGTGACTGCCTCCACCTCCATCTCCATCTCCATGCTCATACTTGAGGTCCTGTCAGTTCCTGCATGACTGCCTCCACCTCCATCTCCATGCTCATACTTGAGGTCCTGTCAGTTCCTGCGTGACTGCCTCCACCTCCATCTCCATGCTCATACTTGAGGTCCTGTCAGTTCCTGCGTGACTGCTTCCACCTCCATCTCCATGCTCATACTTGAGGTCCTGTCAGTTCCTGCGTGACTGCCTCCACATCCATCTCCATGCTCATACTTGAGGTCCTGTCAGTTCCTGCGTGACTGCCTCCACCTCCATCTCCATGCTCATACTTGAGGTCCTGTCAGTTCCTGCTTGACTGCTTCCACCTCCATCTCCATGCTCATACTTGAGGTCCTGTCAGTTCCTGCGTGACTGCTTCCACCTCCATCTCCATGCTCATACTTGAGGTCCTGTCAGTTCCTGCGTGACTGCCTCCACCTCCATCTCCATGCTCATACTTGAGGTCCTGTCATTTCCTGCGTGACAGCCTCCACCTCCACCTCCATGCTCATACTTGAGGTACTGTCAGTTCCTGCGTGACTACCTCCACCTCCACCTCCATGCTCATACTTGAGGTCCTGTCAGTTCCTGCGTGACAGCCTCCACCTCCATGCTCATACTTGAGGTCCTGTCAGTTCCTGCGTGGCTACCTCCACCTCCATCTCCATGCTCATACTTGAGGTCCTGTCAGTTCCTGCGTGACTGCCTCCACCTCCACCTCCATGCTCATACTTGAGGTCCTGTCAGTTCCTGCGTGACTGCTTCCACCTACATCTCCATGCTCATACTTGAGGTCCTGTCAGTTCCTGCGTGACTGCCTCCACCTCCACCTCCATGCTCATACTTGAGGTCCTGTCAGTTCCTGCGTGACTGCCTCCATCTCCATGCTCATACTTGAGGTCCTGTCAGTTCCTGCGTGACTGCCTCCACCTCCATGCTCATACTTGAGGTCCTGTCAGTTCCTGCGTGACTGCCTCCACCTCCACCTCCATGCTCATACTTGAGGTCCTGTCAGTTCCCGCGTGACTGCCTCCACCTCCATGCTCATACTTGAGGTTGTGTACCTGTAGGTTCCTGTTCACACTAGTTGAGAGAAACCCCACTGACACTTGTTAGTCAAGCTGACCATGATGTTAGCTGTGTACACATCAGCACATGTTATGTCTGCATGTCATTGTTTGTGTGTACATGTCATTACCTGTGTGTACATTTCATTGCCTATGTCTAATGTCATTTCCTGTGTGTACATGTCATTGCCTGTGTGTACATGTCATTGCCTGTGTGTACATGTCATTGCCTGTGTGTACATGTCATTGCCTGTGCCTACATGTCATTGCCTGTGCCTACATGTCATTGTCTGTGCCTACATGTCATTGCCTGTGTGTACATGTTATTGCATGTGTGTACATATTATTGCCTGTGTGTACATGTCATTGCCTGTATCTACATGCCATTGCCCATGTCTGCATGTCATTGCCTGTGTGTACATGTCATTGCCTTGTGTACATGTCATTGCCTTGTGTACATGTCATTGCCTGTGTGTACATGTCATTGCCTGTGTGTACATGTCATTGCCTTGTGTACATGTCATTGCCTGTGTGTACATATTGTTACCTGTGTGTACATGTCATTACATATGGTTACAGTCATTACCTATGTGTAAATGCCACAACACATTCTATCCGTAGCAGCTCAAGAACAGATAACTGTGTTACTGCGGCCACCATCAGAGTTTGAGAAGCCCCTGGCCAGAGATGTGGAGAGACTGACCCCCAAGAACCAAGTCCAGGCCAGGTCAGTGTTTGTCTCCCTCTTCTGTTGTTGCTGTGATGGTACTACTTCCACTGCCCCTGTGTTCAACTGTTGCTGTGATGGTACTACTTCTACTGCCCCTGTGTTCAACTGTTGCTGTGATGGTACTACTTCTACTGCCCCTGTGTTCAACTGTTGCTGTGATGGTACTACTTCTACTGCCCCTGTGTTCAACTGTTGCTGTGATGGTACTACTTCTACTGCCCCTGTGTTCAACTGTTGCTGTGATGGTACTACTTCTACTGCCCCTGTGTTCAACTGTTGCTGTGATGGTACTACTTCTACTGCCCCTGTGTTCAACTTTTGCTGTGATGGTACTACTACTACTGCCCCTGTGTTCAACTGTTGCTGTGATGGTACTACTACTACTGCCCGTGTGTTCAACTGTTGCTGTGATGGTACTACTTCTACTGCCCCTGTGTTCAACTGTTGCTGTGATGGTACTACTTCTACTGCCCGTGTGTTCAACTGTTGCTGTGATGGTACTACTTCTACTGCCCGTGTGTTCAACTGTTGCTGTGATGGTACTACTACTACTGCCCGTGTGTTCAACTGTTGCTGTGATGGTACTACTTCTACTGCCCGTGTGTTCAACTGTTGCTGTGATGGTACTACTTCTACTGCCCGTGTGTTCAACTGTTGCTGTGATGGTACTACTACTACTGCCCGTGTGTTCAACTGTTGCTGTGATGGTACTACTTCTACTGCCCCTGTGTTCAACTGTTGCTGTGATGGTACTACTTCTACTGCCCCTGTGTTCAACTGTTGCTGTGATGGTACTACTACTACTGCCCCTGTGTTCAACTGTTGCTGTGATGGTACTACTTCTACTGCCCCTGTGTTGGACTGTTGCTGTGATGGTACTACTTCTACTGCCCCTGTGTTCAACTGTTGCTGTGATGGTACTACTTCTACTGCCCCTGTGTTCAACTGTTGATGTGATGGTACTACTACTACTGCCCCTGTGTTCAACTCTTGCTGTGATGGTACTACTACTACTGCCCGTGTGTTCAACTGTTGCTGTGATGGTACTACTTCTACTGCCCCTGTGTTGGACTGTTGCTGTGATGGTACTACTTCTACTGCCCCTGTGTTCAACTGTTGCTGTGATGGTACTACTTCTACTGCCCCTGTGTTCAACTGTTGCTGTGATGGTACTACTTCTACTGCCCCTGTGTTGAACTGTTGATGTGATGGTACTACTTCTACTGCCCCTGTGTTGGACTGTTGCTGTGATGGTACTACTTCTACTGCCCCTGTGTTGGACTGTTGCTGTGATGGTACTACTTCTACTGCCCCTGTGTTCAACTGTTGCTGTGATGGTACTACTTCTACTGCCCCTGTGTTGGACTGTTGCTGTGATGGTACTACTACTACTGCCCCTGTGTTGAACTGTTGCTGTGATGGTACTACTTCTACTGCCCCTGTGTTGGACTGTTGCTGTGATGGTACTACTTCTACTGCCCCTGTGTTGGACTGTTGCTGTGATGGTACTACTTCTACTGCCCCTGTGTTCAACTGTTGCTGTGATGGTACTACTTCTATAGCCCCTGAGTTCAACTGTTGATGTGATGATACTATTTTCACTGCCCCTGTGTTCAACTTTTGATGTGATGGTACTATTTTCACTGCCCCTGAGTTCAACTGTTGATGTGATCATACCTCTGCTGCCACTATACTGTGTTCAACTATTGATGTGATCATACCTCTGCTGCCACTATACTGTGTTCAACTGTTGATGTGATCATACCTCTGCTGCCACTGTACTGTGTTCAACTATTGATGTGATCATACCTCTGCTGCCACTGTACTGTGTTCAACTGTTGCTGTATGCTATTTCTTTCCAGGCACAGTTTAATTTATCTACTGTGTGAAGTCTGTGACCTTCAAGGATGAAGTTCAATTTTGGGAGCAAAAGAAATCTGTAGGGTCAAAATCTTGTGGACAGGATGGCTGTGGGACGACAGTCTTCTTGTGGACAGGATGGCTGTGGGACGGCAGTCTTCTTGTGGACAGGATGGCTGTGGGACAGCTGTCTTCTTGTGGAATGCTTGAGTGATCTTCCAACTCTTCACTGGCTGTCCTACCACTTGTCTAACACTGTCCTACCACTTACCTAATACTGTCCTGCCACTTACCTAACACTGTCCTGCCACTTACCTAACACTGTCCTGTCACATATCTAACACTGTCCTGTTGTGTATCTAACACTGTCCTGCAACATATCTAACAATGTCCTGATGCGTAGTTAGTTAGTTAGTTAGTCGACAGATCATCCTCGTTGCACATCGGACCATTCAGTCCATAAGTGCTCGGATCCCCTCCTCAGCAAATCCCGCAGCGTGTAGCGGCTAACGACGCCAGTTCTGTGTTGGTTTATCAATCTTCTTTGGCTTCCTGCGTAGTGTTCTTGTTTGGCCACCCCTCTTTTAATTTGCTGCTCTCGCAGTCTGGCCATTGTTGTAGATTCACAGTCATCACTTGGTTCTTGCAAAAGTCTCACTTCTCGTAGAGCATTCAGAATGTCAGCCTGGTCCATGGCGTGTCCGCCCTCAACAGTAGCCTCACCTGCGAGCTTGTCAGCCCGCTCATTTCCTTGTACTCCCGCATGCCCTGGCACGAAGATGAAACTAATCTTTGCCAGCCGAGACCGCTTCAGAGGCAGCAACCATTCTCTTCGGATCGACCCCTCCTCTATCCTCTTGATCATGTTCATTGAGTCGCTAAGGAAACAAGCCCTAGTGAATGTCTGTGTCTCGAGCCATGTTATTGCTTTACTTACTGCCATGACTTCCATGGTCAGGCTACTTGTGGTTTCAGTGAAAGCACCAGAGTCCTCCTTCACAATTCTCCCTCCGGCCCGAGCTGTAAAGGCCCATGAGCTTCTCACATGTCGGATGACCGACCCATCTGTGTAGATGACCGCGTCACTGTCTAGCGAATTCTCGAAAATCAACGCTTGTACTTCAGCCTCAACAGCAGCCGGATTTTCTTGTCTGCATTTTCTATCTAGTTGGATGCAAACTGAAAAGGATGTGCAGAAGTCTGTTGGCACTTGCACCCACTCCTCGCCAGGTTCTAAGTCCTCAAGTGAACACACCTGTTGAAGAATGTCCTCGGCTTGACCCATCCACGACCGTCCTCTTTTTAACCTGCTGCCCTTCACCTTCCTAATTTCACTATGCAGTTAATGCTGTGTGTTTGCGTTAATTCTGAGGTAGGCGCGTGCCCTGCAAACTTGCATTCTCTCTTCAATGGTTGGAAAATCAAGAAGGTAGCGCATCGCCCTGCATGCTGTATCTCTTGTACATCCAAGAATAATGCGCATAGCTTCATTCTGTATCCTTTCCATCCTTTCTATCTGCTTACGGCTGACAGTCAGGATTGCCATTGCATACTCCAAAACAGACATGACCAGCCCCTCGTACAGAAGACATAGATGGCGCTGCTCACAGTTTGCTGCCGCCATCACCCGCATCGCTGCCAAACCCCGCTTGGCCTTTGTTATCACCTGGTCTATGTGCACATTATAAGCAAGGCTTCGATCAAACCGTATCCCCAGGTAATTCATTGCCTGCGTTCTTTCCACCGTCTCTGAACACAGCATTACAGTTGGTGTTGGATTGTTGACAATATGATTATTCAACGAGAACCAAGTCACTGTTGCCTTTGTTGGGTTGACCATTGCCCCAGCTTCATCACACCAAGTACTTATGCGATTGAGTTCGGTTTGTAGCTCCACAGCAACCTCCTCTCTATCCTTACCCTGACGATACACTAAAACATCATCGGCATATGACAATGTCCTGCCAGGTCCAGTGATCTGCTCACTGGTGATTCTCACTGTGTAGGCGTTGAACAGTACCGGAGATAATGGTGATCCCTGTGGTAGGCCAGGATATATTGTTGTTGGTTCCGAAGTCCAACTGCCACATCTAAAAACTACTTTCCGTTGGAAGAGAGCTGCAGCGATCCAACTAAGGAGGAATGGACTTACGTTTAGTTCAAGAAGCTGAAACATTAAAAAATCCAATGGTACTCTGTTGTATGCGTCCTCAAGATCAATCGCTGCAGCAACGGTTTCAGTGCCTGAGTGGAAACCTTCATAGACATCATGGGCAAAGACTGCTGCATTGGTCCAGGTTTCTCTTTTTGGACGGTACCCACCCAGGGTAGGTGGGAAAACACCTTGCCTCTCTAGTTGGCTTGATATTTTCCTGGCAATTACCTTCTCCAGCAGCTTGCCTATTGTATTCTGCATGGTTATAATTCGATATCCCTGAATTTTCTTGTGGTCTTTGTCAGGCTTCGGCAAGGGAATCAGATAGCTGTGTAACCATTCCTCCTTGATGCTAGCACTCCCTATACTGTTGTTGTACATGTCTGCTAGTTTCTCTAGCTCATTGTCAGTACACCTATTTATGTCGTCGTATCTTATGCCATCAGGACCTGGAGCACTGTTTTTTGATCGTCGAAGCACAGCCTTGATTTCTTGCACTGTCACTGTGTCTTCATCCGAAGTGTTCTGGGCCTTGCATCTGTCTGAGGTGACCTCCTTGGCCAGATTCCGGCCTCCCATGTCTGTCTGGTTGCTCTGCTCAAGGTAGCGTTCAAAGAGGGCTTTGCCCTTGTCCTCGTCAGTCCTCTGCCAGATGAGGTCAGCACCTTGGAAGTCAGAAATGCTCTTATTCTTGACTACACCACTCATGCTTTTATGTAGTCGCCAGAACAATTTCAGTGACTTGTCTGTGCTTACTCTTTGACACACCTCTGCCCATTTTTCGCTTTTAACCACCGTGACCAGTTTTTTGAAATAGCTTACTTTTGTGTGCATCTCTCTTTCTAAGTGCAAGCAGGGACTAGGATGACCAGCTCTGTTCTTCTTGGCATTTTGCCATCTCCTTACAGCACTACGCTTATCCACCCAAGCCTTCTCCACCTCGAAACTCCACCACGGTGGCTGCTCCCAGCTTTTTTTCCTTTTCTTCCTGCCCTGAAACGTTCTGCGCTTGTCACGTCTTATTTTACTCACCACATCTTGCCCTGTACTGTCATACTGGAACGTCTTTACCTTTAGCTTGTGCTGCCTGGTTCTGCCTTTCTCCACCAATATGCTGCATGGGTGGTGGTCGCTGCCATGGTGTCCTAGGACACCCCATCTACACACTGTAGTGAGTGAAGGTGAAACTAGCGCCAGATCAATAGCACTGTCCTCATCGCCTGGACGGCTTGCTGTCCTGGTGACACAGCCACTGTTGATACAAACCAGGTCGATGGTTTCCAGTGCAGTCTCGAGCTCCTCCCCTTGTGTATTGGAGGAAGTGTTTCCCCATGATCTGCCTTTAGCGTTGAAGTCACCACAGAAAATAACATTTCTCTCGTGGCCTAATATGCCACTTAAGCACTGCCACTTCTGGGCGTCCACACTCGCATTGCGGGCATAAACATTAACCAACACGAATGGTGTACTGGAATGAACTCTCAACGCCTGTATTTGTATATCGTCACTGTTCCAACTGGACATGTCTAGCTCTGACGCCACCATGCTGTCGCGAACGAGAATCGCCGTTCCCAGATGTCGTCTGTTATAGAAACATTTGAAGCCGGCAATTCGGAGTAGCTGATCGCCCAGTCTCGTCTCCTGGAGTGCTACAATGTCGTTCCTGTAAACTAGGGTTTCTAAAATAGAGCCCCGTTGTTTTACACTGGCACAGTTCCAATATAGAATACGGATGTTCCTGAGTCCTAGACGGTGACACTTGAGTCTAAAACGTCTCAAGCCACCGCGCTTACCTGGCTTCTTTTTCCCTGCGCGGCTACCACGCCGCTTCGGTATGTTGACTGCTGATCGTTCGGAAAACACACGTTGTTCCGCCATGTTGAAAAAACGTAAACACTGACTTTTGATTGAGAACCACACACGCTGCTGAAAATTCACTCAAGGATGGCTTCGCTCGATGCACGAACTCCGTAGCACCCGCGCAGATCTTGAGTAGAAACTCCTGGTTTTACATCCTGGCACACCAATTACACGCAAGAAATGAATAAATCCATCCCTTACGCGAAAAAGTTAACGAACACAAAACAACACGACCGTCCGTCGCCATCTAACACTGTCCTGCCACTTATCTAATGCTGTCCTGCCACTTATCTAATGCTGTCCAGCCACTTATTTAACACTGTCCTGCCACTTACCTAACACTGTCCTGACACTTACCTAACACTGTTCTGACACTTACCTAACACTGTCCTGACACTTACCTAACACTGTCCTGACACTTACCTAACACTGTCCTGACACTTTCCTAACACTGTCCTGACACTTATCAAATACTGTCCTACCACTTATCTAACACTGTCCTGCTACTTACCTCACACTGTCCTGCGACTTACCTAACACTGTCCAGCCACATATCTAACACTGTCCTGAAGCATGTCTAACACTGTCCTGCCACTGACCTAACACTGTCCTGACATGTAACTGCCACAACTCTACCACACATCTCCCACATAATTGCCATGGTTGAGTGGTGTCAGAGCGCTGGCTGTGTTTGTCATGTATATCTGTTTGAACGAGAAGATGATGATGTTAGCTGAGTTGTTTGTTTGTTTGTTTCTCAGGTACACCCAGGACCAGGCACAGAACTATGTGAGTGTTGTATGAGCTATTGTAGAGTTGTCCACCTGTTGGTTGTGTTCATGTTCATGTTCATAGATCTGGCACTGATATCATGTTGTAGAGTTGTCCACTTGTTGGTTGTGTTCATGTTCATAGATCTAGCACTGATATAATTTTGTAGAGTTGTCCACTTGTTGGTTGTGTTCATGTTCATAGATCTAGCACTGAGATCATGTTGTAGAGTTGTCCACTTGTTGGTTGTGTTCATGTTCATAGATCTAGCACTGATATCATGATGTAGAGTTGTCCACTTGTTGGTTGTGTTCATGTTCATGTTCATAGATCTAGCACTGATATCATGTTGTAGAGTTGTCCACTTGTTGGTTGTGTTCATGTTCATAGATCTAGCACTGATATAATGTTGTAGAGTTGTCCACCTGTTGGTTGTGTTCATGTTCATAGATCTAGCACTGATATCATGTTGTAGAGTTGTCCACTTGTTGGTTGTGTTCATGTTCATAGATCTAGCACTGATATCATGTTGTAGAGTTGTCCACCTGTTGGATGTGTTCATGTTCATGTTCATAGATCTAGCACTGATATCATGTTGTAGAGTTGTCCACTTTTTGGTTGTGTTCATGTTCATGTTCATAGATCTAGCACTGATATCATGTTGTAGAGTTATCCACTTGTTGGTTGTGTTCATGTTCATAGATCTAGCACTGATATCATGTTGTAGAGTTGTCCACTTGTTGCTTGTGTTCATGTTCATAGATCTAGCACTGATATCATGTTGTAGAGTTGTCCACTTGTTGCTTGTGTTCATGTTTATAGATCTGGCACTGATATCATGTTGTAGAGTTGTCCACTTGTTGGTTGTGTTCATGTTCATAGATCTAGCACTGATATCATGTTGTAGAGTTGTCCACTTGTTGGTTGTGTTCATGTTCATAGATCTAGCACTGATATCATGTTGTAGAGTTGTCCACTTGTTGGTTGTGTCATGTTCATAGATCTAGCACTGATATCATGTTGTAGAGTTGTCCACTTGTTGGTTGTGTCATGTTCATGTTCATAGATCTAGCACTGATATCATGTTGTAGAGTTGTCCACTTGTTGGTTGTGTTCATGTTCATAGATCTAGCACTGATATCATGTTGTAGAGGTGTCCACTTGTTGCTTGTGTCATGTTCATAGATCTAGCACTGATATCATGTTGTAGAGTTATCCACTTGTTGGTTGTGTTCATGTTCATAGATCTAGCACTGATACCATGTTGTAGAGTTGTCCACTTGTTGGTTGTGTTCATGTTCATGTTCATAGATCTGGCACTGATATCATGTTGTAGAGTTGTCCATTTGTTGGTTGTGTTCATGTTCATGTTCATAGATCTAGCACTGATATCATGTTGTAGAGTTGTCCACTTGTTGGTTGTGTTCATGTTCATGTTCATAGATCTGGCACTGATATCATGTTGTAGAGTTGTCCACTTGTTGGTTGTGTTCATGTTCATAGATCTAGCACTGATATCATGTTGTAGAGTTGTCCACTTGTTGGTTGTGTTCATGTTCATAGATCTAGCACTGATATCATGTTGTAGAGTTGTCCACTTGTTGGTTGTGTTCATGTTCATGTTCATAGATCTAGCACTGATATCATGTTGTAGAGTTTTCCACTTGTTGGTTGTGTTCATGTTCATAGATCTAGCACTGATATCATGTTGTAGACTTGTCCACCTGTTGGATGTGTTCATGTTCATGTTCATAGATCTAGCACTGATATCATGTTGTAGAGTTGTCTACTTGTTGGTTGTGTTCATGTTCATAGATCTAGCACAGATATCATGTTATAGAGTTGTCCACTTGTTGGTTGTGTCATGTTCATAGATCTAGCACTGATATCATGTTGTAGAGTTGTCCACTTGTTGGTTGTGTTCATGTTCATAGATCTAGCACTGATATCATGTTGTAGAGTTGTCCACTTGTTGCTTGTGTTCATGTTCATAGATCTAGCACTGATATCATGTTGTAGAGTTGTCCACTTGTTGGTTGTGTTCATGTTCATGTTCATAGATCTAGCACAGATATCATGTTGTAGAGATGTCTATTTCGAACATAGGTGTGTCTAAGACTGGTATTTTGGAATATGGATGGGTCTAACACTGGTATGTTGGAATATAGTAACATGTTGGAATATAGGTGGGTCTAACATTGGTATGTTGGAATATAGGTGGGTCTAACACTGGCATGTTGGAATATAGGTGGGTCTAACACTAACATATTGGAATATAGGTGGGTCTAACACTAACATGTTAGAATATAGGTGGGTCTAACACTAACATGTTGGAATATAGGTGGGTCTGACACTAACATGTTAGAATATAGGTGGGTCCGACACTAACATGTTGGAATATAGGTGGGTCTAACACTAACATATTGGAATATAGGTGGGTCTAACACTAACATATTGGAATAAAGGTGGGTCTAACACTGGTATGTTGGAATATAGGTGGGTCTAACACTAACATATTATAATATAGGTGGGTCTAATACTAACATGTTAGAATATAGGTGGGTCTAACACTGGTATGTTGGAATATAGGTGGGTCTAACACTAACATATTATAATATAGGTGGGTCTAATACTAACATGTTAGAATATAGGTGGGTCTAACACTGTTATATTGGAATATAGGTGGTCTAACACTGGTATGTTGGAATATAGGTGGGTCTAACACTAACATATTATAATATAGGTGGGTCTAATACTAACATGTTGGAATATAGGTGGGTCTAACACTAACATGTTGGAATATAGGTGGGTCTAACACTAACATGTTGGAATATAGGTGGGTCTGACACTAACATGTTGGAATATAGGTGGGTCTGACACTAACATGTTGGAATATAGGTGGGTCTAACACTAACATGTTGGAATATAGGTGGGTAACACTAAAATGTTGGAATATAGGTGGGTCTAACACTAACATGTTGGAATATAGGTGGGTCTGACACTAACATGTTGGAATATAGGTGGATCTAACACTGAGATGTTGGAATATAGGTGGGTAACACTAAAATGTTGGAATATAGGTGGGTCTAACACTAACATGTTGGAATATAGGTGGATCTAACACTGAGATGTTGGAATATAGGTGGGTAACACTAAAATGTTGGAAAATAGATGGGTCTAACACTGGTATGTTGGAACACAGGTGGGTCTAACACTGGTATGTTGGAATATAGGTGGGTCTAACACTAACATGTTGGAATATAGGTGGGTCTGTCTGTGGGCATTGGTTGTCTGCCTGTGGGCATTGGTTGTCTGGTTGTGACCATTGGTTGTCTGTCTGTGGGCATTGGTTGTCTGTCTGTGGGCATTTGTTGTCTGTCTGTGGGCTTTGGTTGTCTGTCTGTGGGCATTGGTTGTCTGTCTGTGGGCATTGGTTGTCTGGCTGTGGGCATTGGTTGTCTGGCTGTGGGCATTGGTTGTCTGGCTGTGGGCATTGGTTGTCTGGCTGTGGGCATTGGTTGTCTGTCTGTGGGCATTGGTTGTCTGGCTGTGGGCATTTGTTGTCTGGTTGTGGGCATTGCTTGCCATCTGCCTACAATGAAATGCCCAACACCCTGCAGGACGGGGGTACCAGCCAGGCCCTAATCCCGGAAGTGCTCCAGCACATGCTGTGTTGGAGCATGCTGCCATGAGTCTGGTTAAGTTAAGTCTGGTTGAGTAAATTACTGTAGAACAATGATAGGATAAATTGTCATGGGTGATAAGAGGAAAGGAATACACCGGGGAGCAGTTATTCGTAAGGGCCAATAGAATTGCGAGAATTAGGCCACGGGATAGGAAAGGTCGAGAAAGGGGGAAACAAAGACGGCAGTCGGAGAGCTGGAGACGATTAGGTACACATCGTACGACCAGGCAGGGAGCCGAGAACTTAATCTCCACTGTCAGAATGAAACGTCGAGAGACATCGACAGCAAGTAACTGAGTGTACGCTAGATATCTTAAGCATGTACCGATGGCTGAGAACAGCGTTGCCGCGACCAGGCGGGTGGACATGTTACAGCACGGAGTCGAGTGGTGTGCCGTGTGCAGAGGTTGCCGGCCTGTGAATGTAGGCGCCATGCGACCATGTGTAACAGGACTGTAAGTAGGGTAGAAGAGTGTATGTGTAGACCATTGTAGTTGATTAGATAGCCTGGATCGCAGGACGTACTACAATAGGTGTGTGAACCAATGTCATGGGTGTACATGTAACCTTGCATCTACCAGTGGTTGTGTCGCATAGAAACAATACATGATGCCATTCTATCACTCTGAGGTAATGAGTTATGTTCACGGTGTGTCAGCGTGCAGTCCATAAAGAGTGTCAACGTAGCCGCATCTCAATACCCCTAGTTACGTTGGAAAGCGCTCGTTGCCACATGCTTTCACACATAACATTTCACTGGTGTGTGAAAGATGAGTGTGTGGAAGGGCCGGATGTAGGATGTGCCTGAACTCAGTTTGTTTCTCTAAAATCAAAGTCTGTTTGTTTGTTTACTCAAAGAAATGCCAGCCCATGTCAGAGCTCAAACGACCTGGATGCCAAGAGCCGGAACTCTCTCATCGTGTCCGTCCTCTTGGTGTGGCGTCTAGGTGTCTTGTGTTTTATAAGATTTAGCAGAAATATCTCAATCGGCTCGTAGAACTAATGGACAAGTCTTTCGTGCAAACAACACCAGTTCAACTCGTCCTCAGAGTACAAGATAACCTTTATTACAGTACAGCTCTACACATGGTCGCCATCGTACACCGCCAGCCATTGCCTTTCAGCGTTCTGTGCATGACTTTCCCACACACTGTCTGCCCATAAAGAATCACTAGCACAACTGATCGTTAATTGTCCCGGCTATTACTTTACACTACCGACTGTCACTACCCTTCACTGCTAACCGAGAATATCAATGATATCTACTTACGCACCTTACACTGGTGGCGAGTGTGTCATGGCGTCTCTCTCGCTCGGCCGTGCTTGTCGGTTTGTTCACAACACCGGGTCAGCTCTTTCATCACAACTACTGGGCGCTATTGACTGGCCCATCATTGGTCATCTTGAAGATGGACTCTATTTCACAGTAACTACCACGTTCATAATTGCAACCAGCGTACACGTTTTCAAGCGCAGAATCTTCTCAGCTTTTTACTTCTCCGACTCACGTCCCAGCTCCGACTGGCAATCAAGCACACTGCCTTCCCGCTTTTGCCTCGGCGCCGTCACGTGACACATTAGCTCTGCCCACCAATGCTAGCCGCGTTTGGTGTGTTTCTGAACTGTGTCACGAGTTTCTACGCTTGCTGGATGTCGCGTAATCCAATTCATGGCAATATACCCCCCCTTTTTTTTTTAAATGTTGTAAACATTTTTACTACCTTTACTCAGTCTTCCACTTCTTGACATGAGTTGGATAAGTACACACTCGTGTTTATTTTAGTGGACTCATGGTCGCACACTTTGGTCTCTCTCAATATTCGCACATATCTGTACGTCTGTTGTCAATACATATGAGCCTATCTCTTCCATGATTGATTTAGACTCGTGGCAAGTTTTCATCAATAACCAACATCACAGAAACAAAAAATATATATATATATATTATGCGGACACGGCAATCCGTCTACCCCTAGACTTCCGTGTAGTCACAGTCTCCTTTTCAAGTTCAGAGGTTATGTGATCTAGTCTGACGTAGGATCCAATGTTTCATCAAACATCCCTAGCAGCTCCTCAATCATGTACTATACATGAGCATCCTACTCAATCCAAGTCCCAGGCTCTGAGTAAGGTATATGTGTGTGATTATGGACTATTGCTTTCACTGTCCCTTCTTGTATCAATGGATTGCTCTTGCTTTGACTTTGACATTAGTGAGTTGTCTTTGACCTTGGTGCTGCTATAATGCTTGTAGTGTCTCTCTTCAGTACTTTTCGCTAGGTATTTCTAGTTTGGGGTATGTTTGGTCTCTGTCTGGTAGCTATCATTGCCCATGGATGTTATGGCGATCTTTATGCAGCTTATACCTTTGCCATTTTCAACTATGCCTTTGGCAATAAGACATTTATCTCACTGAATCATCCTATCTATACAAAGCATACGTGTTCTGTAAAACCCATACATACTAATACTATATCCATGTCATGTATACACATTGTCTCATAGTACATGAATGCGAGTTATATTCGATCCTATGTATACATGTTCAACCATTTATCATCCCTGTACATTGAAGTAATAAAGTAATACAACATCTATATACAACGAGTTTGTTTTCATTTGCATTATTGTGGTTTAAAACATTTATGCAAATGTGTACCTGTTTGGTTTCTCTCAACTGTACATTGTCTTTATTTGGTTTCTCTCAAATTTATATTTCCATTTGTTGTTGTTTCCTAAGTTATGTGGACTTATGATCATTCTGTGCTTTACCATTTGCCTTAGTTTGCACATTACGTTTCAAATGTACCCACATGTGTCATCCTATTGGGCTTGTAGTTACTCTGTTTGCAACATATGGTTATTGTGCTGTAGAGACAAGTAGCAGACTCATATATGTCTCTCGTACCATCTGTAGTGGATCTTATCAGATCATTCCTTCCAGTAGGACTACACAACTTCAAATCTGTGGACATCTGTAACAGTGTATGTAACTATTCATCAATTATCATAATGATGACGGATGAAATGACAAAATGATAATAACACCATCAAAGGAAATAATAGTTTCCCAAAAATGTTGATGATGATGAACTGATACAAATTATAGTTATAAACTCCTGTGTTACACGTAGACTCTTTGATGATCACTCGTGAGTTGTAGATCAACCTTGTATTCATTCACCAGCGGCTTGTAACTAGTCTGGTGGTCTATGGACTTGTATAGTGCTCATCTAATGCTCAAGTGGTGTAGGACTTCTATCTGAGCTGCATTCTTAATCTCCATTCAGCTTCAGATACTCTAATACTGTCTGAGAATAATAACATAATGGGATGTACGTATCCATGTACACATGTATATACCACAAGTATTAATACAAGTGATAGTAGTAACTAATTTTTTAAGCTGTTTCCATTGACATGCCAGTGTCCCGATCAGCAATTCAGAGTGCAATTCAATTGATTCAGCAAGCACCCTGGCTATGAGGTGATTTACAGGTGATGTACATTGGCAATGCTGTCCTTTGCTACTTATATCACTGGTTTACATATTTGCATGACATTTTCTAGATAACATAAGAATGAAGTAGAAGTATCACTTTAACTTCATTTGACATCTGATCATAATATAATATCATGATGGCATGAGTTGGACAATAGGTCATATCATTTTAGCTCATCTATATGAGAGCTGTAGTTAATGTTATTATTCTGACATTTGGTGGTTTTATCACAGTATGTTCATTCAACCAATACTATCATAACCAAGCATTCATTCTGTTTAAAAAAAAATTATATCTACACTAAAATATCTATCTTCTATCTACATATCACAAGACTAGGGTGTTTCATTGTGAAATATATGCTGTTATCTATATTTATTGTGATCGAAATCTTCGTCAGAAGATGTATCAGCAAATTTTCCAGATTGATTTCTAGCATCACATGTGGATTGACTGAGACTATCGTCTGTAAGTTTAATAATCTTTTGTGTCTTTTCTTTCCTTTTTCCTTCTGTCAATCCTATACATTTCCAATATCTATTCCAGTTTCTTATTTTAATATCTCTTACCCGTTTATCAATCTGATGTTGAGGAACTTTTTGCTGGTGCCATTGTTTTATTAATGTGTTTGTTTCAGTATATCGTACGTTTGGTAACTTTGGGGGATTTCTGTTTTCCCAGGTTGGTTTTATATAAACAACGTTATTTGTGTTTTCTTCATCTGTTTGCACTATGTCTGGTAGTATGTCTGAATTATCATTGTCTATGTGGTTACTCTGCACTATGACTACTTTATCTTGTTCTTTATCTTTTTCTTGCTGAACTATTGTTGTAGCAGATGTAGTGGTTTTTATTTCCCATGCTTGAATCTCTTCTTGTGTACAATCTTTTATTCCAGGTATGTTACCTAGCATTAGTCCAGCATACGGGTTTGTTGGCATTGCTGCTTGTATTCTGCCAGTATAGTATGGGCTGTCGATTTCGATCCATGCTGTGTTATAATTTTCGCGTGTTCCACCAAATGTTCGATAAGTTACTGTGTTACCTGTGTAATCTTTCCTTCTAACAAACCTTTGGTTTACCCCTACTACTGATGTTCCAGTGTTTCTTAAGCATGTGGTGGGTATGCTGTTGACAAATACTTTATGGACTTTTAGAGTTCCGCTGCACATGTTCGTATTTGTCTGTTGTGTAGGCATTCTTTGACTATTTACCGGGTTATCACTCTGTTGTCTATTATTTTGGTTTGTAGCTATAGACAATTTACTTGTGGTTTGGTCATGTTCTTCCTTTTTACTAAGTTTGACATCTGTTCTTTTAGCCTCTTTTATCGTTTGTTTCAGTCTACAACTCTTGACTTCATGTCCAAAACTATGGCAAAGATAACATTTTATGTTGGCTTTATAGTCTAATAGTTTGTCTATTATTTTTAAGGATATATTATTTATGTATGATTCATAGTTTGGATTACTGTCACACATCTCATGTACTCTGTGTTGGTGTTTGCAGTAGTTGCAATCTATCATTATCCCTCTCTTTGATGTGTTGTATGGTCTTTGCTGGTTTGGTTTATGTTGGTATGGTTGCTTAACTCTATTATGGTCCTTGTACTGGTGGTATCTCTTTGATGAATTGTTGTTTTTCTGATTTGACAATATTGCTGAAGCTCCTATTATTATTTCCGGTTGGGTTTCTTCTGTACATATTTCTTTATTTGTGTTGTTTGTTTGTGCTAGTGGTAACCTCATTTTCTCTTTCTCTAACTTCAACTTGTCTATTTGAAATTGTAGTCTTTTTTCTGCAAGATCTAGCTTTTGTTTTTCTAACGCTAATTGTTTATCTCTTTGTTTTTCTTGTGATTCTCTAAGTTCTTTAGCTGCTACCCTGTCTTCTGTTATCTGACTTGGAAATTCTGAGAGTTTGTTTTCTGCCCATGTCAAAAGTTCTAGGCCTGTGAAACAGAATTTCTCACCAAGTATTACAAAATATATTAATGTAGACATGTTGTGGTTGTGTACCTGTCTACTATATCTGTGTCAATAACCTATAGCTGAAACCATGCACAATATTTGTGTCGTCAGATAATATTTGTGCTGACAATGGTAAGGGATCTCAATAACAAGAATATATCTGCGTCAGTGTCACTGCTGATCTTGCTCTGGTGAAGCCGAATGTGATGAACCTGGTGTACAAATGCTGTACTGCAATAATGATAACAACACTGGACAACAATAACACCTATCAGAAGTGTTAGCTAAATGACATAACCCCTGTGGAAAAAAATAATCACGAATAATAGATACATTAATGACGTTAAAGAACAACAAATATTGGACTAGGTTACAAAACAAGACAAAGTTCTCGCTAGCAGTCGAAAATTTACTTAAACTCTAAGTTAATTTTGAATGCTAACTGAACGGAACATACTTTTGGGTGATGATGCAATAACCACAAAAGTAGCCCACCAACCTCCCACTAATGATGAGGGTGAGTAAAAATATTGATGGAAGGGTGCCTGTTGACTCTGGAATACTAAGCAGGACACATATACAAATCAAGTGAAAATAGCTTAACCTGTATAAATTCAGCTCCGGTGTCCTTGATGGCTTGGTCCAGATGCTTGGCTCCACTTCAGGATTCTTCAAAAGATGGTATGGATCAGCTTCACTGCCTTTAGGGCTGCACAGGAATCAGTAGAAGTTTGCTCTTCAAAAATGGTGATCCTCCAAAAAGTGGTGGCAAAGGTGCCTATTACACTACTGATGGCCCTGGAAAACTGGATCTGAAAAATATTCTTCAATCTAGCACTGAGATTAGTTCATTGGAGCACTATAGTGCGTGAAGCACATGAACACGGCTCTAGAATGATAGTTTATGTGGCTGAGTGCCATACTCTGTTTTCTTGAAGAAATATCTGGAATGTTGAATTAAGTTCTTTGTTGTGTTCTTTGCAACTGTACACCGCAGTACTAAGATACCCAGTTCATCTAACGTGATGCTTGGCTGAGACGTGAGCTTATTTGTTGTTGTCGATGGTAGCCAACTGTCAGGATCTTAAACCTGGCTCGTTGGACCTAACATATGTGAGACAAGTACAAGTACAAAATGATTGGACTTGACACACAATGACACTAAGTTCAATGGATTTATTTACAATTCACATGCAATACGATCTAGTTTGGCATGTGATGATCATTACTATACATATACAATACATCAGTACACTTACAGACAAAACCCACAGCTTCACAGTCTATCTCACAAGATATACAAGCACTCGACTTTCGGGCACAGAACGACATGAAGCCTTTCTCAACCCACACGTCTTGTCATGTCCGAGTTCCCAAGCTGTCTGCCGGTTTCCCCGCACAGCGCTTGCCCTGTGGATTGGCTTCACGAGGTCTGCGTGCGTCTTGCTTTGTCCTTGCCTGACTGCTGACTATCACGTCAGCCAGCAACCTGCGGGCAGGTAACTGGTACTCGCCTGGCGGGCGTAACGATGTTACTGCATCCCGGTTGGCAACTATTCGCCTGGCGGGCGTAACAATGTTACTGCATCTCGGTTGGAGACATTAGAGATTCTGACACGCTCCCCCGGGGCTTATTCATGAAAGATTTTATATTTCATGTATACTCTACATAGATAAAGGGTTAATCTTTTAACCATGTCAGAATCGACCTTTCTGTTGTCATGTACATTGGCATAGAAATACATACGAAATGCAAGTTGTATGTTAAGTCATGTGGTGTTCAATCTTTACCACTTTCCAAGTTTCATCCTCTCGATGGATGATCACCTAAGTTGCAATATTGACCTAGTCAGATCGGTAGCACCAGCATCCAATGCAACTACCTCGCAACCTCTTAAAAAAACGAAATAATATGCTTTTTGCAACAAAAAACATCAGGTAAGACTGTAATACGTCTTTTTATAAGCCGCATTCAACGCTCGAGCTCCGACCTCATTTGGCCGGGAGCTCTTCCGTTGGTCTACAACGTCGGTAACCCTATACCATGCCCAGCTGATGACCTCTTGCAGTGTTGACAATCTGGCAACACAATGGCTATTTTTATACAACACATATTCGAATACATTTCAATTTACCGCCCTTAGTGTAATACTGTAACAACAATTAAATGAAAGGGACATAATTTCAAAAGATCTCAAATCTAATCTATTACAATTATTATTCTATTTCTCAGCGTCATAGCTTGATGCTTTTCCATACTAGCGAAAAAATGTCGATAGTGTGAATAAGTTACTCAAGATATGATTCTAAGATTACACTAGTCGAAAAATACTAATACACAATTTGTGTATTCGAAATTGGTGTTTCATAATTATTTTAGAAGCGTCATAAATTTTTAAGGTTTTTGTTTATCGTCTGCTACTTTTGGTCTAAATTTACAAACTATCCGGAAGTACACACGAACAGTTGGTGTCGTTAAAAATTCTATCACACACTTGTTCCGCTCTGGTGTAGCAATTCGGAATGTGAAATTGTTCTGATAGTTAATGTGTTCGTTGTTTCGCTGGAAAACTTCTGGATTGCGATTGACTGCAGTGGTGTAACTGTCACAGTTCAGTTCACTCTTTCGTTCGTAGCAATTCGGAATGTGAAATTGTTCTGATGTGTTCGTTGTTTCGCTGGAAAACTTCTGGATTGCAATTGTCTGCAGTGGTGTAAATGTTACAGTTCAGTTCACTCTTTCGTTCACGGATTAAAATATCACTAGATATGTTCTACTCGCAGATACCACTGATAACTTGAATAGTTCGCTTGAGGTAAGTTATGAGTGCAAGTGGCACTGTTCTTATTTCATAATATATACAATTAATATTGTTTGCTTTCTAACACACACTACGCAATTATTCAAGACGATTACTACACTAATAATAAAATAAGAAAAAATATTTGCAGTGGGAATGAACCCTATCACATCGCATAATAGATGTACACAGCTTTCCTGAAAAAAAAACTTCACTGATGGCTGTGTTGGTCTGAGTGTTTTCTAACACACTGCACTCAGACATTAGTGCTTACTGGGTCGTTCGGACAACGGGACAAAAGATCAGCAATCGTGTTGGTCCTGCCAGCGATATGTCGCACTTCAAAGCTGTAATCTTGCAGCAAAATTGACCATCGCGCTATCATCTGGTTTGTCGGCACTCCTGAAGTAATAAATTTTAATGGACTATTGTCGGACTCTACAATAAAATGCCGTCCCAGGAGGAATCTGGACAATTTAGTTATACCCACCACTAGAGCAAGGGCTTCCAATTGTGGTGTGGACCAAGCGCGTTCTCTTGGTTTCAATTTTCTAGAGACGTAGTATACAGGGTGTAGAATGTTGTCATGTTCCTGTAACAGAACTGCCCCAATCGCCACGGAGCTCGCGTCTGTGCGTAATCTGAAAGGAATATGTAAATTTGGCAATTTGAGAATGGGATTCTTTACACTATTCTCAGAAAAATACGATAACACTTTCTGGAATGCAAATTTTAGGCATTCATTGTTTACAATCTTTTCAGGCTGGTTTTTCGTTAGTAGGTTAGTAAATTTTTCTGTCAGTTCCGCAAAATCTGGTATGAACTGCCTATAATAATTTAATAGTCCTAACACACTTCTGACTTGTTTCTTGGTAGTCGGAAGTGAGAGTTTCAGTATTTTAGACACGATGTTATCGTCTGTTGTGACAAAGCCATTAGATATTTTATACCCTAAAAAGGAGATTTCTTGATAGGCTATGTCAACTTTTGTAGGCTTCACAGTCAGTCCGTGCTGTCTGATCCGTTCAAATGTCTGCTGAATGTCTTTATGTGGTCTGTCATCGTCTTTGTGTGAACACAAATGTCGTCCATGTAACAGATAGTATTTGTTATGTCAGCAAGTAAGAGTCGTGTCATGCGTACGAATGTCGCTGGGGCATTGACTAGGCCAAATGGCAATTTGCACCATTCGTACAGTCCCCAAGGTGTGGCAAAGGCTGTTAGATGTCTGCTCTGCTCGTGTACCGTTATCTGCCAATAACCTTTCATCATATCTAACTTCGTAAAGTACCTAGAGTCTGTCAGTTCTGTCAGTAGATCTTCGCAGTCGGTCATTGGTTCCAGATCTAAAAGTGTTATTTTATTTTATTTTCGATAATCTACACAGAGTCTTATCGTGTTGTCCTTTTTGCATACCATGACCATTGGGGACGAAAAATGTGATTGGGATCGTCTAATGATGTTGTTTTTTTCTAAGCTAATGATCTCTTGATGTAAGTTTTCTTTGTAATGCAATGGAATGGTGTAAGGTCTGCATTTTATTGGTGTGTTTGAAGTGAGCGTGATGTGATGTTGTACTAATTCTGTTTGTCCTGGGTGGTTAGAGAAGATGGTGTTGTACTGTTGTATGAGATGTTTGCAGCTGTCTGTTTCTGCTTGAGTTAAATTTGGGTTTATTCTGATTTCCTTCAAGCAGTTTGTCGTTTCTAATGCAGGTGTCGGAATTTCGTCACTATCTTCGTCATCTTCATGGTCTATTATAACTGTACAGGCAGTTGTATCGTCTTGTTCGTTGTCTCTGTTGTAGTATGGTCTTAGCATATTGATGTGGGATATTTTATGTTTGTCTTTTATTTGAATCTCATAGTCTACCGTTGAAATCTGTCTTATTACTTTAAATGGTCCTTGCCAAGAGTCAGTCAATAAATGTCGGTCACTAGGTAAGAGGAGAAGTACGTCTTGTCCAGGTGTCAACGTTATTGTCCTGTTACCTTTGTCTGCATATTGTCTATATGTAGCACCAGATAGTTTTAGTGCTTCTTTTGCAATAGTACAAGATTTGATGATTCTTTCACGCAATGATGTTACATATACGTATGATGATATGGGTTTAAGCAAAGGGGTGGCTTCAGTTAACATTGAATTGTAGATACTCAATGGGCCATGTGGTTTGGCACCATAGATAAGTTCAAAAGGAGAGAACCCAGTACTAGAATGTGGGACTTCGCGATACGCAAAAAGTATAGCAGGCAAATATACGTCCCAGTTTTTGGGATATTCTTGCGTGACTTTAGCAAGCATATGCTTCAAATCACTGTTAAACTTTTCTATGATTCCCGTTGAGTGAGGATGGTATGGTGAATTGAAACATTGTTTCACTCCTAACATTTTGGTGAAAGCTTGAGTAGATGATGCAATGAATTGGCTTCCCCAATCTGATAGGATAGTGTCTGGAAAACCTATTCGTGAGAATATATGGAAGAAAACTTCCATAATATCATTGGCAGTTATGTTCTTTAAAGGAATCGCTTCAGGCCAGCAGCTACATAGATCAATGATGGTAACGATAAATCTATTCCCTCTGGATATTACTTGATTCAGAGGGCCCACTATGTCGACAGATATTTTCTCAAAAGGCCGACTGGCTAAGTCGGTAATTTGTAATTTGGCCTGTGGGTGTTTACCTTTCTTCACCAGTTTTTGGCAGATATCACAACTTCTACAATAATGCTTAATGTCATTGCAGAATCTTGGCCAATAAAACTGTGTTAGTAATCTTGATCTGGTCTTGGAGTATGCCATATGCCCTGCAAGAGGTATATCATGGGCAAGATGTAAGGCTTGCTTACGGTATTCAATTGGCAAAACAGTTTGCTCTGTGGTGCTGTTACCTCTGGTATAGTACCTGGTGAGGATGCAATTTTTCAGAGCAAAATGCCATCTTGCATTTTTAGTTACCTTTGGCTTTTGGCCGATCAGATTAAAATATTTAGATAATGAAGGATCAGCCTTTTGGGCTGTTACAAAATTCTCCTTCATGGTTTTAGGAGGCAGTATTCCTGGGCTAAGCATTTCTATAGCCTCAGTTTGATTAATTTCATCTTGTACTCTAGCAGTAGATCTGGTTACTGCGTTCACACATTCAATGATATCAGATGGTGATGAAACGTTTTGGTCAATGATTTCATGAGATGTTAGTGCTCCATTAGCTACCATACATTCATCTGGTGGTACCATACTTTCAATGATGACATGTGATGGTGAGGATGTTATGTTATCATCAATGCAAACAGATGTAATATCATGAGGCATATCATTCACCTCTGGTAAGTTCCCAATGATAATATCACATACAGGGTTAGTTAATGCAGCGCATTTTACTTTCCCAGTGAGGAATGGTGTCTGAATATATGCCCATGCTAATGGGTACTTCTCGATATTTCCAGAGAATGTTCTGCATGTTACGTGCCTGCCTGTATAGTCTGTAGGCATTATGAACTTTCTCTTTAACCCTATAAGAGAACTTCCGGTGTCACGAAGGACTGTAGCAGGCTTGCCATTCACATATCCCTGGTGGATGTTTATTCTGCCTTTGGAATCTATTACCAAATTAGCTTCCTCATTGGCAATAGGAATGGAGTGGCCGCATGTTAAAATGCCATCTTCATAAAAGGTATTACAAATAGTACATTTATGTGAATTAAACATGTCAAAAGCCTGTGCTGAGTTCACAGGGTGCTTTTCTGAGTGTTCTTCATCTGATGATGAACTGTCAAATAAGGCGGCATTTGCTTTCTTGGTCATTTGCCTTCCTTTACACGCATGACACCAATGGCCGTACGCTTTACAGACGAAGCATTTTCGTGCATTTTTAAAGGTTTTACGTTCCTTATCCTGACTATTTATGACGTTCTGTAAGTATGTAAGATATGCCGGATTCTTGTCACACATTTCACCTTGGTGGTGTGAAATGTTACAAAATCTACAATGATTGTATTTCTCAGAAGTAGGCTTATATGTTCTTTGCCTATTGTAGGGTTCTGATCGAGGTTTTTCATAGTTAGCAGCTGCTACGAAGTTTGTATCAGTAGCCTCACTAGCAAAACAATGTTTATTGGCTGAATAGTAAGCCGAACCACGTATCTCAATCTGTTCTACACTCGTACATTCATTCTCTAGCAAAAATTTTTAAAATGATGATGGAAGGGATGTTATGATTTTATCCCTGATGATGAGGTCTTCTAACTTATGAAAGTCTTTATTTACTTTGGCTGCTGACAGCCATTTTGTAAATACGTCTCTGACTACGGAGACATAATCAGAGAACGTTTGAGTAGGTTTTGGACTCAATTTGCTGAACTGTTCTCTGTAACCTGCCTCATCTAGCATAAAATGTGCCATAATTTTTAACTTTAGATAGTGGTAATCTTTTCTGAGGTCTTTGGGGATAGTCTCTATGACTTTCAGAGGTTCCCCTGACAAACTCCTCATATAAATAATGTTCCATTCAGAAACTGGGACCTGATAGTGGTCCATTAAGGTTTCAAAATTCTGGGTGAACGCTGCAATGCAGTCACCTGAGGTATAATTTCTCACAATACCTTGATACTTTTTGTACTGGTTTTCTTTCTCCAGTCTTTCAGACTTCTTAGACTCCTTGTCTATGGCAGTATCGGTTTCAAGCTGTTTAATTTTGAGTTGTAATTCAAGTTCCTCTCGTTTACTTTGAGCTGCTATTTCTGCCTGTTTCAATTCTCTTTCAGCCGCTCTTTCCTCGCGTTCGCTAGCTTTTTCTTGTACTAGAAGGTGTTCAGAATATTTTGTTTCGCTCCACTTTGTTTACTCGTCACCAGTTAACTTTAGCTTTAAACCCATCTCGATGAAGTCATTTAACGAAGACATGATGGAATGTTTAAATGACAATGAGTTATCAGACACACAATTTGTTACAAGGTGTTAGTAACGTGACAAATTTACAATCTTGTTGAACTTACAATTTATGCCCAAATTTGCATCCGAAAGTATATACAAAAAAATATACTCAAGTGTACTGGATGCGGTGGAGAACGGTTCACACCAGGGCTAGGAACTGTAGGGTCGCTACTTCAAGGACAAATTACCTCTACGGGCAACGGTTTCAGATGGCACAGAAAACCTGCTTTCTTTTGGGAGGAAATAAGTTAGAATCTACCTTTATGTGAGGTGTATGCTTGTCACTAAGTTTTGATTAGGTTTGTATGGCGTTGAGTGTAATTGCAGGTCGTAATGTCGTCGGTCAACAATTTTTTTTTCTTTCAAATCACAAGTCACTTTCTTTCTCAAACTTTCTGCTTTCCACAACTAACTTCACAAATACAATCTAGATATATTTCAACAATCTATAACTATGATGGTACATCACTTACATCACGATGACATTCAGTAAGAACATAGACATCATGTTTACAAGATGGCGACAAGGTCAAAATGGCGACAAGTTACACAATCACCGATGTTTTACGCGTTTACAAGTTCAAAACAATCTAAGAGGACGAGCCTTCCACGTTCACACATGTCAGGATCTTAAACCTGGCTCGTTGGACCTAACATATGTGAGACAAGTACAAGTACAAAATGATTGGACTTGACACACAATGACACTAAGTTCAATGGATTTATTTACAATTCACATGCAATACAATCTAGTTTGGCATGTGATGATCATTACTATACATATACAATACATCAGTACACTTACAGACAAAACCCACAGCTTCACAGTCTATCTCACAAGATATACAAGCACTCGACTTTCGGGCACAGAACGACACGAAGCCTTTCTCAACCCACACGTCTTGTCATGTCCGAGTTCCCAAGCTGTCTGCCGGTTTCCCCGCACAGCGCTTGCCCTGTGGATTGGCTTCACGAGGACTGCGTGCGTCTTGCTTTGTCCTTGCCTGACCGCTGACTATCACGTCAGCCAGCAACCTGCGGGCAGGTAACTGGTACTCGCCTGGCGGGCGTAACGATGTTACTGCATCCCGGTTGGCAACTATTCGCCTGGCGGGCGTAACAATGTTACTGCATCTCGGTTGGAGACATTAGAGATTCTGACACCAAATTGATACCCTTCGACAAGGTCATTCTTTGTCTTCAACACATGGTGTTCACATTCTATCTTTATTACTTGCAGATCACTGTATTTTTCGTTTCTTTCGTCCTGTTTATTCTTCAATACTGCACTGACGAAACCTTCTCCCTTGATTCATTCAAACGGACGTAATGCCCCCACGTGCCAAGAGCCAGAACTCTCTCATCGTGTCCGTCCTCTTGGTGTGGCGTCTAGGTGTCTTGTGTTTTATAAGATTTAGCAGAAATATCTCAATCGGCTCGTAGAACTAATGGACAAGTCTTTCGTGCAAACAACACCAGTTCAACTCGTCCTCAGAGTACAAGATAACCTTTATTACAGTACAGCTCTACACATGGTCGCCATCGTACACCGCCAGCCATTGCCTTTCAGCATTCTGTGCACGACTTTCCCACACACTGTCTGCCCATAAAGAATCACTAGCACAACTGATCGTTAATTGTCCCGGCTATTACTTTACACTACCGACTGTCACTACCCTTCACTGCTAACCGAGAATATCAATGATATCTACTTACCCACCTTACACTGGTGGCGAGTGTGTCATGGCGTCTCTCTCGCTCGGCCGTGCTTGTCGGTTTGTTCACAACACTGGGTCAGCTCTTTCATCACAACTACTGGGCGCTATTGACTGGCCCATCGTTGGTCATCTTGAAGATGGACTCTATTTCACAGTAACTACCACGTTCATAACTGCAACCAGCGTACACGTTTTCAAGCGCAGAATCTTCTCAGCTTTTTACTTCTCCGACTCACGTCCCAGCTCCGACTGACAATCCAGCACACTGCCTTCCCGCTTTCGCCTCGGCGCCGTCACGTGACGCATTAGCTCCGCCCACCAATGCTAGCCGCTGTCACAGTCTTAGATCGCTAGGGGATCTGGACTCGGGCTCATACAGGCAACAAACTCCATGAGATACAATATAGCAACATTTATTTATATAATATTTACAGTGCGCTGGCGAAGTGGGTTTTGACAAGCCCGCACTCGACAAGTTGCGTATCACAGAGGTTGTACATCACACATGATTATAACAAACAATTCTAAGCAACTATCTAGCATATGTCTATGACCCCTAAATACACATGGGTCTGAACTATCAAGTCCCTCTAAGGTAAGCCCTGTTGCTTCCTCGATGATGTCCAGTCTGTCTCTGCCGTTTCACACGTGTCGCAATCCGACACGGGTGGTAACTCTATCCGAGTTTCTCGTGGACCCCGTAATAGGCGGGCCACATCAGTGTCCACGGGACAGTGGACCCACTGACCAGTCCTTCGAGAAGGCTCTGGATTACTCAAGCCTTCGAGTGACTCACTTCTTTCCCTTGAGCGGGAGTTGTAGTCCTTCACCAGTGTCTCTTACTTTATGTCGGTTACCGCCCCTATGTGAGGCTGTGACAGGAGTCCCCCTCTCCCCCCTGATTAGATGGGTTATTATAAGGTAATTAGTTTTGTACTAATTCTGTCACAGAATCACATAAAGTCGGTGTTTGTAGTTTGGTGGATAGTAACTTGGCAACCTACATGTCTGCATCAACACTCATGTATTCTCCGATACACCACTTCACGATGATTTGCTGAAGAGGTTTCTCTCTTCTGTGTCCTTAAAAATGCTTATCTGACCGAAGTTACGTGACGTTTCCTAGTTGTTTATACAACCCGCCCTTCTCAAGTATCCCATTGATACAAAGATAATTAAACTCTATGTAATAGAGTATTAACAAGACAAAAGTCTTGGCTAATTAAGTGCACATGCAAATCTTGTCCTGTGTGTGCATTTCGATACACTTTTACTTTCGTATGTTGTATAATGCTGAATATGTAGTTATGCTGTTGTTTTATCCCATCTGACTACATGTGTCCCTGTTGGCTTGTTAGTGTATTGACTAATATGTTGCTGTTTCTAATAAAGTGACTGTATATTAATTGTTAGTGTTCAGTATTGAGTTTTGTATAAAGTGTGTGCTCAATGTATGGTTTATCTCCAAGCGTCACGAGTTGGGATATCCTTTCTCATGAATTACCCCACTGTGTGTAATGCATGATCGGGCATTCCAAGCAGTGGCGCTTAGATGTAGTGTCTTAAATACTAAACATGTATCAACAATTTAGACAAGTAACACATTTTACATAAAAGACGCAGACAAGTTAAAATAAATACGTTTTGCGTACAATTTGTCCGCTCAGTATATCACTCTCTCATTTAATTCATTCACCCTGTCATTCACACATCTTTCATACAAAATAGTATTTCGTTAAAATATCTGAGTGAAGTTGAGGTAAGTCTTATTGCCCTTAGAAAAAATGGATTAGGCGATATGTTCCCTTTAAGATAATAAGTACTTTTTGTACGAGTACTCAAAAAATGGTTTATAATTTAAATAGAGAAAAGTGATTAGGAAGGATATTTCGCTTATGAGTGGAAATACCTGTAATATTATGGTAGAAAATATACAAGTTACAGGTTGGCTTATTTTATATACATAATTCAATACAAGTATACTACATATTAAATACTACTAAATTAATTAACTAATTAACTAAATCCAACGATGATGTGTGCGTTGTCCTCCTGATGTCCGTGTGTCGTGCCATGAATGTTAATGGTTAATATGGCTGTCTTTTGCATGTTGTAATCGACGTCGTTATATTCCGGCTGTTTGCATAGTTTCTCAGCAACAGCAAATATACAATGTTCTTAATGTCGAGTACACAGTGTTCTTACTGCTTTCATGATCACTGTCTCAGCAACAGCAAATATACAATGTTCTTAATGTCGAGTACACAGTGTTCTTACTGCTTTCATGATCACTGTCAGTTCACTGGTTGAAATTATTTCACAGATAATGTCTCGCTCGGAATGTTTATAGAGCTTTGGTAATTGGTAGTATAGGGTTCTCAAAGTTTCACGTTCGTGGGTGTTATACGTAACCTATTCACTGGGGTGTTATTACTTCTAAATGAAAGTTCTCTAGCAGGTGTAGAGGTACACTGTTTTATGCCACAGAATAAAAATATCACAGCTTCTTGTATGGCGAATTATTAATGTGCCTAATGTTATTCTGCTGGCGCATTCGTTTGTCGCGATAAAATATCTGCAATAATGTTGTCAGTGCCTCTGATATGGCGGATTTTGAAGTCGAAATCTTGAAGAAGAAGACTCCATCTTTGTAAACGATGGTTTTTAGGAACACCTTGCTTAAGTACCAACAATGGCGAGTTATCGGTTAACACAACAAAATGGGAACCTAAGAGGAACTTAGATAATCGGCGTATACAAAATAGTAGACTCAATGCCTCCAATTCCACCGTGGAATAATGGGTCTCTGCCTTGTTCAGCTTCCGGCTTACGTACAGTATAGGATGCCTCACCCCTTGCACTTCTTGCATTAGGCAGCCTCCAATTGCAATAGCGCTCGAATCTGTGGTCAACAAAAAGGGTATATCTATATTTGGTAATGTTAATACTGGTGGGTTAGAAAAAATGTATTTCAATCTGCACATTGCATCCTCTAAGCGGGTACTTTTACAAAATTTTTCTGGATGATCTTTTGTCAACAGATTAGAAAAAACTGATGTAAGTTCTGCCCATTTTCGTATAAATTTGGCATAATAGTTTATGAGACCTAATAAGCTTCTAACTTGTTTCTTTGTAGTTGGAACTTCTAGGTTGAGAATTTTCGATACAATTTTATCATCTGTCAAAAGTTTGCCTTCGGAAATCCTATGACCAAGGAAGTCTATCTGTTTATAGCCTATTTCAACCTTGGAAGGTTTGATAGTAAGTCCAAAAAGAAAGATTTGTTTAAAGACTTGTTGGAGTGTAAGTAAGTGAGAAGTCATGTTAGAAGAATGAATGCATATGTCATCAATATAAGATTGCACGTCCTTAATGCCGTGCAATAACAACCTAGTTAACCTAACAAATGTGGCGGGAGCGTTCTTGAAACAAATGGATTGTAAAACTATCCAAGAGGTAGAAGCCAAGGGGAGCGCATTTTTTACAGCCCTGTTGCTTCCTCGATGATGTCCAGTCTGTCTCTGCCGTTTCACACGTGTCGCAATCCGACACGGGTGGTAACTCTATCCGAGTTTCTCGTGGACCCCGTAATAGGCGGGCCATATCAGTGTCCACGGGACAGTGGACCCACTGACCAGTCCTTCGAGAAGGCTCTGGATTACTCAAGCCTTCGAGTGACTCACTTCTTTCCCTTGAGCGGGAGTTGTAGTCCTTCGCCAGTGTCTCTTACTTTATGTCGGTTACCGCCCCTATGTGAGGCTGTGACAGCCGCGTTTGGTGTGTTTCTGAACTGTGTCACGAGTTTCTACGCTTGCTGGATGTCGTGTAATCCAATTCATGGCACTGGATTCCAGTCACTGGACTTGAGAATTCAATCTGACTTGTCCAGATTTATTCACCAACCAGTCAAGGAACTTCCAGTGTGTACGTTTGACCCACTTACAAAACTGGGGTATGTTTGTCTACTCTACAGCCGGCAGCACCTCTGTGTGCTCACCCAAGGAAAGACTATGTGGATGAACTAATACAACGGCAGGCTGGAGAGATTGTCCAGCTGAGGTCAGAGGTCATGAAGTGCCAGCTGGCACATGAGCAAGATGCTGCAGACTGGAAGGCCAGGTTGTCCTCGCTAGAGGAAGAACACCTAGCGGAAGTGCGACTGTTGGAGAAAACTCTGGCCAGTGTGAAGGAGGAACATGACATTAAAGTAAGTCACAGTCATGTCAGCTAACAGTCACAGCAATTTTCAGTCACACTAACTTACAGTCACATCAATTTACAGTCACATCAATGTACAGTCACATCAATTTACAGGCACACTAATGTATGATCACATCAACTTAATCACATCACATAGTCATATCAACTTACAGTTACATCAACTTCATCACATTAACTTTTAGTCACATCAAGTTTTAGTCACTTCATCTTAGTCACCTCAAAATAGTCACATCAGCTTACAGTCATATCAACATAGTCACATTAACTTACAGTCACACCAACATAAAGTCACATTAGCTTACAGTCACATCAACTTACAGTTACAACAACTTACAGTCACATCAACTTAGCAACATCAACTTACAGTCGCATAAACTTTGTCACATCAATTTACAGTCATATAGACTTAGTCACATCAATTTAAACCACATCAACTTAGTCACATAACTTAATCACACCAATTTACAGTTACATCAAGTTACATTCACATCAACTTAACAATCACATCAGCTGACAGTCACAGCAACATACAGTTACATCAATTTACAATTACATCAACTTAGTCATAACATCTCAAGTATGCCATATCAAAGTCACATCACATCACAAGCATGCCATGTCACAGTCTCATCACAAATATGCCATGTCACAGTCTCATCACAAATGTGCCATGTCACAGTCTCATCACAAATGTGCCATGTCACAGTCTCATCACAAATATGCCATGCCACAGTCACATCACAAATATGCCATGCCACAGTCACATCACAAATGTGCCATGTCACAGTTACATCACAAATGTGCCATGTCACAGTCTCATCACAAATATAGCATGTCACAGTCACATCACAAATATAGCATGTCACAGTCACATCACAAATATGCCATGTCACAGCCACATCACAAATGTGCCAAGTCACAGTCTCATCACAAATATGCCATGTCACAGTCACATCACAAATATGCCATGTCACAGTCACATCACAAATATAGCATGTCACAGTCACATCACAAATATGCCATGTCACAGTCACATCACAAATATGCCATGTCACAGTTACATCACAAATGTACCATGTCACAGTCTCATCAAAAATATGCCATGTCACAGTCACATCACAAATATGCCATGTCACAGCCACATCACAAATATAGAATGTCACAGTCACATCACAAATATAGCATGTCACAGTCACATCACAAATATGCCATGTCACAGCCACATCACAAATGTGCCATGTCACAGTCTCATCACAAATATAGCAGGTCACAGTCACATCACAAATATGCCATGTCACAGCCACATCACAAATATAGCATGTCACAGTCACATCACAAATATAGCATGTCACAGTCACATCACAAATATGCCATGTCACAGTCACATCACAAATATGCCATGTCACAGCCACATCACAAATATGCCATGTCACAGTCACATCACACATATACCATGCCACAGTCACATCACAAATATGCCATATCACAGTCACATCACAAATATAGCATGTCACAGTCACATCACAAATATAGCATGTCACAGTCACATCACAAATATGCCATGTCACAGCCACATCACAAATATGCCATGTCACAGCCACATCACAAATATGCCATGTCACAGCCACATCACAAATATGCCATGTCACAGCCACATCATAAATATGCCATGTCACAGTCACATCACAAATATGCCATGTCACAGCCACATCATAAATATGCCATGTCACAGCCACATCATAAATATGCCATGTCACAGTCACATCACAAATATGCCATGTCACAGCCACATCACAAATATGCCATGTCACAGCCACATCACAAATATTCCATGTCACAGTCACATCACAAATATAGCATGTCACAGTCACATCACAAATATAGCATGTCACAGTCACATCACAAATATAGCATGTCACAGTCACATCACAAATATAGCATGTCACAGTCACATCACAAATATACCATATCACAGTCACATCACAAATATAGCATGTCACAGTCACATTACAAGTATAGCATGTCACAGTCACATCACAAATATGCCATGCCACAGTCATATCACAAATATGCCATGTCACAGTCACATCACAAATATGACATGTCACAGTCACATCACAAATATGCCATGTCACAGTCACATCACAAATATAGCATGTCACAGTCACGTCACAAATATGTCATGTCACAGTCACATCACAAATATGATATGTCACAGTCTCATCACAAATATGCCATGTCACATCACAAGCATGCCATGTCACAGTCACATCAGAAATATGACATGTCACAGTCACATCACAAATATGCCATGTCACAGCCACATCACAAATATGCCATGTCACAGCCACATCACAAATATGCCATGTCACAGCCACATCACAAATATGCCATGTCACAGTCACATGTGACAGTCAGGTAGAGAGAAAGGATTTGATCAACAGGGACAAAGCTTACACACGCCATGTACTGTCTGAGAGAAGGTCACCTCCAGCCCAGATGCCACAGCAAGAACAGCAGCCATATGCATGGATCGTGTTCAGCCATTAGGTGTGTGGATAACTGACATGGATCGTGTTCAGCCATTAGGTGTGTGGATAACTGACATGGATCATGTTCAGCCATTAGGTGTGTGGATAACTGACATGGATAATATTAAGTTACTGTATACAGGTATGTTAAATGGATAATAATGAAGTATTGTATGTTTGTGTTTGCAATGGATAAGAATGCATTTTTGTTATACATGTTAAATGGGTATAGATGAGTTATTGTTGTATATTTATATGTGAAATAAGTAAGAATGATGTTTTATATGAATATGTAAAATAAATAAACATTAGTAATTGCATACTGGTATGTGAAATTTATAAAAAGTAGTTGTTGTATATTTATATTTGAAATAAATAAGAATGAGATTTTATATAAATACATAACATGGATTAGAAAGTTGACCTTGATCTCTTGACCCTTGCCCAACAGCTGTCCAGGCTCAGCTGTGAACTTGAGCGGGCATTGACAGACAAGCAGACAGAGACCGCCGCACTTAGGGAGAAGCTGGAGAGTACCAAGCTTCTGCTGAACAGACGTGTCTGTGACCTTGAAGAGGAACTGAGATGTCTTCAAGAGGACAGTGATAGCAGCAGACGGCAGCTGGAGGCCGAGCTCAGGTACATTTTTTATGGCTACAGTGGTTGGTACAGACTCTGGATGACCAGAAGTTGTATCATCAGTGGTCAGTCCTCTCATTTTCAGTGTCCAGTTGGTCAGCTACTGACCTAAATCCCCTGCTCCTAGATTGTCCAGTTGATCATTTGCTGATTCATATCTATTTTACCTGTTTAGTTTATTCAGGTAATCTTGTCTGTACCCCCACACCTGTCTAGTTTGTTCAGGTAATCTTGTCTGTATTCCCACACCTGTCTAGTTTATTCAGGTAATCTTGTCTGTACTCCCACACCTGTCTAGTTTATTCAGGTAATCATGTATGTACTCCCACACCTGTCTAGTTTATTCACATAATCCTATCTGTACCCCCACACCTGTCTAGTTTATTCACATAATCCTATCTGTACCCTACACCTGTCTAGTTTATTCACATAATCCTGTCTGTACCCCACACCTGTCTAGTTTATTCAGGTAATCCTATCTGTACCCCACACCTGTCTAGTTTATTCAGGTAATCCTATCTGTACCCCACACCTGTCTAGTTTATTCAGGTAATCATGTATGTACCCCCACACCTGTTTAGTTTATTCAGGTAATCCTATCTGTACCCCACACCTGTCTAGTTTATTCACATAATCCTATCTGTACCCCACACCTGTCTAGTTTATTCACATAATCCTATCTGTACCCCACACCTGTCTAGTTTATTCACATAATCCTATCTGTACCCCACACCTGTCTAGTTTATTCAGGTAATCATGTATGTACTCCCACACCTGTCTAATTTATTCACATAATCCTATCTGTACCCCACACCTGTCTAGTTTATTCAGGTAATCCTATCTGTACCCCCACACCTGTCTAGTTTATTCACATAATCCTATCTGTACCCCACACCTGTCTAGTTTATTCAGGTAATCCTGTCTGTACCCCCACACCTGTCTAGTTTATTCAGGTAATCCTATCTGTACCCCACACCTGTCTAGTTTATTCAGGTAATCTTGTCTGTATTCCCACACTTAGACTGCCTGTAAATGTCCATGCCCTCTGCCATATCACTGGGGTGTTTATAATGCAGGCTCGCTGTCAAGTCCAGCAACCGGCATCTTTTATTCAAGCAGACCGCAGTTGATAAAATGATGTGAAAAAACACTCGCCTCAGAGTAAGCAAATTTTTTTGTGGAAACTCTTGTTGTAATAGCTCCCGGAACGACCAGGTCTTGTCCCCATTTAATATGTGACACTGCCAGAACATTGTATCATGCAAATGTCACCGGAGCCCTACTTCCATGCCATGGTCTTAGTCATTTGTCACAATGAATACTTGTTCATAAAATAGTAAAGATGACCAACTTACAGACTCATTCTGTGAGAATTCATAACATATAACACTCTAAGCTGGCCATTCAAGAAAATGGCCTAAACGCATCTACACTTGTCATTACAAGCTCATTGGTGCTTCCATGGAGATTCTAGCTAGCTATCAAGTCTGATACACTCTTTTGTTTAAGTTGGAAACTCAGTTGATTACAATTTCATTCAGCCGCTGATGTCGGGTAGTTAATCTCAAGTTGTTGACATGGTTCAATGTTCATCCGTCAGCTACCCTTCCCCGTAATGAGCTAGCTGTGTAGTCACCATCTGACCTTCTAGTCGTCACGTGACCAGTCCCCGTGTTCACTGATCGTTGTTTGCTTGAACCCGGCTGTCGTGAATCGTATTCGATTACTGCTTACTGTCACAGGTGGTTTTAAACCTCTCTGGTTGTGTTGATATATTTAACTATTGTCGCTATTTGCATTACTCTGTATTTGGGTGCTTTTGGATCATGGCACCCCCACACTTACATTTACCTACAGATGTCCGTTTCCCCCCCCCCCCCCCTTTTAGACTGCCTGTAAATGTCTATTCCCCACACTTAGATTGCCTATAAATGTCCATTCCCCCACAGTTAGATTGCCTATAGATATCCATTTCCCCACACTTAGATTGCCTATAGATGTCTATTCCCTCACATTTAGACTGCCTATAGTCTTCCGGTCGCTAACATGGCGGTTAGGTGTTGAACCGTTAAGGCCTGTGGTGTGTTTATGCTTGCAGCTACGGTTTGCAATCGCATTTTCCTCATGTTGGACTGGTAGTACATGGCTCTGTCGCCCTGCTACTGAGTGCGTGGGCGACACTGTGAGCTGTGAAATTTGCGGGGAATGCTTTTACATCTGTCCTGTATAGTGACCTGCATGTTCGGAACAATGGCTACAGGCTGTTGCTGAATTGACTGATTTGCCTTTTCGGTTCACAAATGCATTTTTCAGGAGACTCCCGGGAGTCGGCGCTGAAGCTGTGGAGTTCATGCTTTATGCGACACTTTCGGTGGGTCGCCCTGCGTTAAAAGACCGAGCCATGTGAGAAAACCCGGGTCAATGAGGTCTTTCTGGTGACTGCCGAGTCCATCGACTATGAACTGTGGTTTTCGTGGATTAATTTTGTGTTGGCATTCTGGCGGCGACATTATGCACAGTGTACCTGTGCGGGCTGTTGGATTGCCAAGAATCCTGCCTATTCCACTTTTTACATTGGTCAGTGGGGAGCATTTTGTGTGATATTCACTGGTACAGGAACGGAGCATAATGGGGATGACCCGTTGCCATGAAGTTGGAACCTCGACTAACTAACTAACTAACTATAGATATCGATTCCCCCACACTTAGACTGCCTATAGATGTCCATTCCCCCACACTTAGATTGCCTATAGATGTCCATTCCCGCACACTTAGATTACCTATAGATGTCCATTCCCCCACAATTAGATTACCTATAGATGTCTGTCAGGACCTTAGAATTGGCTCGTTGGGCTAACACGTGTGAGACAGTACAAGTATAACATGATTCGACGTAAGACTCAACGACACAACGTTTTATGGATTTATTGCCATATTAAATACAGAACGATGATTACAACAATATACAATATATAACTCACGACGCTCACAACCACAATACAGCTCACAAGTCTGACGCTCAAGATGACAGTCGTTCGGCTTTCACCCACAGAGATCCACACAAACGCCTTGCTTTCACCGCACACGTCCTTCCAGTCTCAGGTCCCAGCTCGGTCTGTCGCTAGCGCGCAACTTGCTGACCGCCTCTAGTGGCGTCACGTGGCATGCGTGCGTCTTGTCGTCAGCCTGACCGCTGGTCGCGTGTCAGGTAACAATCTTGCCAGCCGACAATTCTTGTCCGCCGGGTGTCGTAACGATGTTGCTGCATAGCTATCCCATGTTAGGCTCTGACATCCTCCCCGGGTACCTCAATGAAAGATGCCATCTTTCATTCATGATGTATGTATATACTGGGGTAGTGTTAACTTCATGTCAGAGTCTACCCTTTCCCTGTGTTATGCATGAAAATACATATATGGCATAGAAATATATACGATAAATGTAAGTTGCATTGAAATGACAAATGAAGTTCAACTTTTAACACAAATCAGGTTTCATCCCCCTGATGGCTGGTTACCTCAATTGCAATAATACCCAGTCAGATCAGTAGTACCAGCTTCTCGCATCTACCTCGCAGCAATTTGAAAAAAAACGTAATAATATGGTTGTTTTGCAACAGCCATCTAGCCAGACTGAAATACGGCTTTATATGAGTCGTATTAAACACTCAAACTCTGACCTCATTTGGCCAGGAGCTCTTATGTTGGTTTGCAATGTTGGCAGCTCTCTGCCATGCTTGGTGGGCGCCTACCCGGTGTGTTAGCCATTTGAGCAACAAAATGTCTATTTATACAATACACATTAATGAATATGTTTCAAATTATGGCCCTTGGTGTAATTCATAAATGCAAGGGAAGTAATTTTGACATTCAAGAAATACAATAAATTACAATAATTATTTAATTTCTTAGCGTCATTGCTTGACGTTTCTTCATATTAACGAGAAAAAGTCGGTAATATGAATACATTAATCAAGATATGATTCTAAGATTACACTAATCAAAATAAATAAGTACCCAATTGGTGTATTATATTTTATAGATTCAAAAGGATTTTACAATCGTCATAAGTTTTTGAATATTTGTATATCGTCTGCTAATTTTGGTGTACTTTTTAAATTACACAGGAAGTACACACGAAACTCAAAATTTAGTTGCTGTTACACTGTCTGAACACAACTGCTCAGGTTTTATTTTATAACGGATAGTAAAATGTTCTCAAAGTTCGTGTCTGATGTTATAGTATCACAACTTTCGGATTATGATGGAATGTTCTTATTTCCGATGTGTTCACAACTTATGGATAATGATCGACTGTTCTTATTTCTGATGTTTGAGTGTCGAACCTTTTGGATTAAGTTCGCTTGTAGAAGTCACTGTTCAGTCCACATTTGCACACGTCGTTAAAATATCACGGTGAAGAAATCCACACACAGCTGTCACTGTTAACCCGCAAAGTTCGCTTCTGGTAAGTGGTTAAGCGTCTGTGACACTGTTCTTGTTGTATATTTACAGTTAATAATGTTCTCTTTCTAACACACACTACACAATTATACTACACTCATTACAAGACTTAATTAAAATAAGTATATTATACATGTCGGTTTTTAACCGTATCACAATTACAATTATAGACCTTACACAGTAGGTGAATAGAAACAAAATTCACTCATTGGTGGCTGTATTGGTCTGAGTGTATTAGTACACTCTGCACTCAGACATTGCTTACTGGGTCGGTTGGACAACGGGACAAAAGATCGGCAATTGTATTGATTCTGCCTGGAATATGTCGAACCTCGAAACTGTAATTTTGAAGCTTCAAAGACCAGCGAGCAATCATATTGTTGGATGGTACTCCGGCATTTATATACCGTAATGGACTGTTGTCAGTTTCGATGATAAAGTGACGTCCTAGAAGGTATCTGGATAGTTTCGTCACACTTTCTACTAAGGCAAGTGCCTCTAATTGTGGAATGGACCATGCACGCTCTCGAGGCCTTAGTTTTCTTGATATAAAACAAACGGGATGCAGGATGTTGTTGTATTCCTGGAACAGGACTGCCCCAATCGCAACGGAGCTAGCATCTGTTCTCAATCTGAAAGGTAAATGGATGTTGGGCAATTTAAGGATGAGATTATTCGAGTTCTTATCAGAAAAGTATGCCAAAACTTTATGAAATGCATTTCGTAGGCATTCATCGTGTACAACTTTTTCAGGCTTTTCCTTAGTTAGTAAATTAGTAAAAACCTCGGTCAGTTCTGAAAAATCAGGAATGAATTGCCTGTAATAATTGATCAGTCCCAACAAACTCCGGACTTGTTTCTTATTAGTCGGGAGTGACAGTTTTAGAATTTTGGAGACAATTTTGTTGTCTGTCATGACAAAGCCATTGGATATTCTGTACCCCAAAAATGATATCTCTTGGTAAGCCATGCTCACCTTTGAAGGCTTCACTGTCAGTCCGTGCTGTCTGATACGTTCTAGTGTCTGTTCTAGTGTCTTTATATGTTCCGTCATTGTCTCTGTATGGACACAGATGTCGTCGATATAGCAAATAATATTAGGAATGTCAGCTAGGAGGAGTCGTGTCATGCGTACGAATGTGGCTGGGGCATTGACTAGCCCAAATGGAAGTTTGCACCATTCGTACAGTCCCCAAGGCGTGGCAAAAGCTGTTAGATGTCTGCTGTCTTCATGTACAGCTATCTGCCAGTAACCTTTAGACATGTCAAGCGTCGTAAAGAACTTAGCGTCAGTCAGTTCTGTCAGAAGATCGTCAGTGTTTGCCCTTGGTTCAAGATCTAAAACAGTTATTTTGTTCAGTGTTCTGTAGTCGATGCAAAGTCGTATTGTGTTGTCCTTTTTGCGTACAATGACCATGGGTGAAGAGAAGTCTGATAAGGATCGTCTGATGATGTTGTTTTTTTCTAAGTTGATGATTTCTTGATGTAATTGTTCTTTGTAATGTAATGGTATTGTGTATGGTCTGCATCTTATGGGTGTGTTTGATGTGAGTGTGATGTGATGCTGTACTAATTCTGTTTGTCCTGGGTTGTCGGAAAAGATGGTGTTGTACTGTTGTATCAACTGTTTGCAACTGTTTGTCTCTGCTTGACTTAAGTTTGGATTGATCTTGATCTCATTCAAGCAGTTTGTCGTGTCTAATGTAGGTGTTGGAATCTCGTCGCTAGAATCGTCATCTTCGTGATCTATTATCACGGTGCAAGCTGTCGTATCGTCTTGTTCGTTGTCTCTGTTGTGGTATGGTCTTAGCATATTTATGTGAAATATTTTGTGTTTGTCTTTTATTAGGATTTCGTAGTCTACAGGTGAGATTTGTCTTGTCACTTTAAAAGGTCCCTGCCAAGAATCAGTCAGTAGCTGTCTGTCACTAGGTAGTAGTAGTAGAACGTCCTGTCCAGGTGTCAATGTTATAGTCCTGTTACCTTTGTCTGCGTACTGTCTGTAAGTAGCACCAGATAGTTTTAGTGCATTTTTAGCAATTTCACATGATTTAATAATCCTTTCACGCAATGATGTTACATATAAGAATGATGATATGGGTTTAAGTACTGGAGTAGAGTCAGTTAACATTTGGTGATAAATTGTTAATGGGCCTCGTGGTTTGGCACCATAAATTAGTTCAAAAGGAGAGAAACCGGTACTAGAATGTGGTACCTCGCGATAAGCAAAAAGGACAGCTGGTAGGTATACATCCCAGTTATTGGGGTGATCTTGAGTTACTTTTGCAAGCATGTGCTTCAGATCCCCGTTAAGCTTTTCTATAATCCCGCTCGAGTGAGGATGATAGGGGCTATTGAAGACTTGCTTCACTCCTAACATTTTGGTGAAAGCTTGGGTCGATGCGGCAATAAACTGAGTGCCTCTATCAGACTGGATAGTATCTGGAAACCCGATTCGGGAGAAGATATGGAAGAACACTTCCATGATGTCGTTGGCAGTAATGTTCTTTAGAGGAATCGCTTCTGGCCAGCGACTACATTGATCAATAAAAGTTAGAATATATTTATTCCCTCTAGTTGTTGTATGACTAAGAGGGCCCACAATGTCAACTGATAATTTTTCAAAGGGTCGACTGGCTAAGTCAGTGACTTGTAACTTTGCCTGTGGGTGTTTACCTTTTTTTTACCAGTTTCTGGCATGTATCACAACTTCTGCAATATGTTTTTATGTCATTGCAAAATTTTGGCCAATGAAACTGTGTCAATAACCTTGACCTGGTTTTAACATATGCCATATGACCTGCAAAAGGTATATCGTGAGCAAGATGTAAAGCTTGCTTGCGATAAGTAGTTGGCAAAACAGTTTGCTTCGTTGTAATGTCACCTCTGGTGTAATACCTGGTGAGTATATCATTGTGTAAAGCAAAATGCCATTTCGCATTCTTGGTTATTCTTGCCTTTTTGCCGATCAGGTCAAAGTACTTTGACAGTGAAGGATCAGCTTTTTGAGCTGTTATGAATGCTTCCTTCATAGAGTCACTAGGTGGTAATTCTGGGCTAAGCATTTGTATAGCCTCAGTTTGGTTACTTTCACCTTGCACTCTAGCAGTAGCTCTTGTTACTGCGTTCACACACTCAATGACATCAGATGATGATGGAATGATATCGTTAATGATGTGATGAGAACTTAGTGCTGCATTAGCTAACATACATTCAATAGGTGATATGACATTTGGTGGTGATGTCGTGTTATCATCAATACATAGTGATGTTATGTCATGATTATGAGGTTTGTCATTCACCTCAGGTAAGTTTCCTATGATTATATCGCACACTGGGTTTGTAAGTGCGGCGCACTTTACTTTCCCGGTGAGGAAAGGTGTTTCAATGTATGCCCATGCTAATGGATATTTCTCAATATTGCCTGAAAATGTTCTACATGTAATGTGCCTGCCTGTATAGTCTGTAGGCGTTATAAATGTTGTTTTCAGGCCAATAAGTGTACTTCCGGTGTCGCGAAGTACTGTAGCAAACTTGCCATTAACATACCCGTGATGGATGTCTAATCTGCCTTTTGAGTCTATTACCAAGTTAGCTTCCTCATTGGCAATAGGGATGGCGTGCCCGCATGTTAAGATACCATCTTCATAGAAGGTGTTACAGACAGTGCATTTGTTAGCACTAAATACATCACAAGCCTGTGCTGCATTCACAGGATGTTTCTCTGGATTTTCGTCTTCTGACGCTGAGCTATCGAACAAGGCGGCATTGGCTTTGTTGGTCATATGCCTGCCTCTACAATCCATGCGATGGTGCCCGTAAGCCTTGCAGAGAAAACATTTACGTAAACTTTTGAACGATTTACGCTCTTTGTCTTGTCTGTTTACCATATTTTGCAAGTATGTTTGGTACCCTGGGTTTTTATCGCACATCTCGTTCAAATGGTGAGAAAATTTACAGTGAATGCAATGTCTAAATTTCTCAGAGGTAGGCCTGTTTGGTTTTTGCCTACTATAGTTTTTCTCATAGTTGGCCGCTGCTACCCAGTTACTGTCAGTAGCTTCAGTGGCAAAGCACTGTTTGTTGGCCGTGTAATAGGCCGACCCACGTCTTTCAATTTCTTCCACACTTGTGCATTCATTCTCCTGTAAGAACTTAGAAAACGATGATGGGATAGAAGAAATGATTTTATCTCGAATGATGAGATCTTCTAATCTATCATAACTTTTGTTAATTTTGGCTGCTGAAGTCCATTTGCTGAAAACATCTCGGACTAAACAGAGGTAGTCAGAGAACGTTTGAGTTGATTTTGGACTCAATTTACTGAATTGTTCTCTGTAACCTGCCTCGTCTAACATGAAATGTGCCATTATCTTAGATTTAATATAATGGTACTCTTTTCTGAGGTCTTTGGGGATGGTTTCAATGACTTTAAGAGGTTCCCCAGATAGACTCCTCATATATAGAATATTCCATTCAGAAAGTGGAACTTGGTAATGTTCCATTAAAGTCTCAAAATTTTGAGTAAAGGCTGCTATGCAGTCACCCGAGGTATAGTTACGTACGATACCTTGATACTTCTTATACTGGTTTTCTTTTTCCAGTCTTTCAGATTTCTTTGACTCTTTATTCATCGCAGTCTCAGTGTCAAGTTGTTTCATTTTCAACTGTAACTCTAGTTCTTCTTTCTTACTGTGAGCTGCTATTTCTGCTTTCTTAAGTTCACTGTCTATCTCAGCTTGCTTTGTCTTTGCAGCCATTTCTACTTCGGCTTGCTTTAATGCTGTTTCTGCCTCTGCTTGCTTGGCAGCCATTTCTGCTTGTTTTAGAGCTCTCTCCGCTGCTCTTTCTTCGCGTTCATTATTTTTCTCCTGTACCAGCAGGTATTCAGCGTATTTGTTCTCGCTCCATTTTGTTAATTCATCACCTGTTAGATGCAATTTAATACCCATATCGATGAAATCAAATAATGACGACATGATGGGGAAAATACGTCAATGAAAATCAGCCACACAAAATATGTTATAAATGGTTAGTAGTAAACAATTTACAATTTATTTTACTATACGATGCGTGCCTACTATTGCATACGTAAAGTTAAAGTATAGAAAAATATACTCAAGTGCCCTGGATACGGTGAAGAATGGTTGGACAATCGGGCTAGAAAACTGTAGGGTTGTTACTTCGGAACCACTAATGACCTCTACGGCAAGGTTATGGATGGTACGGAAAAACCTGCTTTGTTTTTGGAAGAAAATAAGTTAGCGTCTATTTGTTGGTGTGTGCCTGCAAGTCACTAAGTGTTGATTAGGTTTGGATGGCGTCAAGTATAATTGTATGTCGTAAGTTTGTCCGTCAACAGTGTTTTTCTCAACAGAAGTTACACTCTTTCCAAAACTCTTTGCGTTCCACAAACTCAATGCACAAAGACAATTTATCTGTATTTGAACACTCAATAACATTGATGACACATCACTTACATCACGATGACATTCAGTAAGGACATAGACATCAAGTTTACAAGATGGCGACAAGGTCAAAATGGCGACAAAATCACAATGTCGACAAGGTCAAACGGTGACAAGTTTCACAAATCACAAATGTTTTACACGCTTACAGGATCAAACAATATGTACTGTACGTTTACAAATGGTTTTACACATATTTAAACAATGTAGTAATGGATCACAATGAGACTTTTACGATCACATTTACATAACTATAACCTTGACAAATTTTACAAGTTCAAGAATTATAGTTTTAAATCGTTAATGACGTATGGTTTAAACAAAGACGAGCAACACACGTCTACATATATTAGGTTCTTAAACAAGGACGAGCAACCCACGTCCACACATGTCAGGACCTTAGAATTGGCTCGTTGGGCTAACACGTGTGAGACAGTACAAGTATAACATGATTCGACGTAAGACTCAACGACACAACGTTTTATGGATTTATTGCCATATTAAATACAGAACGATGATTACAACAATATACAATATATAACTCACGACGCTCACAACCACAATACAGCTCACAAGTCTGACGCTCAAGATGACAGTCGTTCGGCTTTCACCCACAGAGATCCACACAAACGCCTTGCTTTCACCGCACACGTCCTTCCAGTCTCAGGTCCCAGCTCGGTCTGTCGCTAGCGCGCAACTTGCTGACCGCCTCTAGTGGCGTCACGTGGCATGCGTGCGTCTTGTCGTCAGCCTGACCGCTGGTCGCGTGTCAGGTAACAATCTTGCCAGCCGACAATTCTTGTCCGCCGGGTGTCGTAACGATGTTGCTGCATAGCTATCCCATGTTAGGCTCTGACATCGTCCATTCCCCCACACTTAGATTACCTATAGATGTCCATTCCCCCACACTTAGATTACCTATAGATGTCCATTCCCCCACACTTAGATTGCCTATAGATGTCCATTCCCCCACACTTAGATTACGTATAGATGTCCATTCCCCCACACTTAGATTACGTATAGATGTCCATTCCCCCACACTTAGATTGCCTATAGATGTCCATTTCCCCACACTTAGATTACCTATAGATGTCCATTCCCCCACACTTAGATTGCCTATAGATGTCCATTTCCCCACACTTAGATTACCTATAGATGTCCATTCCCCCACACTTAGATTGCCTATAGATGTCCATTTCCCCACACTTAGATTGCCTATGGATGTCCATTCCCCCACACTTAGATTGCCTATGGATGTCCATTCCCCCACACTTAGATTGCCTATAGATGTCCATTCCCCCACACTTAGATTGCCTATAGATGTCCATTCCCCCACACTTAGATTGCCTATAGTTATCGATTCCCCCACACTTAGACTGCCTATAGATGTCCATTCCCCCACACTTAGATTGCCTATGGATGTCTGTTCCCCCACACTTAGATTGCCTATAGATGTCCATCTCGCCACACTTAGATTGCCTATAGATGTCCATTCCCCCACACTTAGATTGCCTATAGATGTCAATAACATTAGATATGCAGATGATACAGTCTTGATTGCAGACAATGAACAGGACCTGCAAAATTTAGTAGATGCGATTGTGACACACAGTGAACAACTAGGGTTAGAATTAAATTGTAAAAAGACACAGATTATGGTCGTCACTAGGAAGGACGAAATACCACAATGTAATATACAAGTAAATGGGAATATTCTTCAACAAGTGAGCAGGTACAATTATCTCGGAACAGTAATAACATCTGATGGGAGATGCCTTGAAGAGATTAGAACAAGAATCGCCATGGCAAAAGTAGCCTTTAGCAAGATGAAAAACATATTGACCAATAAAAAGATGTCAATTGAAACGAGAAAGAGAGTGTTGAGATGCTACATTGAGCCTGTACTTTTGTATGGATGTGAAGCGTGGACAATGAGCAGTCAGGCTGAAAAACATCTGATGGCTGTAGAGATGTGGTTTCTGAGGAAAATGCAAAGAATACCATGGACAGCCAGAAAGACCAATGAACAAGTCCTTCAAGAAACAAATGAAGATCGTAAATTGATTAGAGAAATTAGACGTAGACAGTCAAAATTTTTTGGACATGTTATGAGAAGAAATGGATTGGAGAATTTGGTGACAACTGGTAAGATCGAGGGGAACAGACCAAGGGGAAGACCTAGAAGCAAGTACCTGGATGGCTTGGCCTTGTGGCATAGTCGAGACAGAAACACGGAGCTGATCCACGACTCTGGTGATCGGGTGAGATGGCAGAACATGACCGCCCACGCTTACCGGCATGGCACATGATGGATGGATGGATAGATGTCCATTCCCCCACACTTAGATTGCCTATAGATGTCCATTCCCCCACACTTAGATTGCCTATAGATCTCTGTTCCCCCACACTTAGATTACCTATAGATGTCCATCTCGCCACACTTAGATTGCCTATAGATGTCCATTCCCCCACACTTAGATTGCCTATAGATGTCCATTCCCCCACACTTAAATTGCCTATAGATCTCTGTTCCCCCACACTTAGACTGCCTATAGATGTCCATCCCCCCACACTTAGACTGCCTGTAGATGTCTGTTCCCCCACACTTAGATTGCCTGTAGATGTCTGTTCCCCCACAGTTAGTTTGCCTCTATAGCCCCAGCTGAACAGACCAGGAGTTCAGCAGAGATTTTATGTTACAGGCAGAAGACTCATATGCTGGAGGACCAGTCAGCCCAGATATGCTGCTTGAAGAGTTACGTCTGTGAGGCAGAGCAGACGCACAAGCCAGCCCTGGCCTGGAAGATGGAGAAGGAGGCAGTGGATAACAAACTGAAGATTGCAGAAGCAGAGAACCACAAGCTGACCTCTACCCTGGAGCTTCTGGAAGTCAGGTTCCAAGCACTGAAGGACATTCTGTCCATCCAGGAACAGGAACTAGACAAGGTATGTCTCCTAAATGTTGGTCACTTTCTACCAAGTGACCATGTAGTCTCCTGTATGTTGGTCAGTGTGTACCAAGTGACCATGTAGTCTCCTGCATGTTGGTCAGTGTGTACCAAGTGACCATGTAGTCTCCTGATTGTTAGTGGTCAGTGTGTACCAGGTGACCATGTAGTCTCCTGATTGTTGGTCAGTGTGTACCAAGTGACCATGTAGCCTTCTGATTGTTGGTCAGTGTGTACCAAGTGACCATGTAGTCTCCTGATTGTTGTTGGTCAGTGTGTACCAAGTGACCATGTAGTCTTCTGATTGTTGGTCAGTGTGTACCAAGTGACCATGTAGTCTCCTGATTGTTGGTCAGTGTGTACCAAGTGACCATGTAGCCTTCTGATTGTTGGTCAGTGTGTACCAAGTGACCATGTAGTCTCCTGATTGTTGTTGGTCAGTGTGTACCAAGTGACCATGTAGTCTCCTGATTGTTGTTGGTCAGTGTGTACCAAGTGACCATGTAGCCTCCTGATTGTTGTTGGTCAGTGTGTACCAAGTGACCATGTAGCCTTCTGATTGTTGGTCAGTGTGTACCAAGTGACCACGTAGTCTCCTGATTGTTGTTGGTCAGTGTGTACCAAGTGACCATGTAGTCTCCTGATTGTTGTTGGTCAGTGTGTACCAAGTGACCATGTAGTCTCCTGATTGTTGTTGGTCAGTGTGTACCAAGTGACCATGTAGTCTCCTGATTGTTGTTGGTCAGTGTGTACCAAGTGACCATGTAGTCTCCTGATTGTTGTTGGTCAGTGTGTACCAAGTGACCATGTAGTCTCTTGTATGTTGGTGGTCAGTGTGTACCAAGTGACCATGTAGTCTCTTGTATGTTGGTGGTCAGTGTGTACCAAGTGACCATGTAGTCTCCTGATTGTTGTTGGTCAGTGTGTACCAAGTGACCATGTAGTCTCCTGATTGTTGTTGGTCAGTGTGTACCAAGTGACCATGTAGTCTCTTGTATGTTGGTGGTCAGTGTGTACCAAGTGACCATGTAGTCTCTTGTATGTTGGTGGTCAGTGTGTACCAAGTGACCATGTAGTCTCCTGATTGTTGTTGGTCAGTGTGTACCAAGTGACCATGTAGTCTCCTGATTGTTGTTGGTCAGTGTGTACCAAGTGACCATGTAGTCTCCTGATTGTTGTTGGTCAGTGTGTACCAAGTGACCATGTAGTCTCCTGATTGTTGTTGGTCAGTGTGTACCAAGTGACCATGTAGTCTCCTGATTGTTGTTGGTCAGTGTGTACCAAGAGACCAAGAAGTCTCCTTATTGTTGGTCAGTGTGTACCAGGTGACCATATAGTCTCTTGTATGTTGGTGGTCAGTGTGTACCAAGTGACCATGTAGTCTCTTGTATGTTGGTGGTCAGTGTGTACCAAGTGACCATGTAGTCTCTTGTATGTTGGTGGTCAGTGTGTACCAAGTGACCATGTAGTCTCTTGTATGTTGGTGGTCAGTGTGTACCAAGTGACCATGTAGTCTCTTGTATGTTGGTGGTCAGTGTGTACCAAGTGACCATGTAGTCTCTTGTATGTTGGTGGTCAGTGTGTACCAAGTGACCATGTAGTCTCTTGTATGTTGGTGGTCAGTGTGTACCAAGTGACCATGTAGTCTTCTGATTGTTGGTCAGTGTGTACCAAGTGACCATGTAGTCTCCTGATTGTTGGTCAGTGTGTACCAAGTGACCATGTAGCCTTCTGATTGTTGGTCAGTGTGTACCAAGTGACCATGTAGTCTCCTGATTGTTGTTGGTCAGTGTGTACCAAGTGACCATGTAGTCTCCTGATTGTTGTTGGTCAGTGTGTACCAAGTGACCATGTAGCCTCCTGATTGTTGTTGGTCAGTGTGTACCAAGTGACCATGTAGCCTTCTGATTGTTGGTCAGTGTGTACCAAGTGACCATGTAGTCTCCTGATTGTTGTTGGTCAGTGTGTACCAAGTGACCATGTAGTCTCCTGATTGTTGTTGGTCAGTGTGTACCAAGTGACCATGTAGCCTTCTGATTGTTGGTCAGTGTGTACCAAGTGACCATGTAGTCTCCTGATTGTTGTTGGTCAGTGTGTACCAAGTGACCATGTAGTCTCCTGATTGTTGTTGGTCAGTGTGTACCAAGTGACCATGTAGTCTCCTGATTGTTGTTGGTCAGTGTGTACCAAGTGACCATGTAGTCTCCTGATTGTTGTTGGTCAGTGTGTACCAAGTGACCATGTAGTCTCTTGTATGTTGGTGGTCAGTGTGTACCAAGTGACCATGTAGTCTCTTGTATGTTGGTGGTCAGTGTGTACCAAGTGACCATGTAGTCTCCTGATTGTTGTTGGTCAGTGTGTACCAAGTGACCATGTAGTCTCCTGATTGTTGTTGGTCAGTGTGTACCAAGTGACCATGTAGTCTCCTGATTGTTGTTGGTCAGTGTGTACCAAGTGACCATGTAGCCTCCTGATTGTTGTTGGTCAGTGTGTACCAAGTGACCATGTAGCCTTCTGATTGTTGGTCAGTGTGTACCAAGTGACCATGTAGTCTCCTGATTGTTGTTGGTCAGTGTGTACCAAGTGACCATGTAGTCTCCTGATTGTTGTTGGTCAGTGTGTACCAAGTGACCATGTAGCCTTCTGATTGTTGGTCAGTGTGTACCAAGTGACCATGTAGTCTCCTGATTGTTGTTGGTCAGTGTGTACCAAGTGACCATGTAGTCTCCTGATTGTTGTTGGTCAGTGTGTACCAAGTGACCATGTAGTCTCCTGATTGTTGTTGGTCAGTGTGTACCAAGTGACCATGTAGTCTCCTGATTGTTGTTGGTCAGTGTGTACCAAGTGACCATGTAGTCTCCTGATTGTTGTTGGTCAGTGTGTACCAAGTGACCATGTAGTCTCTTGTATGTTGGTGGTCAGTGTGTACCAAGTGACCATGTAGTCTCTTGTATGTTGGTGGTCAGTGTGTACCAAGTGACCATGTAGTCTCCTGATTGTTGTTGGTCAGTGTGTACCAAGTGACCATGTAGTCTCCTGATTGTTGTTGGTCAGTGTGTACCAAGTGACCATGTAGTCTCTTGTATGTTGGTGGTCAGTGTGTACCAAGTGACCATGTAGTCTCTTGTATGTTGGTGGTCAGTGTGTACCAAGTGACCATGTAGTCTCCTGATTGTTGTTGGTCAGTGTGTACCAAGTGACCATGTAGTCTCCTGATTGTTGTTGGTCAGTGTGTACCAAGTGACCATGTAGTCTCCTGATTGTTGTTGGTCAGTGTGTACCAAGTGACCATGTAGTCTCCTGATTGTTGTTGGTCAGTGTGTACCAAGTGACCATGTAGTCTCCTGATTGTTGTTGGTCAGTGTGTACCAAGAGACCAAGAAGTCTCCTTATTGTTGGTCAGTGTGTACCAGGTGACCATATAGTCTCTTGTATGTTGGTGGTCAGTGTGTACCAAGTGACCATGTAGTCTCTTGTATGTTGGTGGTCAGTGTGTACCAAGTGACCATGTAGTCTCTTGTATGTTGGTGGTCAGTGTGTACCAAGTGACCATGTAGTCTCTTGTATGTTGGTGGTCAGTGTGTACCAAGTGACCATGTAGTCTCTTGTATGTTGGTGGTCAGTGTGTACCAAGTGACCATGTAGTCTCTTGTATGTTGGTGGTCAGTGTGTACCAAGTGACCATGTAGTCTCTTGTATGTTGGTGGTCAGTGTGTACCAAGTGACCATGTAGTCTTCTGATTGTTGGTCAGTGTGTACCAAGTGACCATGTAGTCTCCTGATTGTTGGTCAGTGTGTACCAAGTGACCATGTAGCCTTCTGATTGTTGGTCAGTGTGTACCAAGTGACCATGTAGTCTCCTGATTGTTGTTGGTCAGTGTGTACCAAGTGACCATGTAGTCTCCTGATTGTTGTTGGTCAGTGTGTACCAAGTGACCATGTAGCCTCCTGATTGTTGTTGGTCAGTGTGTACCAAGTGACCATGTAGCCTTCTGATTGTTGGTCAGTGTGTACCAAGTGACCATGTAGTCTCCTGATTGTTGTTGGTCAGTGTGTACCAAGTGACCATGTAGTCTCCTGATTGTTGTTGGTCAGTGTGTACCAAGTGACCATGTAGCCTTCTGATTGTTGGTCAGTGTGTACCAAGTGACCATGTAGTCTCCTGATTGTTGTTGGTCAGTGTGTACCAAGTGACCATGTAGTCTCCTGATTGTTGTTGGTCAGTGTGTACCAAGTGACCATGTAGTCTCCTGATTGTTGTTGGTCAGTGTGTACCAAGTGACCATGTAGTCTCCTGATTGTTGTTGGTCAGTGTGTACCAAGTGACCATGTAGTCTCTTGTATGTTGGTGGTCAGTGTGTACCAAGTGACCATGTAGTCTCTTGTATGTTGGTGGTCAGTGTGTACCAAGTGACCATGTAGTCTCCTGATTGTTGTTGGTCAGTGTGTACCAAGTGACCATGTAGTCTCCTGATTGTTGTTGGTCAGTGTGTACCAAGTGACCATGTAGTCTCCTGATTGTTGTTGGTCAGTGTGTACCAACTGACCATGTAGTCTCCTGATTGTTGTTGGTCAGTGTGTACCAAGTGACCATGTAGTCTCCTGATTGTTGTTGGTCAGTGTGTACCAAGAGACCAAGAAGTCTCCTTATTGTTGGTCAGTGTGTACCAAGTGACCATATAGTCTCTTGTATGTTGGTGGTCAGTGTGTACCAAGTGACCATATAGTCTCCTGTATGTTGGTGGTCAGTGTGTACCAAGTGACCATGTAGTCTCCTGTATGTTGGTGGTCAGTGTGTACCAAGTGACCATATAGTCTCCTGTATGTTGGTGGTCAGTGTGTACCAAGTGACCATATAGTCTCTTGTATGTTGGTGGTCAGTGTGTACCAAGTGACCATATAGTCTCCTGTATGTTGGTGGTCAGTGTGTATCAAGTGACCATATAGTCTCCTGTATGTTGGTGGTCAGTATGTACCAAGTGAGCATACAATCCAGTGTGTGATGGTGGTCATTTTGTACCCTGTGAGCACAGTCAGACACTATGTCATGTCTTCCACATGCACAGTAGAGATTTATATTTTATAAATATATTGGTTCGTTAGAGAACGTCTCAGGGTTCCAGTTTTTTAACAGATTGTTGGATGGCCATTGGTTGGTTAGAGAACTTCCCAGGGTTCCAGTTTTATAACAGATTGTTGGATGGCCATTGGATGGTTAGCAGTTATCCAGATTGAAGTATGGCTGTATGCTGAATGTTGAAATCTTCTTTGACTTTCTTTCAGGCAAAAGCTGGTGGGGTTGGGAAGGCAAAGCAGGCCAGTTCAGTTCTCACTCGGTGAGTGAGAGAAAGAGAGACAGACAGACAGAGAGAGAGAGAGTGTGTGTGTGTGAGAGAGAGAGAGAGAAAGAGAGTGTGAGAGAGAAAGAGAGAGTTAGGTCAGAATGGTCTAACACTTCTCACTCTGTGTGTGTGTGTCTCTCTCTCTCTCTCTCTCTCTCTCTCTTTCTCTTTCTCTTTCTCTCTCTCTCTCTCTCTCTTTCTCTTTCTCTCTCTCTCTCTCTCTCTTTCTCTCTCAAAATTCAGCAGTGGTCTAAGACTTCTCTCAGAGATATGTTTGCATCATTTAAGAAACATCAGTCTCTTTCTGCAGCGTGGAAAATGTCTCACAAAGCTCAAACTATGTAGCTCCAGCGATGACCCTCATGAGTCTCCTGAAAAAATGCACTCTTGAACCGAAGGACGTGGCCTGGAATTGAATCCACAACCTTTGGAGCCTGAGTCAGACGGCTTGACCACTTCGCCACGGAGACTTCTGATGTTTGTATTTGCAAGTGTCCATGTTATTTTCATTTGTTCATGTCTACAATTGTCCAGCAAGAAAATATGTGAGATAAAACCATGTACCTCTGTTAGATGAGACTATACACCTGTGTGAGATGAGACTATACACCTGTGTGACATGTGTTGTTGTTGTGTGTACAGATGGAGAGAGAAAGTCTTCTCCTTGCTGGTGCAGCAGCAGACGTCAGACATCCTACACAAGAGAGACATCCACAACCTGCAGCAGAAGGTAGGTCACTGAGTGGCCTTGGCATGCACGCACATACATGCACACACACAGCCTGCAGCAGAAGGTAGGTCACTGAGTGTCCTTGGCACATGTTATCAGTGTGTGTGTGGGTAGGTGTGTCTAAGTAAGTTGCATAGTAAGTGCATGGTTGCACACATGGAGTCTATGTCATGAACTGTGTAGCCTCAGCAGTATTGTGTGGTGTAGCCTCAGCAGTGTGGTGTGGTGTAGCCTCACCAGTGTGGTGTGGTGTAGCCTCACCAGTATTGTGTGGCATGGTGTAGCCTCAGCAGTGTGGTGTGGTGTAGCCTCAGGTGTATGGTGTGGTGTAGCCTCAGGTGTATGGTGTGGTGTAGCCTCAGCCGTGTGGTGTGGTGTAGCCTCAGTGGTGTGGTGTAGCCTCGGCAGTGTGGTGTGGTGTAGCCTCGGCAGTGTGGTGTGGCCTCAGGTGTGATGTGGTGTAGCCTCAGCAGTGTGGTGTGGTGTAGCCTCAGCAGTGTGGTGTAGCCTCAGCAGTGTGGTGTAGCCTCGGCAGTGTGGTGTGGCCTCAGCAGTGTGGTGTGGTGTAGCCTCAGCAGTGTGGTGTGGTGTGGCCTCAGGTGTGATGTGGTGTAGCCTCAGCAGTGTGGTGTGGTGTAGCCTCAGCAGTGTGGTGTGGTGTAGCCTCGGCAGTGTGGTGTGGCCTCAGGTGTGATGTGGTGTAGCCTCCGCAGTGTGGTGTGGTGTAGCCTCTGCAGTGTGGTGTGGTGTAGCCTCAGCAGTGTGGTGTGGTGTAGCCTCGGCAGTGTGGTGTGGTGTAGCCTCAGCAGTGTGGTGTGGTGTAGCCTCGGCAGTGTGGTGTGGTGTAGCCTCGGCAGTGTGGTGTAGCCTCAGGTGTGTGATGTGGTGTAGTGTAGCCTCAGCAGTGTGGTGTGGTGTAGCCTCGGCAGTGTGGTGTGGTGTAGCCTCAGCAGTGTGGTGTAGCCTCAGGTGTATGGTGTGGTGTAGCCTCAGGTGTGTAATGTGGTGTAGTGTAGCCTCAGCAGTGTGGTGTGGTGTAGCCTCAGCAGTGTGGTGTGGTGTAGCCTCAGGTGTGTGATGTGGTGTAGTGTAGCCTCAGCAGTGTGGTGTGGTGTAGCCTCAGCAGTGTGGTGTGGTGTAGCCTCAGCAGTGTGGTGTAGTGTAGCCTCAGCAGTGTGGTGTGGTGTAGCCTCAGCAGTGTGGTGTGGTGTAGCCTCAGGTGTGTAATGTGGTGTAGTGTAGCCTCAGCAGTGTGGTGTGGTGTAGCCTCAGCAGTGTGGTGTGGTGTAGCCTCAGGTGTGTGATGTGGTGTGGTGTAGCCTCAGCAGTGTGGTGTGGTGTAGCCTCAGCAGTGTGGTGTGGTGTAGCCTCAGGTGTGTGATGTGGTGTAGTGTAGCCTCAGCAGTGTGGTGTGGTGTAGCCTCAGCAGTGTGGTGTGGTGTAGCCTCAGGTGTGTGGTGTGGTGTAGCCTCAGGTGTGTGATGTGGTGTAGCCTCGGCAGTGTGGTGTGGTGTAGCCTCGGCAGTGTGGTGTGGTGTAGCCTCGGCAGTGTGGTGTAGCCTCAGATGTATGGTGTGGTGTAGCCTCAGATGTGTGATGTGGTGTAGTGTAGCCTCAGATGTGTGGTGTGGTGTAGCCTCTGATGTGTGGTGTGGTGTAGTGTAGCCTCAGATGTGTGGTGTGGTGTAGCCTCTAATGTGTGGTGTGGTGTAGTGTAGCCTCTGATGTGTGGTGTGGTGTAGTGTAGCCTCAGATGTGTGATGTGGTGTGGTGTAGCCTCTGATGTGGTGTAGTGTAGCCTCAGATGTGTGGTGTGGTGTAGCCTTAGATGTGTGATGTGGTGTAGTGTAGCCTCAGATGTGTGGTGTGGTGTAGCCTCAGATGTGTGGTGTAGTGTAGCCTCAGATGTGTGGTGTGGTGTAGTGTAGCCTCAGATGTGTGGTGTGGTGTAGCCTCTGATGTGTGGTGTAGTGTAGCCTCAGATGTGTGGTATGGTGTAGTGTAGCCTCAGATGTGTGGTATGGTGTAGTGTAGCCTCAGATGTGTGGTGTGGTGTAGCCTCAGATGTGTGGTGTAGTGTAGCCTCAGATGTGTGGTGTGGTGTAGCCTCAGATGTGTGGTGTAGTGTAGCCTCAGATGTGTGGTGTAGTGTAGCCTCAGATGTGTGGTGTGGTGTAGTGTAGCCTCAGATGTGTGGTATGGTGTAGTGTAGCCTCAGATGTGTGGTGTGGTGTAGCCTCAGATGTGTGGTGTAGTGTAGCCTCAGATGTGTGATGTGGTGTAGTGTAGCCTCAGATGTGGTGTAGTGTAGTCTCAGATGTGTGGTGTGGTGTAACCTTAGATGTGTGATGTGGTGTAGCCTCAGATGTGTGGTGTAGTGTAGCCTCAGATGTGTGATGTGGTGTAGTGTAGCCTCAGATGTGGTGTAGTGTAGCCTCAGATGTGTGGTGTAGTGTAGCCTCAGATGTGTGGTGTGGTGTAGCCTCAGATGTGTGGTGTAGTGTAGCCTCAGATGTGTGGTGTAGTGTAGTCTCAGATGTGTGGTGTGGTGTAGTGTAGCCTCAGATGTGTGGTATGGTGTAGTGTAGCCTCAGATGTGTGGTGTGGTGTAGCCTCAGATGTGTGGTGTAGTGTAGCCTCAGATGTGTGATGTGGTGTAGTGTAGCCTCAGATGTGGTGTAGTGTAGTCTCAGATGTGTGGTGTGGTGTAACCTTAGATGTGTGATGTGGTGTAGTGTAGCCTCAGATGTGTGGTGTAGCCTCAGATGTGTGGTGTGGTGTAGCCTCAGATGTGTGGTGTGGTGTAGCCTCAGATGTGTGGTATGGTGTAGTGTAGCCTCAGATGTGTGGTATGGTGTAGTGTAGCCTCAGATGTGTGGTATGGTGTAGTGTAGCCTCAGATGTGTGGTATGGTGTAGTGTAGCCTCAGATGTGTGGTGAAACCTCTGGTGTGTGGTGTTTGTAAGCACATGTGTGCCTATGATATGCATGTGTATGTGTGTGTTCGTGTGTGTGTGTGTGTGTGTGTTCGCATGTGTGTGTGTGTGTCTATGTATGTATGCATATTTTCTGTATGTGTGTTGTCAGAGCCTAACATGGGATAGCTATGCAGCAACATCGTTACGACACCCGGCGGACAAGAATTGTCGGCTGGCAAGATTGTTACCTGACACGCGACCAGCGGTCAGGCTGACGACAAGACGCACGCATGCCACGTGACGCCACTAGAGGCGGTCAGCAAGTTGCGCGCTAGGGACAGACCGAGCTGGGACTTGAGACTGGAAGGACGTGTGCGGTGAAAGCAAGGCGTTTGTGTGGATCTCTGTGGGTGAAAGCCGAACGACTGTCATCTTGAGCGTCAGACTTGTGAGCTGTATTGTGGTTGTGAGCGTCGTGAGTTATATATTGTATATTGTTGTAATCATCGTTCTGTATTTAATATGGCAATAAATCCATAAAACGTTGTGTCGTTGAGTCTTACGTCGAATCATGTTATACTTGTACTGTCTCACACGTGTTAGCCCAACGAGCCAATTCTAAGGTCCTGACATGTGTGATATGGAAGTATATGTCAAAGAGAGATCAAAATAAGCAGAATGAAAGAGAGAAGAGAGACAGGGTGAATCTAAACAAACTTATTTCCCTGAGCAGATGCATGACCTTGAAGGTGAGCTGGCAGCAAGCGAGGCACAGGTTCAAGTCCTGCAGCACTCTCTGACAGACAGGCTGGCCCAGCTCCAGATTGAGGTCAACAAGAACCAGGTTTGTCTACAGATGGTGAGGTTGTCTTTTCATGATTGTCTGTCCTATCTCTTGGTGGAGGAGATCACAGAGAGACAAGAAGGTCTTCTCGTGATAGTCCATCCTGTCTCTGTGTATGAGATCACTGAGGAGAGACAAGACTGTCTTCTCATGATAGTCTGTCCTGTCTCTTGGTGGAGGAGATCACAGAGAGGCAAGACTGTCTTCTCATGATAGTCTATCCTGTCTCTGTGTATGAGATCACTGAGGAGAGACAAGACTGTCTTCTCATGATAGTCTGTCCTGTCTCTGTGTATGAGATCACTGAGGAGAGACAAGACTGTCTTCTCATGATAGTCTATCCTGTCTCTCAGTGTATGAGATCACTGAGGAGAGACAAGACTGTCTTCTCATGATAGTCTGTCCTGTCTCTCGGTGTATGAGATCACTGAGGAGAGACAAGACTGTCTTCTCATGATAATCTGTCCTTGTCTCAGTGTATGAGATCACAGAGAGACAAGACTGTCTTCTCATGATAGTCTGTCCTGTCTCTCGGTGTATGAGATCACTGAGGAGAGACAAGACTGTCTTCTCATGATAGTCTGTCCTGTCTCTCGGTGTATGAGATCACTGAGGAGAGACAAGACTGTCTTTTCATGATAGTCTGCCCTGTCTCTCGGTGTATGAGATCACTGAGGAGAGACAAGACTGTCTTCTCATGATAGTATGTCCTGTCTCTGTGTATGACATCACTGAGGAGAGACAAGACTGTCTTCTCATGATAGTCTGTCCTGTCTCTCGGTGGAGGAGATCACTGAGGAGAGACAAGACTGTCTTCTCATGATAGTCTGTCCTGTCTCTCGGTGTATGAGATCACTGAGGAGAGACAAGACTGTCTTCTCATGATAATCTGTCCTTGTCTCAGTGTATGAGATCACAGAGAGACAAGACTGTGTTCTCATGATAGTCTGTCCTGTCTCTCAGTGTATGAGATCACTGAGGAGAGGCAAGACTGTCTTCGCATGATAGTCTGTCCTGTCTCTGTGTATGAGATCACTGAGGAGAGGCAAGACTGTCTTCTCATGATAGTCTGTCCTGTCTCTTGGTGGAGGAGATCACTGAGGAGAGACAAGACTGTCTTCTCATGATAGTCTGTCCTGTCTCTCGGTGTATGAGATCACTGAGGAGAGGCAAGACTGTCTTCTCATGATAGTCTGTCCTATCTCTTGGTTGAGGAGATCACAGAGGAGAGACAAGACTGTCTTCTCATGATAATCTGTCCTGTCTCTCGGTGTATGAGATCACTGAGGAGAGGCAAGACTGTCTTCTCATGATAGTCTGTCCTGTCTCTTGGTGGAGGAGATCACAGAGGAGAGACAAGACTGTCTTCTCACGATAGTCTGTCCTGTCTCTTGGTGGAGGAGATCACAGAGGAGAGACAAGACTGTCTTCTCACGATAGTCTGTCCTGTCTCTTGGTGGAGGAGATCACAGAGGAGAGACAAGACTGTCTTCTCATGATAGTCTGTCTTGTCTCTCGGTGTATGAGATCACTGAGGAGAGGCAAGACTGTCTTCTCATGATAGTCTGTCCTGTCTCTTGGTGGAGGAGATCACAGAGGAGAGACAAGACTGTCTTCTCACGATAGTATGTCCTGTCTCTTGGTGGAGGAGATCACAGAGGAGAGACAAGACTGTCTTCTCATGATAGTCTGTCCTGTCTCTGTGTATGAGATCACTGAGGAGAGACAAGACTGTCTTCTCATGATAGTCTGTCCTGTCTCTTGGTGGAGGAGATCACTGAGGAGAGACAAGACTGTCTTCTCATGATAGTCTGTCCTGTCTCTGTGTATGAGATCACTGAGGAGAGACAAGACTGTCTTCTCATGATAGTCTGTCCTGTCTCGGTGTATGAGATCACTGAGGAGAGACAAGACTGTCTTCTCATGATAGTCTGTCCTGTCTCTGTGTATGACATCACTGAGGAGAGACAAGACTGTCTTCTCATGATAGTCTGTCCTGTCTCTCAGTGTATGAGATCACTGAGGAGAGGCAAGACTGTCTTCTCATGATAGTCTGTCCTGTCTCTCGGTGTATGAGATCACTGAGGAGAGACAAGACTGTCTTCTCATGATAGTCTGTCCTGTCTCTGTGTATGAGATCACTGAGGAGAGACAAGACTGTCTTCTCATGATAGTCTGTCCTGTCTTTCGGTGAAGGAGATCACAGAGGAGAGACAAGACTGTCTTCTCATGATAGTCTATCCTGTCTTTCGGTGGAGGAAATCACAGAGGAGAGACAAGACTGTCTTCTCATGATAGTCTGTCCTGTCTCTCGGTGTATGAGATCACTGAGGAGAGACAAGACTGTCTTCTCATGATAGTCTGTCCTGTCTCTGTGTATGAGATCACTGAGGAGAGGCAAGACTGTCTTCTCATGATAGTCTGTCCTGTCTCTGTGTATGAGATCACTGAGGAGAGGCAAGACTGTCTTCTCATGATAGTCTGCCCTGTCTTTCAGTGAAGGAAATCACAGAGGAGAGACAAGACTGTCTTCTCATGATAGTCTGTCCTGTCTCTTGGTGGAGGAGATCACTGAGGAGAGACAAGACTGTCTTCTCATGATAGTCTGTCCTGTCTCTGTGTATGAGATCACTGAGGAGAGACAAGACTGTCTTCTCATGATAGTCTGTTCTGTCTCTGTGTATGAGATCACTGAGGAGAGACAAGACTGTCTTCTCATGATAGTCTGTCCTGTCTCTGTGTATGAGATCACTGAGGAGAGACAAGACTGTCTTCTCATGATAGTCTGTCCTGTCTCTGTGTATGAGATCACTGAGGAGAGACAAGACTGTCTTCTCATGATAGTCTGTCCTGTCTCGGTGTATGAGATCACTGAGGAGAGACAAGACTGTCTTCTCATGATAGTCTGTCCTGTCTCTGTGTATGACATCACTGAGGAGAGACAAGACTGTCTTCTCATGATAGTCTGTCCTGTCTCTCAGTGTATGAGATCACTGAGGAGAGGCAAGACTGTCTTCTCATGATAGTCTGTCCTGTCTCTCGGTGTATGAGATCACTGAGGAGAGACAAGACTGTCTTCTCATGATAGTCTGTCCTGTCTCTGTGTATGAGATCACTGAGGAGAGACAAGACTGTCTTCTCATGATAGTCTGTCCTGTCTTTCGGTGAAGGAGATCACAGAGGAGAGACAAGACTGTCTTCTCATGATAGTCTATCCTGTCTTTCGGTGGAGGAAATCACAGAGGAGAGACAAGACTGTCTTCTCATGATAGTCTGTCCTGTCTCTCGGTGTATGAGATCACAGAGGAGAGACAAGACTGTCTTCTCATGATAGTCTATCCTGTCTTTCGGTGGAGGAAATCACAGAGGAGAGACAAGACTGTCTTCTCATGATAGTCTGTCCTGTCTCTCGGTGTATGAGATCACTGAGGAGAGACAAGACTGTCTTCTCATGATAGTCTGTCCTGTCTCTGTGTATGAGATCACTGAGGAGAGGCAAGACTGTCTTCTCATGATAGTCTGTCCTGTCTCTGTGTATGAGATCACTGAGGAGAGGCAAGACTGTCTTCTCATGATAGTCTGTCCTGTCTCTGTGTATGAGATCACTGAGGAGAGACAAGACTGTCTTCTCATGATAGTCTGTCCTGTCTCTGTGTATGAGATCACTGAGGAGAGACAAGACTGTCTTCTCATGATAGTCTGTCCTGTCTCTCGGTGAAGGAGATCACTGAGGAGAGACAAGACTGTCTTCTCATGATAGTCTGTCCTGTCTCTGTGTATGAGATCACTGAGGAGAGACAAGACTGTCTTCTCGTGATAGTCTGTCCTGTCTCTGTGTATGAGATCACTGAGGAGAGACAAGACTGTCTTCTCATGATAGTCTGTCCTGTCTCTGTGTATGAGATCACTGAGGAGAGACAAGACTGTCTTCTCATGATAGTCTGTCCTGTCTCTGTGTATGAGATCACTGAGGAGAGACAAGACTGTCTTCTCATGATAGTCTGTCCTGTCTCTCAGTGAAGGAGATCACTGAGGAGAGACAAGACTGTCTTCTCATGATAGTCTGTCCTGTCTTTCGGTGAAGGAAATCACTGAGGAGAGACAAGACTGTGTTCTCATGATAGTCTGTCCTGTCTTTCGGTGAAGGAAATCACAGAGGAGAGACAAGACTGTCTTCTCATGATAGTCTGTCCTGTCTTTCGGTGAAGGAAATCACAGAGGAGAGACAAGACTGTCTTCTCATGATAGTCTGTCCTGTCTTTCGGTGAAGGAGATCACATAGGCGAGACAAGACTGTCTTCTCATGATAGTCTGTCCTTTCTCTTGGTGGAGGAGATCACAGAGGAGAGACAAGACTGTCTTCTCATGATAGTCTGTCCTGTCTCTGTGTATGAGATCACTGAGGAGAGACAAGACTGTCTTCTCATGATAGTCTGTCCTGTCTCTTGGTGGAGGAGATCACTGAGGAGAGACAAGACTGTCTTCTCATGATAGTCTGTCCTGTCTCTCGGTGTATGAGATCACTGAGGAGAGACAAGACTGTCTTCTCATGATAGTCTGTCCTGTCTCTTGGTGGAGGAGATCACTGAGGAGAGACAAGACTGTCTTCTCGTGATAGTCTGTCCTGTCTCTTGGTGGAGGAGATCACTGAGGAGAGACAAGACTGTCTTCTCATGATAGTCTGTCCTGTCTCTTGGTGGAGGAGATCACTGAGGAGAGACAAGACTGTCTTCTCATGATAGTCTGTCCTGTCTCTTGGTGAAGGAGATCACTGAGGAGAGACAAGACTGTCTTCTCATGATAGTCTGTCCTGTCTCTCGGTGTATGAGATCACTGAGGAGAGACAAGACTGTCTTCTCATGATAGTCTGTCCTGTCTCTTGGTGAAGGAGATCACTGAGGAGAGGGCAATCTTTGAGACAAGATTGTGTTGTGATAATCTGTCATGTCCCCCCAACTTGTGAGATCACGATCAATTAGATAAGATTGTGTTCTGATTATAGTCTTGTTTGTCTTTCAACTACCAAGATTATGAGAGAGCCTGATCAATATTAGAATTTCTATAATTCAAGGAACTGTTGTTCACTGATGGTGCATATATTAGGTAGGCTGCCTGTCTTCTACACCAGAGCCCCACAACCGTTGTGATCAATAGGACATCACAAGCAGACAAGTTTTTACAAGAGTCCAAGGTCTCGTAATGACTGTTCTAGTGATGGTGCTACAGTCTCTTTGAGAGTCTGTGCGATGGCACTCCACAGGATGGTGTCTTTGAGAGGGTGTGCCATGGCACTCCACAGGATGGTGTCTTTGAGAGTCTGTGCCATGGCACTCCACAGGATGGTGTCTTTGAGAGGGTGTGCCATGGCACTCCACAGGATGGTGTCTTTGAGAGCCTGTGCCATGGCACTCCACAGGATGGTGTCATTGAGAGCCTGTGCCATGGCACTCCACAGGATGGTGTCTTTGAGAGCCTGTGCCATGGCACTCCACAGGATGGTGTCTTTGAGAGGGTGTGCCTTGGCACTCCACGGGATGGTGTCTTTGAGAATCTGTGCCATATCATTCCACAGGATGGTGTCTTTGAGAGGGTGTGCCATGGCACTCCAGAGGATGGTGTCTTTGAGAGTCTGTGCCATGGCACTCCACAGGATGGTGTCTTTGAGAGGGTGTGCCATGGCACTCCACAGGATGGTGTCTTTGAGAGTCTGTGCCATGGCATTCCACAGGATGGTGTCTGAGAGTCTGTGCCATGGCACTCCACAGGATGGTGACAAGGTCCTGAGGACATCAGTTCAGAAACTCATGGCATCTGTGTCATGACGGGTCCCACATCTACTTGCCTGCAGCTATCAATCAGTTCTTTGTTGATGTTGTTGTTTCTTGATGTTTGTTGGCAATGTTGTTGTTTGTTGATGATGATGTTGTTTGTTGGTGATGTTGTTTGTTGGTGATGCTGTTTGATTATAATGTTGTTTGTTGGTGATGTTGTTGTTTGTGATGATGTCATTGTTTGTTGATGATGTTTGTTGATGAAGCTGTTTGTGACAGATGCAGTGATTTGCTAGTTAAATATAGTGATGTTTGATAAATGAGGACACTAATTGTGGATATTTGTCTGTGCAGAGACTGCAAGAAGAATGTGAGCGCACACAGCAAGTTGCCATCTGCCTGGATGACCAGTCAAAGCGGGACTGCCACAGTGTGGAGCGGCTGGTGGAGTTTGTGCATGGGTGTGTTTCTGTTGTCAATTACATAACTATATGTATATATGTGTGAGTCTGTTTACATCATCTACCAGTTACATGTTATAAACTGTATGTACGTCTCTACTCATGTACAGATCACAGATTACATATGGTTCTCTGTTGTTTCCATTACTCCTCTCTAGAACAAAGAACCAAATGGACAAGGTGATGGAGATCCTGGAGGAGAAGTCCAGTTATCTGAAAATGTGTGGTCAGCGGGTCAGTTTTGTCACCAACCGCATGGAGTTTATCAAAAGTAAGTGTGGTCACTTGTTGGCTGGTGTGTGCCAGATTGTTGTCTCACAGTGAGGGTCACCAGAGATGCTCGTCTTGCCCAGGCTTATGTTTCGGACAAACGCGGGACTGTTCACTCACAATGAAGGAAACAATATGCTGCATGTTTCCATGGAATTCCCAATCTCTTCTTCAGGCACACAGAAAGACAGTGTCACTATGCATGACTTGTTCAACTTAAGTCTGACCTGTGACATCTCTGTGAGTGTTTTATGTGACTTGTGACATCTGTGTGTGTGTTTTATGTGACTTGTGACATCTGTGTGTGTTTTATGTGACATATGGCGTATCTCTGTGTGTGTTTTATGTGACTTGTGACATCTCTCTCTCTCTTTCTGCAAGGGCGGGTGGGGAGAAGTGTATGGTGTGTGGGTTTGAGATATGTGTGCGGTGTGTTGGTGGGGGATGTGTGCATGGTGTGTGGGTGGGGGGTGTGGTGGTATTGGTGAGGATATGTGTGTGGGTGGGGGATGTGTGTGATGGGTGCGGGGAATGTGTGTATGGGTGGGGTATATGTGTGGGTGAGTAGGGGATGTGTGGTGGTTGGGGGAAGTGTGTGGGTGGGAGATGTGTGCGTGGATGGGGAATGTGTGGGTGGGGGTGTGTGAGTGGCTTAGGGATGTGTAGGTGGGTGAGGGATGTTTATGTGTCGGGGTGGGATGCGTGAGTGGGTGGAGGATGTGTGTGGGTAGGGGTATTGTGATCGAGAGATGTTTGGTTGGGGGTGGGTGGGGGTGTGTGGGTGCATAGTGGAGGATGTGTGCGTGAGTGAGTGTGTGTTGGTGGACGGGTAGGAAATGTGTGTGTGGATGGGGAGAGGTGTGTGGTGTGTTGGTTAGGGATATTGTGTGGGTGAGGTATGTGTGTGTGGATGAGGGATTTTTGTGGTGTGGGGGTATGGGGTGGATGGGTAAGGGTATCTGTGTGGGTGTGGGTGGGAATATTGTGTGTATGTGGGTGGGGGATATGTGTATGGTGTGTAGGTGGGGATGTGTAGTGGTATGTGAGTGTGGGATGTGTTGGTGAGGGATATGTGTGTGTGTGGTGCGTGGGTTGGGAATATTGTGTGGTAGGGGATGTATGTGATGTGCGGGTGGGGGATTGTGTAGTAGGGGATTGTGTTAAGGCATGTATGGGTGGGTGGAGGATTTATGTGTGGGTGGTGGGGTGTGTGTGTGAGTGGATTGGGGATGTATGGGTGGTTAGGGAGATGTGTGTGGGGGGGGGGGGGGGAGATGTCAGTTGGTGGGGATGTGTGTGTATGGTTTGGGGATGTGTGAGTGGATGTGTGATGTGTGGGTTGGTGGGGGATTGTGTGCGTGGGTGGGAAATATGTGGTCAATGGAGATGTGGCTGGGGGATGGGTGGTTTGAGGTGTGGATGGGGAGATGATGTGTGGGTTAGGATGTGTATGTGGGTGGGCGTGGGATATGTGGGTTGGTGGGGGAATGTTTGTGGGTGGCGAGTGAGTTTTGGTTGGGGGAACAGGTGAGGGGAGTGTGGGTGGGGGATGGGTCGGTTGGTGTGGTATGTATGTGTCCCTTGGTGTGCGTGTGTGTGGGTAGGTGGGGGTGTTGTGTGGGTGGGGTGATGTATGGGTAGGTGGGAGATGGGCCTCATAACATGGTAATTTGCCTTGTTTATGTTTACAACATTCATTTCACAATGTTTATTTTTCTTCCTATGTAAATGTATAATGCTCTTGATGAACGAAAGACGAGTGATTGGAAGGGCCGAATGTAAGACGGGCCTGCGCGCCCAATTTGTGACCCTAATAAAGTTGATTTGATTTGATTTGATTTTCTCTCTCTCTCTCTCCCTCTCTCTCTCTCTATATATATGTGTGTGTGTGTGTGCACGCGCACGCGAGAGGGAGAGAGTGAGAGCGACATGTGGCATATCTCTGTGTGTGTTTTATGTGACTTGTGACATCTCAGTGTGTTTTTTATGTGACTGGTGTCATCTCTCTGTGTGTTATGTGACTTTTGATATATTTATGTATGTGTTTTATATGACTGGTCCATGCCTGTGTATGTTATGTGACCACTTGTTACATTTCAGAGCAAAGAGACAAGATGGGTAGAATGTCAGATGGGCCTGTGTGCCCAATTCTTAACCCATCAACAATAAAGTTTGTTCGTTCGTTTGTTCTGTTATTGACTTACCATATCTCTGTTTTATGTCACTTATTACATCTCTGTGTGTTTTAAGTGATGTGTTGCAATTTTGTGTTATTTATGTGACAACTGGTGACAGTGCTCTGTAAGTTATGTGACAGCTTATTACAGTGTTGTGTAAGTTATATGACAACTGGTGACAGTGATCTGTAAGTTATGTCACAACTTATATCAATGTTGTGTAATTTATGTGACAACTGGTGACATTGTTCTGTAAGTTATGTGACAACTGGTGCCATTATTATGTAAGTTATGTGATAATTTGTGCCATTGTTCTGTAAGTTATGTGACAACTGGTGACACTGCCCTGTAAGTTATGTGACAACTGGTGAATTTATTATGTAAGTTATGTGACAACTGGTGCCATTATTCTGTAATTTATGTGACAACTGGTGACATTGTTCTGTAAGTTATGTGACAACTGGTGCCATTATTCTATAATTTATGTGACAACTGATGCCATTGTTCTGTACGTTATGTGACAACTGGTGCCAGTGTTCTGTACGTTATGTGACAACTGGTGCCATTATTCTATAATTTATGTGACAACTGATGCCATTGTTCTGTACGTTATGTGACAACTGGTGCCAGTGTTCTGTAAGTTATGTGACAACTGGTGCCATTATTCTGTAAGTTATGTAACAGCTGGTAATAGTGTGACCCTGGCTAGCCCAGAATGCAGTTGACTGTAGCTGAACTAACTGTGTCTGGTGATGTCCTTGACCTGCATGCTCTCATTGCCAGCCCAGCTAGTCAGGAGGTCTGCTCTCTCGTCTGCTGTCTCTGGGGACACTGGCAACAGCCGGTCTGCTTCACCTGGCCAGAGACGAGGTTCAAGGTCAGAGATCAGGTGAGCTGATTGGTCCAGTTTGTGTTGATTGCTGAATGGATAGACTGTCACATGACACCAGCATACACACACACACAGACACAGACAGGCACACACACATGCACAGGCACACACACATGTGCAGGCACAAACACACATATGCACAGGCACACACACACGCAGGCGCAGATACACACACATACACATGTAGAAGAAAGGTGGCCAAGGCAGTGACGCACACACACACACACACACACATATATATATATAGGAATAATCACACTGTGCCGAATATCAAAGTGAATAGTCATAGTCTAAGTGTTGTGGACAAATTCACCTATCTTGGCAGCACTGTGTCACAAGCTGCCACAATTGATGATGAAGTGAATGCAAGAATCTCCAAGGCCACTGATGTAGTCACTGAAGTGGTCACTGATGTGGTTACTGACATTATCACTGACGTGGTTACTGATGTGATCACTGACGTGGTCACTGATGTGATCACTGACATGGTTACTGATGTGATCACTGACGTGGTTACTAATGTTTTCACTGATGTGGTTACTGATGTGGTAACTGATGTGTTTACTGATGTGGTCACTGACATGATGACTGATGTGGTCACTGACGTGATGACTGATGTGGTGACTGATGTGGTCACTAATGTGGTCACTGATGTGGTCACTGATGTGGTCACTGATGTGATTACTGATGTGATTACTGATGTGATTACTGATGTGGTCACTGATGTGATTACTGATGTGGTCACTGATGTGATTACTGATGTGGTCACTGATGTGGTCACTGATGTGGTTACTGATGTGATTACTGATGTGGTCACTGATGTGATTACTGATGTGGTCACTGATGTGATTACTGATGTGGTCACTGATGTGATTACTGATGTGATTACTGATGTGATTACTGATGTGGTCACTGATGTGATTACTGATGTGGTCACTGATGTGGTTACTGATGTGGTCATTGATGTTTTTACTGATGTGGTCACTGATGTGGTTACTGATGTGGTCACTGACGTGGTCACTGATGTATTGACATGTGATCACTGATGTGGTTACTGATGTGGTTACTGATGTGATTACTGATGTGGTCACTGATGTGGTTACTGATTTGGTCACTGATGTGATTACTGATGTGATTACTGATGTGGTTACTGATGTGATTACTGATGTGATTACTGATGTGGTTACTGATGTGATTACTGGTGTGGTCACTGATGTGGTTACTGATGTGATCACTGATGTGGTCACTGATGTGGTTACTGATGTGGTTACTAAGGCGGTCTCTGATGTGGTTACTGACTTAGTCACTGATGTGGTCACTGATTTTATCACTGACTTGGTGGTCACTGATGTGGTTGCTGATGTGGTTACTGATGTGGTCATTGATGTTTTTACTGATGTGGTTACTGTTGTGGTCACTGATGTGATTACTGATGTATTGACTGATGTGATCACTGATGTGGTTACTGACGTGGTCACTGATGTGGTCACTGATGTGGTCACTGATGTGGTTACTGATTTGGTCACTGATGTGATTACTGATGTGGTTACTGATGTGGTCACTGATGTGATTACTGATGTGGTTACTGATGTGATTACTGATGTGGTTACTGATGTGGTCACTGATGTGATTACTGATGTGGTCACTGATGTGATTACTGGTGTGGTCACTGATGTGGTGACTGATGTGGTTACTGACGTGGTCACTGATGTGGTTACTGATATGGTCACTGATGTGGTTACTAAGGCGGTCTCTGATGTGGTTACTGACTTAGTCACTGATGTGGTCACTGATTTTATCACTGACTTGGTGGTCACTGATGTGATTACTGATATGGTCACTGATGTGATTACTGATGTGGTCACTGATGTGATTACTGATGTGGTCACTGATGTGATTACTGATGTGGTCACTGATGTGATTACTGATGTGGTCACTGATGTGGTCACTGATGTGGTCACTGATATGGTGACTGATTTGATCACTGACTTGGTGGTCACTGATGTGATTACTGATGTGGTCACTGATGTGGTGACTGATGTGATTACTGATGTGGTCACTGATAAGGTTACTGATGTATTGACTGATGTGGTCACTGATGTGGTTACTGATGTGGTCACTGATGTGGTCACTGATATGGTGACTGATTTGATCACTGACTTGGTGGTCACTGATGTGATTACTGATGTGGTCACTGATGTGGTGACTGATGTGATTACTGATGTGGTTACTGATGTGGTCACTGATGTGATTACTGATGTGGTCACTGATGTGGTCACTGATGTGATTACTGATGTGGTCACTGATGTGGTCACTGATGTGATTACTGATGTGGTCACTGATGTGATTACTGATGTGGTCACTGATGTGGTTACTGATGTGGTCACTGATGTGATTACTGATGTGGTCACTGATGTGATTACTGATGTGGTCACTGATGTGATTACTGATGTGGTCACTGATGTGATTACTGATGTGGTCACTGATGTGATTACTGATGTGATTACTGATGTGGTCATTGATGTGATTACTGATGTGGTCACTGATGTGATTACTGATGTGGTCACTGATGTGGTTACTGATGTGATCATTGATGTTTTTACTGATGTGGTCACTGATGTGGTCACTGATGTGGTCACTGATGTGATTACTGATGTGGTCACTGATGTGGTCACTGATGTGATTACTGATGTGGTCACTGATGTGATTACTGATGTGGTCACTGATGTGGTTACTGATGTGGTTACTGATGTGGTCACTGATGTGGTTACTGATGTGGTCACTGATGTGATTACTGATGTGGTCACTGATTTGGTCACTGATGTGATTACTGATGTGGTTATTGATGTGGTCACTGATGTGATTACTGATGTGGTTACTGATGTGATTACTGATGTGGTTACTGATGTGATTACTGATGTGATTACTGGTGTGGTCACTGATGTGGTTACTGATGTATTGACTGATGTGATCACTGATGTGGTTACTGACGTGGTCACTGATGTGGTTACTGATGTGGTCACTGATGTGGTTACTAAGGTGGTCTCTGATGTGGTTACTGACTTAGTCACTGATGTGGTCACTGATTTTATCACTGACTTGGTGGTCACTGATGTGGTCACTGATGTGATTACTGATGTGGTTACTGATGTGGTCATTGATGTTTTTACTGATGTGGTCACTGATGTGGTCACTGATGTGATTACTGATGTATTGACTGATGTGATCACTGATGTGGTTACTGACGTGGTCACTGATGTGGTCACTGATGTGGTTACTGATTTGGTCACTGATGTGATTACTGATGTGGTTACTGATGTGGTCACTGATGTGATTACTGATGTGGTTACTGATGTGATTACTGATGTGGTTACTGATGTGGTCACTGATGTGATTACTGATGTGGTCACTGATGTGATTACTGGTGTGGTCACTGATGTGGTTACTGATGTATTGACTGATGTGGTTACTGACGTGGTCACTGATGTGGTTACTGATATGGTCACTGATGTGGTTACTAAGGCGGTCTCTGATGTGGTTACTGACTTAGTCACTGATGTGGTCACTGATTTTATCACTGACTTGGTGGTCACTGATGTGATTACTGATATGGTCACTGATGTGATTACTGATGTGGTCACTGATGTGATTACTGATGTGGTCACTGATGTGATTACTGATGTGGTCACTGATGTGATTACTGATGTGGTCACTGATGTGGTCACTGATGTGGTCACTGATATGGTGACTGATTTGATCACTGACTTGGTGGTCACTGATGTGATTACTGATGTGGTCACTGATGTGGTGACTGATGTGATTACTGATGTGGTCACTGATAAGGTTACTGATGTATTGACTGATGTGGTCACTGATGTGGTTACTGATGTGGTCACTGATGTGGTCACTGATATGGTGACTGATTTGATCACTGACTTGGTGGTCACTGATGTGATTACTGATGTGGTCACTGATGTGGTGACTGATGTGATTACTGATGTGGTCACTGATGTGATTACTGATGTGGTCACTGATGTGGTCACTGATGTGATTACTGATGTGGTCACTGATGTGGTCACTGATGTGATTACTGATGTGGTCACTGATGTGATTACTGATGTGGTCACTGATGTGGTTACTGATGTGGTCACTGATGTGATTACTGATGTGGTCACTGATGTGATTACTGATGTGGTCACTGATGTGATTACTGATGTGGTCACTGATGTGATTACTGATGTGGTCACTGATGTGATTACTGATGTGATTACTGATGTGGTCATTGATGTGATTACTTATGTGGTCACTGATGTGATTACTGATGTGGTCACTGATGTGGTTACTGATGTGATCATTGATGTTTTTACTGATGTGGTCACTGATGTGGTCACTGATGTGGTCACTGATGTGATTACTGATGTGGTCACTGATGTGGTCACTGATGTGATTACTGATGTGGTCACTGATGTGATTACTGATGTGGTCACTGATGTGGTTACTGATGTGGTTACTGATGTGGTCACTGATGTGGTCACTGATGTGATTACTGATGTGGTCACTGATTTGGTCACTGATGTGATTACTGATGTGGTTATTGATGTGGTCACTGATGTGATTACTGATGTGGTTACTGATGTGATTACTGATGTGGTTACTGATGTGATTACTGATGTGATTACTGGTGTGGTCACTGATGTGGTTACTGATGTATTGACTGATGTGATCACTGATGTGGTTACTGACGTGGTCACTGATGTGGTTACTGATGTGGTTACTGATGTGGTCACTGATGTGGTTACTAAGGTGGTCTCTGATGTGGTTACTGACTTAGTCACTGATGTGGTCACTGATTTTATCACTGACTTGGTGGTCACTGATGTGGTCACTGATGTGATTACTGATGTGGTTACTGATGTGGTCATTGATGTTTTTACTGATGTGGTCACTGATGTGGTTACTGATGTGGTCACTGATGTGATTACTGATGTATTGACTGATGTGATCACTGATGTGGTTACTGACGTGGTCACTGATGTGGTCACTGATGTGGTTACTGATGTGGTCACTGATGTGATTACTGATGTGGTCACTGATGTGGCGACTGATGTGGTCACTGATGTGATTACTGATGTGGTCACTGATGTGATTACTGATGTGGTCACTGATATGGTGACTGATGTGGTCACTGATATGGTGACTGATTTGATCACTGACTTGGTGGTCACTGATGTGATTACTGATGTGGTCACTGATAAGGTTACTGATGTATTGACTGATGTGGTCACTGATGTGGTTACTGATGTGGTCACTGATGTGGTCACTGATGTGGTCACTGATATGGTGACTGATTTGATCACTGACTTGGTGGTCACTGATGTGATTACTGATGTGGTCACTGATGTGGTGACTGATGTGATTACTGATGTGGTCACTGATGTGATTACTGATGTGGTCACTGATGTGGTCACTGATGTGGTCACTGATGTGGTCACTGATGTGATTACTGATGTGGTCACTGATGTGATTACTGATGTGGTCACTGATGTGGTTACTGATGTGGTCACTGATGTGATTACTGATGTGGTTACTGATGTGGTCACTGATGTGATTACTGATGTGGTCACTGATTTGGTCACTGATGTGATTACTGATGTGGTTATTGATGTGGTCACTGATGTGATTACTGATGTGGTTACTGATGTGATTACTGATGTGGTTACTGATGTGATTACTGATGTGGTCACTGATGTGATTACTGGTGTGGTCACTGATGTGGTTACTGATGTATTGACTGATGTGATCACTGATGTGGTTACTGACGTGGTCACTGATGTGGTTACTGATGTGGTTACTGATGTGGTCACTGATGTGGTTACTAAGGCGGTCTCTGATGTGGTTACTGACTTAGTCACTGATGTGGTCACTGATTTTATCACTGACTTGGTGGTCACTGATGTGGTCACTGATGTGATTACTGATGTGGTTACTGATGTGGTCATTGATGTTTTTACTGATGTGGTCACTGATGTGGTTACTGATGTGGTCACTGATGTGATTACTGATGTATTGACTGATGTGATCACTGATGTGGTTACTGATGTGGTCACTGATGTGGTTACTGATGTGGTCACTGATGTGGTTACTGATGTGGTCACTGATGTGATTACTGATGTGGTCACTGATGTGGTTACTGATTTGGTCACTGATGTGATTACTGATGTGGTTACTAATGTGGTCACTGATGTGATTACTGATGTGGTTACTGATGTGATTACTGATGTGGTCACTGATGTGATTACTGATGTGGTCACTGATGTGATTACTGGTGTGGTCACCGATGTGGTTACTGATGTATTGACTGATGTGGTTACTGACATGGTCACTGATGTGGTTACTGATGTGGTCACTGATGTGGTTACTAAGGCGGTCTCTGATGTGGTTACTGATGTGGTCACTGATGTGATTACTGATGTGGTCACTGATGTGGTGACTGATGTGGCGACTGATGTGGTCACTGATGTGATTACTGATGTGGTCACTGATGTGATTACTGATGTGGTCACTGATATGGTGACTGATGTGGTCACTGATATGGTGACTGATTTGATCACTGACTTGGTGGTCACTGATGTGATTACTGATGTGGTCACTGATGTGGTGACTGATGTGATTACTGATGTGGTCACTGATAAGGTTACTGATGTATTGACTGATGTGGTCACTGATGTGGTTACTAATGCAGTCTCTGATGTGCTTACTGACTTGGTCACTGATGTGGTGACTGATTTGGTCACTGATGTGGTTACTGATATTTGTACTGATGTAGTCACTGATGTGATCACTGATTTGGTTACTGATGTAGTGCCTGACGTGGTCATTGATGTGAGGACTGAGATCAAGAGAAAACCATGTCATCTGTAGCCACACATTTCTTGTAAGAGGTCAAGAGAAAACCATGTCATCTGTAGCCACACATTTCTTGTAAGAGGTCAAGAGAAAACCATGTCATCTGTTTCAGGGATAGTGAGAAACTTGTACAGAAGGAGCTGGAGAAGTTAACCCAAGAAAGAGATTCCCTGGCAGCTCAGCTCAGAGCAGACACTGAGCACTGGTCAAAGATGCTGGCAGACACCAAGTGTCAGTGTAGGTTCTGGTTAGTCTACCTGGTTATGTTGTATGTTTAGTTAATTTACCTGGTTGTATGTTTGATTAATTTATCTGGTTAGTTTACCTGGTTAGATTGTATGTTTTGGTTAGTTTACCTGGTTAGATTGTATGTTTGTTTAGTTTACCTGGTTAGTTTATGTGTGGTTAGTTTTGTTGTGGTGTGGTTATATAAGTGGTTTGTGTGGGCTAGTTGGAAGTGTGTGTGGTTACTGTGAGCTAGGTATGAGTGTATGTGAGGTTAGTGTGAGCTAGGTGTGAGTGTATTTGTGATCTCCTGGAATCTATTCCATGAAACAGGTACTGGAGAGTGTATGTGTAATCTCCTGGAATCTATTCCATGAAACAGGTACTGGAGAGTATGTGTGATCTCCTGGAATCTATTCCATGAAACAGGTACTGGAGAGTATATGTGTAATCTCCTGGAATCTATTCCATGAAACAGGTACTGGAGAGTGTATGTGTGATCTCCTGGAATCTATTCCATGAAACAGGTACTGGAGAGAGTATGTGTGATCTCCTGGAATCTATTCCATGAAACAGGTACTGGAGAGTGTATGTGTGATCTCCTGGAATCTATTCCATGAAACAGGTACTGGAGAGTGTATGTGTGATCTCCTGGAATCTATTCCATGAAACAGGTACTGGAGAGGGTATGTGTGATCTCCTGGAATCTATTCCATGAAACAGGTACTGGAGAGTGTATGTGTGATCTCCTGGAATCTATTCCATAAACAGGTACTGTAGAGTGTATGTGTGATCTCCTGGAATCTATTCCATGAAACAGGTACTGGAGAGTGTATGTGTGATCTCCTGGAATCTATTCCATGAAACAGGTACTGGAGAGTGTATGTGTGATCTCCTGGAATCTATTCCATGAAACAGGTACTGGAGAGTGTATGTGTGATCTCCTGGAATCTATTCCATGAAACAGGTACTGGAGAGTGTATGTGTGATCTCCTGGAATCTATTCCATGAAACAGGTACTGGAGAGTGTATGTGTGATCTCCTGGAATCTATTCCATGAAACAGGTACTGGAGAGTGTATGTGTGATCTCCTGGAATCTATTCCATGAAACAGGTACTGGAGAGTGTATGTGTGATCTCCTGGAATCTATTCCATGAAACAGGTACTGGAGAGTGTATGTGTGATCTCCTGGAATCTATTCCATGAAACAGGTACTGGAGAGTGTATGTGTGATCTCCTGGAATCTATTCCATGAAACAGGTACTGGAGAGTGTATGTGTGATCTCCTGGAATCTATTCCATGAAACAGGTACTGGAGAGTGTATGTGTGATCTCCTGGAATCTATTCCATGAAACAGGTACTGGAGAGTGTATGTGTGATCTGGAATCTATTCCATGAAACAGGTACTGGAGAGTGTATGTGTGATCTCCTGGAATCTATTCCATGAAACAGGTACTGGAGAATGTATGTGTGATCTCCTGGAATCTATTCCATGAAACAGGTACTGGAGAGTGTATGTGTGGTTAGTGAGGGCTAGGTGTGAGTGTATGTGTGGTTAGTGAGGGCTAGGTGTAAGTGTATGTGTAATCTCCTGGAATCTATTCCATGAAACAGGTACTGGAGAGTGTATATGTAATCTTCTGGAATCTATTCCATGAAACAGGTACTGGAGAGTGTATGTGTAATCTCCTGGAATCTATTCCATGAAACAGGTACTGGAGAGTGTATGTGTGATCTCCTGGAATCTATTCCATGAAACAGGTACTGGAGAGTGTATGTGTGATCTCCTGGAATCTATTCCATGAAACAGGTACTGGAGAGTGTATGTGTGATCTCCTGGAATCTATTCCATGAAACAGGTACTGGAGAGTGTATGTGTGATCTCCTGGAATCTATTCCATGAAACAGGTACTGGAGAGTGTATGTGTGATCTCCTGGAATCTATTCCATGAAACAGGTACTGGAGAGTGTATGTGTGATCTCCTGGAATCTATTCCATGAAACAGGTACTGGAGAGTGTATGTGTGATCTCCTGGAATCTATTCCATGAAACAGGTACTGGAGAGTGTATGTGTGATCTCCTGGAATCTATTCCATGAAACAGGTACTGGAGAGTGTATGTGTGATCTCCTGGAATCTATTCCATGAAACAGGTACTGGAGAGTGTATGTGTGATCTCCTGGAATCTATTCCATGAAACAGGTACTGGAGAGTGTATGTGTGATCTCCTGGAATCTATTCCATGAAACAGGTACTGGAGAGTGTATGTGTGATCTCCTGGAATCTATTCCATGAAACAGGTACTGGAGAGTGTATGTGTAATCTCCTGGAATCTATTCCATGAAACAGGTACTGGAGAGTGTATGTGTGATCTCCTGGAATCTATTCCATGAAACAGGTACTGGAGAGTGTATGTGTGATCTCCTGGAATCTATTCCATGAAACAGGTACTGGAGAGTGTATGTGTGATCTCCTGGAATCTATTCCATGAAACAGGTACTGGAGAGTGTATGTGTAATCTCCTGGAATCTATTCCATGAAACAGGTACTGGAGAGTGTATGTGTGATCTCCTGGAATCTATTCCATGAAACAGGTACTGGGGAGTGTATGTGTGATCTCCTGGAATCTATTCCATGAAACAGGTACTGGAGAGTGTATGTGTGATCTCCTGGAATCTATTCCATGAAACAGGTACTGGAGAGTGTATGTGTGATCTCCTGGAATCTATTCCATGAAACAGGTACTGGAGAGTGTATGTGTGATCTCCTGGAATCTATTCCATGAAACAGGTACTGGAGAGTGTATGTGTGATCTCCTGGAATCTATTCCATGAAACAGGTGCTGGAGAGTGTATGTGTGATCTCCTGGAATCTATTCCATGAAACAGGTACTGGAGAGTGTATGTGTGATCTCCTGGAATCTATTCCATGAAACAGGTACTGGAGAGTGTATGTGTGATCTCCTGGAATCTATTCCATGAAACAGGTACTGGAGAGTGTATGTGTGATCTCCTGGAATCTATTCCATGAAACAGGTACTGGAGAGTGTATGTGTGATCTCCTGGAATCTATTCCATGAAACAGGTACTGGAGAGTGTATGTGTGATCTCCTGGAATCTATTCCATGAAACAGGTACTGGAGAGTGTATGTGTGATCTCCTGGAATCTATTCCATGAAACAGGTACGGGAGAGTGTATGTGTGATCTCCTGGAATCTATTCCATGAAACAGGTACTGGAGAGTGTATGTGTGATCTCCTGGAATCTATTCCATGAAACAGGTACTGGAGAGTGTATGTGTGATCTCCTGGAATCTATTCCATGAAACAGGTACTGGAGAGTGTATGTGTGATCTCCTGGAATCTATTCCATGAAACAGGTACTGGAGAGTGTATGTGTGATCTCCTGGAATCTATTCCATGAAACAGGTACTGGAGAGTGTATGTGTGATCTCCTGGAATCTATTCCATGAAACAGGTACTGGAGAGTGTATGTGTGATCTCCTGGAATCTATTCCATGAAACAGGTACTGGAGAGTGTATGGGTAATCTCCTGGAATCTATTCCATGAAACAGGTACTGGAGAGTGTATGTGTGATCTCCTGGAATCTATTCCATGAAACAGGTACTGGAGAGTGTATGTGTGATCTCCTGGAATCTATTCCATGAAACAGGTACTGGAGAGTGTATGTGTGATCTCCTGGAATCTATTCCATGAAACAGGTACTGGAGAGTGTATGTGTGATCTCCTGGAATCTATTCCATGAAACAGGTACTGGAGAGTGTATGTGTGATCTCCTGGAATCTATTCCATGAAACAGGTACTGGAGAGTGTATGTGTAATCTCCTGGAATCTATTCCATGAAACAGGTACTGGAGAGTGTATGTGTGATCTCCTGGAATCTATTCCATGAAACAGGTACTGGAGAGTGTATGTGTGATCTCCTGGAATCTATTCCATGAAACAGGTACTGGAGAGTGTATGTGTGATCTCCTGGAATCTATTCCATGAAACAGGTACTGGAGAGTGTATGTGTGATCTCCTGGAATCTATTCCATGAAACAGGTACTGGAGAGTGTATGTGTGATCTCCTGGAATCTATTCCATGAAACAGGTACTGGAGAGTGTATGTGTGATCTCCTGGAATCTATTCCATGAAACAGGTACTGGAGAGTGTATGTGTAATCTCCTGGAATCTATTCCATGAAACAGGTACTGGAGAGTGTATGTGTAATCTCCTGGAATCTATTCCATGAAACAGGTACTGGAGAGTGTATGTGTAATCTCCTGGAATCTATTCCATGAAACAGGTACTGGGGAGTGTATGTGTGATCTCCTGGAATCTATTCCATGAAACAGGTACTGGAGAGTGTATGTGTGATCTCCTGGAATCTATTCCATGAAACAGGTACTGGAGAGTGTATGTGTGATCTCCTGGAATCTATTCCATGAAACAGGTACTGGAGAGTGTATGTGTGATCTCCTGGAATCTATTCCATGAAACAGGTACTGGAGAGTGTATGTGTGATCTCCTGGAATCTATTCCATGAAACAGGTACTGGAGAGTGTATGTGTGATCTCCTGGAATCTATTCCATGAAACAGGTACTGGAGAGTGTATGTGTAATCTCCTGGAATCTATTCCATGAAACAGGTACTGGAGAGTGTATGTGTAATCTCCTGGAATCTATTCCACGAAACAGGTACTGGAGAGTGTATGTGTAATCTCCTGGAATCTATTCCACGAAACAGGTACTGGAGAGTGTATGTGTAATCTCCTGGAATCTATTCCACGAAACAGGTACTGGAGAGTGTATGTGTGATCTCCTGGAATCTATTCCACGAAACAGGTACTGGAGAGTGTATGTGTGATCTCCTGGAATCTATTCCACGAAACAGGTACTGGAGAGTGTATGTGTGATCTCCTGGAATCTATTCCACGAAACAGGTACTGGAGAGTGTATGTGTGATCTCCTGGAATCTATTCCACGAAACAGGTACTGGAGAGTGTATGTGTGATCTCCTGGAATCTATTCCACGAAACAGGTACTGGAGAGTGTATGTGTGATCTCCTGGAATCTATTCCATGAAACAGGTACTGGAGAGTGTATGTGTGATCTCCTGGAATCTATTCCATGAAACAGGTACTGGAGAGTGTATGTGTGATCTCCTGGAATCTATTCCATGTAACAGGTACTGGAGAGTGTATGTGTGATCTCCTGGAATCTATTCCATGTAACAGGTACTGGAGAGTGTATGTGTGATCTCCTGGAATCTATTCCATGAAACAGGTACTGGAGAGTGTATGTGTGATCTCCTGGAATCTATTCCATGAAACAGGTACTGGAGAGTGTATGTGTGATCTCCTGGAATCTATTCCATGAAACAGGTACTGGAGAGTGTATGTGTGATCTCCTGGAATCTATTCCATGAAACAGGTACTGGAGAGTGTATGTGTGATCTCCTGGAATCTATTCCATGAAACAGGTACTGGAGAGTGTATGTGTGATCTCCTGGAATCTATTCCATGAAACAGGTACTGGAGAGTGTATGTGTGATCTCCTGGAATCTATTCCATGAAACAGGTACTGGAGAGTGTATGTGTGATCTCCTGGAATCTATTCCATGAAACAGGTACTGGAGAGTGTATGTGTGATCTCCTGGAATCTATTCCATGAAACAGGTACTGGAGAGTGTATGTGTGATCTCCTGGAATCTATTCCATGAAACAGGTACTGGAGAGTGTATGTGTGATCTCCTGGAATCTATTCCATGAAACAGGTACTGGAGAGTGTATGTGTGATCTCCTGGAATCTATTCCATGAAACAGGTACTGGAGAGTGTATGTGTGATCTCCTGGAATCTATTCCATGAAACAGGTACTGGAGAGTGTATGTGTGATCTCCTGGAATCTATTCCATGAAACAGGTACTGGAGAGTGTATGTGTGATCTCCTGGAATCTATTCCATGAAACAGGTACTGGAGAGTGTATGTGTGATCTCCTGGAATCTATTCCATGAAACAGGTACTGGAGAGTGTATGTGTGATCTCCTGGAATCTATTCCATGAAACAGGTACTGGAGAGTGTATGTGTGATCTCCTGGAATCTATTCCATGAAACAGGTACTGGAGAGTGTATGTGTGATCTCCTGGAATCTATTCCATGAAACAGGTACTGGAGAGTGTATGTGTGATCTCCTGGAATCTATTCCATGAAACAGGTACTGGAGAGTGTATGTGTGATCTCCTGGAATCTATTCCATGAAACAGGTACTGGAGAGTGTATGTGTGATCTCCTGGAATCTATTCCATGAAACAGGTACTGGAGAGTGTATGTGTGATCTCCTGGAATCTATTCCATGAAACAGGTACTGGAGAGTGTATGTGTGATCTCCTGGAATCTATTCCATGAAACAGGTACTGGAGAGTGTATGTGTGATCTCCTGGAATCTATTCCATGAAACAGGTACTGGAGAGTGTATGTGTGATCTCCTGGAATCTATTCCATGAAACAGGTACTGGAGAGTGTATGTGTGATCTCCTGGAATCTATTCCATGAAACAGGTACTGGAGAGTGTATGTGTGATCTCCTGGAATCTATTCCATGAAACAGGTACTGGAGAGTGTATGTGTGATCTCCTGGAATCTATTCCATGAAACAGGTACTGGAGAGTGTATGTGTGATCTCCTGGAATCTATTCCATGAAACAGGTACTGGAGAGTGTATGTGTGATCTCCTGGAATCTATTCCATGAAACAGGTACTGGAGAGTGTATGTGTAATCTCCTGGAATCTATTCCATGAAACAGGTACTGGAGAGTGTATGTGTAATCTCCTGGAATCTATTCCATGAAACAGGTACTGGAGAGTGTATGTGTGATCTCCTGGAATCTATTCCATGAAACAGGTACTGGAGAGTGTATGTGTGATCTCCTGGAATCTATTCCATGAAACAGGTACTGGAGAGTGTATGTGTAATCTCCTGGAATCTATTCCATGAAACAGGTACTGGAGAGTGTATGTGTGATCTCCTGGAATCTATTCCATGAAACAGGTACTGGAGAGTGTATGTGTAATCTCCTGGAATCTATTCCATGAAACAGGTACTGGAGAGTGTATGTGTGATCTCCTGGAATCTATTCCATGAAACAGGTACTGGAGAGTGTATGTGTGATCTCCTGGAATCTATTCCATGAAACAGGTACTGGAGAGTGTATGTGTGATCTCCTGGAATCTATTCCATGAAACAGGTACTGGAGAGTGTATGTGTGATCTCCTGGAATCTATTCCATGAAACAGGTACTGGAGAGTGTATGTGTGATCTCCTGGAATCTATTCCATGAAACAGGTACTGGAGAGTGTATGTGTGATCTCCTGGAATCTATTCCATGAAACAGGTACTGGAGAGTGTATGTGTGATCTCCTGGAATCTATTCCATGAAACAGGTACTGGAGAGTGTATGTGTGATCTCCTGGAATCTATTCCATGAAACAGGTACTGGAGAGTGTATGTGTGATCTCCTGGAATCTATTCCATGAAACAGGTACTGGAGAGTGTATGTGTGATCTCCTGGAATCTATTCCATGAAACAGGTACTGGAGAGTGTATGTGTGATCTCCTGGAATCTATTCCATGAAACAGGTACTGGAGAGTGTATGTGTGATCTCCTGGAATCTATTCCATGAAACAGGTACTGGAGAGTGTATGTGTGATCTGGAATCTATTCCATGAAACAGGTACTGGAGAGTGTATGTGTGATCTCCTGAAATCTATTCCATGAAACAGGTACTGGAGAGTGTATGTGTGATCTGGAATCTATTCCATGAAACAGGTACTGGAGAGTGTATGTGTGATCTCCTGGAATCTATTCCATGAAACAGGTACTGGAGAGTGTATGTGTGATCTGGAATCTATTCCATGAAACAGGTACTGGAGAGATCCGGTCATTGACAGAGCAGCTACAGGTCATGGAGCAGCAGTTACAGCTCAAGTCACAGGTCTGTCTGTCTGTGTATCTGTCTGTCTGTCTGTCTGTGTATCTGTCTGTCTGTCTGTCTGTCTGTCTGTGTATCTGTCTGTCTGTGTCTATATATGGCTTGTGTGTGTGTCTGTAAATGGCTTGTGTGTGTGGGGGGGGGGGGGGGGGGGCTGGCTTCTGTGTGTGTATCTATATATGGCTTCTGTGTGTGTGTATCTATATATGGCTTCTGTGTGTGTGTATCTATATATGGCTTCTGTGTGTGTATCTATATATGGCTTCTGTTTATCTATTTAAATATTGAGCACAACCCACTACTGGCAACGCCGATCGCATTCCGGCACGAACCTAAGGCCTATTCACGTCAATATGGAAGCACTATACTCGAGTTTCGCTCTCGTTTGAGCTCGTCAGTAGTGCATATCCCTGACCGGATCCGGAAACAAGCCCCGGATCACGCGTGTGAAGCGGGTATATAACCACACGGCACACACTGGACACGCCAAATTATCACACCAGAATACCACAACGTTGCCCATCGTAGGCTATGCTCAAGTGTGTGTATCTATATATTGCTTTTGTGTGTATATATGTTTTCTGTGTGTCTATGTATGTCTGGTCTGGTGTGGTCCTGTCTGGTCTGGTGTGTTCCTGTCTGGTCTGGTCTGGTGTGTTCATGCCTGATCTGGTGTGTTCATGTCTGGTCTGGTGTGTTCATGCCTGGTCTGGTGTGATCCTGTCTGGTCTGGTGTGATCCTGTCTGGTCTGGGGTGATCCTGTCTGGTCTGGGGTGATCCTGTCTGGTCTGGTGTGATCCTGTCTGGTCTGGTGTGATCCTGTCTGGTCTGGTGTGATCTTGTCTGGTCTGGTCTGGAATGATCCTGTCTGGTCTGGTGTGTTCCTGTCTGGTCTGGTCTGGTTTGATCCTGTCCGGTCTGGTCTGGTCTGGTGTGTTCATGTCTGGTCTGGTGTGTTCATGCCTGGTCTGGTGTGTTCATGCCTGGTCTGGTGTGTTCATGCCTTGTCTGGTCTGGTGTGTTCATGCCTGGTCTGGTGTGTTCATGCCTGGTCTGGTGTGTTCATGTCTGGTCTGGTGTGTTCATGTCTGGTCTGGTGTGTTCCTGTCTGGTCTGGTCTGGTGTGTTCATGCCTGGTCTGGTGTGATCCTGTCTGGTCTGGTGTGTTCATGCCTGGTCTGGTGTGATCCTGTCTGGTCTTGTCTGTTTCAGGAGTGCAGAGATCTGACTGAGGAGGTGGAAGGCCTCAAGGAGCATGTCCGGGAGAGAGATGACAGGGTCATGCAGCTGGAGGCGGAGCTGGCCAGACATGAGCGGGGCATAGAGAGTGGTGAGTGGACTTGTGTACAGAGTGGATTTGTGTACAGAGTGGGCTTGTGTACAGAGTGGGGCTTGAGGAGGTAGCTCAGATAAATCTAGGGTGAGAATGTTTGATTTGAGGTGGTCAGTTTATTGAGTTTCTCTCTCTCTTCACACATGTGACACATTTGTTGTGTGTGTCTGATATAGTTGCGTACACATGTGATACATATGTTGTGTGTGTGTGATACAGTTATTTACACATGTGATACATATGTTGTGTGTGTATAGGTGTGTACACATGTGATACATTTGTTGTGTGTGTGTGATATAGGTGTGTACACATGTGATACATTTGTTGTGTGTGTGTGATACAGTTATTTACACATGTGATACATTTGTTGTGTGTGTGTGATACAGTTATTTACACATGTGATACATATGTTGTGTGTGTATAGGTGTGTACACATGTGATACATTTATTGTGTGTGTCTGATATAGTTGTGTACACATGTGATACATTTGTTGTGTGTGTCTGATATAGTTGTGTACACATGTGATACTTTGTTGAGTGTATCAGATATAGATATTTATACATGTGTTGTGTGTATCAGATATAGATATTTATGCATGTGATACATGTGGTGTGTGAGTCTGATATGGTTGTGAATACATGTTGTACATGTGTTGAGGATATCTGATATCAATATCTAGACATATTTAGCCAAACCCTCCAGATGCAGGCCAAGGTGTCAAACACCAATCATGAAACACAGATGAAGACATTTGTAATGTCAAACATCAATCACGAAACACAGATGAAGACATTTGTAATGTCAAACATCAATCACGAAACACAGATGAAGACATTTGGAATGTCAAACATCAATCACGAAACACAGATGAAGACATTTGGAATGTCAAACATCAATCATGAAACACATATGAAGACATTTGGAATTTGAAACATCAATCACGAAACAGATGAAGACATTTGGAATGTGAAACATCAATCACAAAACACAGATGAAGACATTTGGAATGTGAAACATCAATCAGGAAACACAGGTGAAGACATTTGGAATGTCAAACATCAGTCACAAAACACAGATGAAGACATTTGGAATGTCAAACATCAATCACGAAACACAGATGAAGACATTTGGAATGTCAAACATCAATAATGAAACACAGATGAAGACATTTGGAATGTCAAAAGTCACAAAACACAGATGAAGACATTTGGAATGTCAAACATCAATCACGAAACACAGATGAAGACATTTGGAATGTCAAACATCAATCATGAAACACAGATGAAGACATTTGGAATGTCAAACATCAATCACGATACACAGATGAAGACATTTGGAATGTCAAACATCAAACACGAAACATAGATGAAGACATCTTAAATGTCAAACATCAGTCACAAAACACAGATGAAGACATATGGAATGTCAAACACCAATCACGAAACACAGATAAAGACATTTGGAATGTCAAACAAACATCAGTCACGAAACACAGATGAAGACATTTGGAATGTCAAACACGAAACATAGATGAAGACATCTTAAATGTCAAACATCAGTCACAAAACACAGATGAAGACATATGGAATGTCAAACATCAATCACGAAACACAGATAAAGACATTTGGAATGTCAAACAAACATCAGTCACGAAACACAGATGAAGACATTTGGAATGTCAAACATCAAACACGAAACATAGATGAAGACATCTTAAATGTCAAACATCAGTCACAAAACACAGATGAAGACATATGGAATGTCAAACACCAATCACGAAACACAGATAAAGACATTTGGAATGTCAAACAAACATCAGTCACGAAACACAGATGAAGACATTTGGAATGTCAAACATCAGTCACGAAACACAGATAAAGACATTTGGAATGTCAAACAAACATCAGTCACGAAACACAGATGAAGACATTTGGAATGTCAAACATCAAACACGAAACATAGATGAAGACATCTTAAATGTCAAACATCAGTCACAAAACACAGATGAAGACATATGGAATGTCAAACATCAGTCACGAAACACAGATGAAGACATTTGGAATGCATAATAATCAGCAGATAATGGTAGAGGACGCCGTCAACGAATTTGAACCTACCCATGATTCACTGCTGGAGGATAAATTAGTGGTAAAGCAGAAATGCAGCCGGCATATTCCCATCCTCAGCCGATGGCTATTTACATCCTCAGCTGGTGGCTATATTTCCATCCTTCCTGAGCCGGTGGCTATATTTCCATCCTGAGTCTGTGCCTATATTTCCATCCTTCCTGAGCCGGTGGCTATATTTCCATCCTGAGACAGTGGCTATATTTCCATCCTGAGACAGTGGCTATATTTCCATCCTGAGCCAGTGGCTATATTTCTATCCTTCCTGAGCCGGTGGCTATATTTCCATCCTAAGCCGGTGGCTATGATTGGACACTGAGGCCTGGTCAAACATGTTCCAGAATTGAAACACTTCAGTGGAGAGACTGCTGGCTCAGAGCTCTCATGAGTTTCTGTTTGGGGATCAAATGTTTTCCTATTTAGTCAGTTGACTAGATTATACTTCTATTTAGTCAGATTTCAGATGACTAGATTATACTTCTATTTAGTCAGATGACTAGATTATATTTTTGTATACTATACCATGTTTATGCATTGATATATAAATATAATGTACACATAGTATATTTATACCCTGACATACATTACACATAGTATATTTATACCCGGACATATATTACACATAGTATATTTATACCCGGACATACATTACACATAGTATATTTATACCCGGACATATATTACACATAGTATATTTATACCCGGACATACATTACACATAGTATATTTATACCCTGACATATATTACACATAGTATATTTATACCCTGACATATATTACACATAGTATATTTATACCCTGACATATATTACACATAGTATATTTATACCCTGACATACATTACACATAGTATATTTATACCCGGACATATATTACACATAGTATATTTATACCCGGACATACATTACACATAGTATATTTATACCCTGACATATATTACACATAGTATATTTATACCTGGACATAAATTACACATAGGATATTAATACACTGACATATATTACAAATAGTATAATTGTACCCGGACATACATTACACATAGTATATTTATACCCTGACATATGTTATACATAGTATATTTATACCCTGACATATGTTATACATAGTATATTTATACCCGGACATACATTACACATAGTATATTTATACCCTGACATATATTACACATAGTATATTTATACCCTGACATACATTACACATAGTATATTTATACACTGACATATATTACACATAGTATATTTATACCTGGACATACATTACACATAGTATATTTATACCCTGACATATATTACACATAGTATATTTATACCCTGACATATATTACACATAGTATATTTATACCCGGACATACATTACACATAGTATATTTATACACTGACATATGTTATACATAGTATATTTATACCCTGACATATATTACACATAGTATATTTATACCCTGACATATATTACACATAGTATATTTATACCCTGACATATGTTATACATAGTATATTTATACCCTGACATATATTACACATAGTATATTTATACCCTGACATATGTTATACATAGTATATTTATACCCTGACATATGTTACACATAGTATATTTATACCCGGACATATGTTATACATAGTATATTTATACCCTGACATATATTACACATAGTATATTTATACCCGGACATATGTTATACATAGTATATTTATACCCTGACATATGTTATACATAGTATATTTATACCCTGACATATGTTATACATAGTATATTTATACCCTGACATATGTTATACATAGTATATTTATACCCTGACATATATTACACATAGTATATTTATACCTGGACATAAATTACACATAGGATATTAATACACTGACATATATTACAAATAGTATAATTGTACCCGGACATACATTACACATAGTATATTTATACCCTGACATATATTACACATAGTATATTTATACCCTGACATATGTTATACATAGTATATTTATACCCGGACATACATTACACATAGTATATTTATACCCGGACATACATTACACATAGTATATTTATACCCGGACATATATTACACATAGTATATTTATACCCTGACATATGTTATACATAGTATATTTATACCCTGACATATATTACACATAGTATATTTATACCCGGACATATGTTATACATAGTATATTTATACCCTGACATATATTACACATAGTATATTTATACCCGGACATACATTACACATAGTATATTTATACCTGGACATATATTACACATAGTATATTTATACCCTGACATATATTACACATAGTATATTTATACCCTGACATATATTATACATAGTATATTTATACCCTGACATATATTACACATAGTATATTTATACCCGGACATATGTTATACATAGTATATTTATACCCTGACATATATTACACATAGTATATTTATACCCTGACATATATTACACATAGTATATTTATACCTGGACATATATTACACATAGTATATTTATACCCTGACATATATTACACATAGTATATTTATACCCTGACATATATTATACATAGTATATTTATACCCTGACATATATTACACATAGTATATTTATACCCGGACATATGTTATACATAGTATATTTATACCCTGACATATATTACACATAGTATATTTATACCCGGACATACATTACACATAGTATATTTATACCCGGACATACATTACACATAGTATATTTATACCCTGACATATATTACACATAGTATATTTATACCCTGACATATATTACACATAGTATATTTATACCTGGACATATATTACACATAGTATATTTATACCCGGACATATATTACACATAGTATATTTATACCCTGACATATATTACACATAGTATATTTATACCCTGACATATATTACACATAGTATATTTATACCTGGACATATATTACACATAGTATATTTATACCCGGACATATATTACACATAGTATATTTATACCCTGACATATATTACACATAGTATATTTATACCCTGACATATATTACACATAGTATATTTATACCCTGACATGTATTACACATAGTATATTTATACCCGGACATATATTACACATAGTATATTTATACCCTGACATATATTACACATAGTATATTTATACCCGGACATACATTACACATAGTATATTTATACCCGGACATATGTTATACATAGTATATTTATACCCTGACATATATTACACATAGTATATTTATACCTGGACATAAATTACACATAGTATATTTATACCCTGACATATACTACACATAGTATATTTATACCTGGACATAAATTACACATAGGATATTAATACACTGACATATATTACAAATAGTATAATTGTACCCGGACATACATTACACATAGTATATTTATACCCGGACATATATTACACATAGTATATTTATACCCGGACATACATTACACATAGTATATTTATACCCTGACATGTGTGTGCATCTGATATTTGTGTCCAGTCTTGACAGATCAGAGACTCCAAGACGATGCCCGATGGCGGGGACAGCTGGCCGACCTGGAGAGAAAACTCAACACTGCCAAACGAGAACATGCCAAAGCTGGTAAACGCCATCAGTAGCCTTTTGTGTTGTCATTATTCTTACCTTTTTAATGAAAGTACACAGCTGACTGTTTGTGTTTGCTGTGTCAGTACATGGTTGTGATATGTCTAAAGTTGACTGTTTGTTGGGTATATTTCTAAAGTGGGCTATTTGGGTATATGTCTAAAGTTCACTGTTTATGTTGGATATATTTCTTAAGTTGACTGTTTGTGTTGGGTATATTTTTTAAGTTGACTGCTAGTATTAGGTATATTTCTAACATTGACTGTTTGTATTGGGTATATTTCTAAAGTTGACTGTGTTGGGTATATTTCTAACATTGACTGTTTGTGTTGGGTATATGTCTATAGATGACTGTTTGTGTTGGATATAAAAGTACATGCTTGTGACATTTCCAAGGTTGACTGTTTGTTTGCTGTGACAGTACATGGGACTGACATTTCCAAAGTTCATGTTTGAAACATTCTTAAAGTTAACTGTTTGTGGTTACTGTGACAGATGATATTTATGATGTGCCAACTATGATTGTGTACTGTGACATGTGATGTGTTGACAGTGGTGTCGCTGAGACAGATGGAGCAGAGCCAGGAGCGGAGGTTACAGCAGTCCCAGGATCTGCTGCAGACGACGGAGCAGCAGCTGACACAACAGCTCCAGCAGCTGCAGGCCAGGCTGAGAACTGTTGAGAAGGAGAGGAACCTGATGGTGGTAGGTTGGGGGGTTGTGTTGTGTGGTAGCTGGCATGTGGGGGGGGGGGGGGGGGGCTGTCTTCACGTGGTGGTGTGATGTGAGGGAGAGAACATCTTGTATGATGGATTGTGTGTGTGGTGAGATAGAACATCCATGTTTAACTTGACATCAATACCTCGTCCATGCTTAACTTGATATCAATACTGCATCCATGTTTATCTTAATATCAATACCACATACATGTTGAACTTGATTTCAGTACCACATCCATGTTTAACTTTATATAAGTACCACATCCGTGTTTAACTTTATATCAGTAACACATTCATGTTTAACTTTATATCAGTAACACATCTGTGTTTAACTTTATATCACTACCACATCCATGTTTAACTTGATATCAATACCACATCCGTGTTTAATGTAATATCAGTACCACATCCGTGTTTAATGTAATATCAGTACCACATCCGTGTTTAATGTAATATCAGTACCACATCCATGTTGAACTTAATATCAATGCTGCATCTATATTTAACCGGATATCAGTTAGATACATCCATGTTTAACCGGATATCAGTAACACATCCATGTTTAACATATCAATACCAAATCTCCAACAGGCAACACTCAGACAGGAGGGACTGCTGAGTCGACTGAAGTCAGACAGAGGACAGGTCATACAATTCAGTGATGAGGAAGAGAACTGTGGCATAAATATGCTCCCAGATGGTGGTGGGGAGGGTAGGAGTATGTCCCCTGAGAAGGATGGGGGCGTGGTTGACCCTTCAACAGCTGGTGATGCTCAACATGATAGAGTCAGCTGTGCTACAGTGAAACCCAGCTTCCAGCATGGTACTTGGGACATGCTTGTGTGTGTTAACTGATGAATGTGTGTGTTGTCTGATGAATGTGTGTGTTGTCTGATGAATGTGTGGTCAACTTCTCTGTGTGTGTGTTGACTGATGAATGTGTGGTCAACTTCTCTGTGTGTGTGTTGACTGATGAATGTGTGGTCAACTTCTCTGTGTGTGTGTTGACTGATGAATGTGTGTGTGGTCAACTTGTGTGTGTTGACTGATGAAAGTGTGGTCAACTTCTGTGTGTGTGTGTGTGTTGACTGATGAATGTGTGGTCAACTTGTGTCTGTTGACTGATGAATGTGTGGTCAACTTGTGTGTGTTGACTGATGAATGTGTGGTCAACTTGTGTCTGTTGACTGATGAATGTGTGGTCAACTTGTGTATGTTGACTGATGAATGTGTGGTCAACTTCTGTGTGTGTGTGCTGACTGATGAATGTATGGTCAACTTATGTGTGTATGTTGACTGATGAATGTATGGTCAACTTTTTTGCGTGTGTGTGTGTTGACTGATGAATGTATGGTCAACTTGTGTGTGTTGACTGATGAATGTGTGGTCAACTTGTGTGTGTTGACTGATGAATGTGTGGTCACCTTGTGTATGTGTTGACTGATGAATGTGTGGTCACCTTGTGTATGTGTTGACTGATGAATGTGTGGTCAACTTGTGTGTGTTGACTGATGAATGTGTGGTCAACTTGTTTGTGTTGACTGATGAATGTGTGGTCAATTTCTGTGTGTGTTGACTGATGAATGTGTGGTCAACTTGTGTGTGTTGACTGATGAATGTGTGGTCACCTTGTGTGTGTGTTGACTGATGAATGTGTGGTCAACTTGTGTGTGTTGACTGATGAATGTGTGGTCAACTTGTATGTGTTGACTGATGAATGTGTGGTCAACTTGTATGTGTTGACTGCTGAATGTGTGGTCAACTTGTGTGTGTTGACTGATGAATGTGTGGTCACCTTGGGTGTGTGTTGACTGATGAATGTGTGGTCAACTTGCATGTGTTGACTGGTGAATGTGTGGTCACCTTGTGTGTGTGTTGACTGATGAATGTGTGGTCAACTTGTGTGTGTTGACTGATGAATGTGTGATCACCTTGTGTGTGTGACTGATGAATATGTGGTCACCTTGTGTATGTGTTGACTGATGAATGTGTGGTCACCTTGTGTGTGTGTTGACTGATGAATGTGTGGTCAACTTGTGTGTGTTGACTGATGAATGTGTAGTCAACTTGTGTGTGTGTTGACTGATGAATGTGTGGTCAACCTGTATGTGTTGACTGATGAATGTGTGGTCAACTTGTGTGTGTTGACTGATGAATGTGTGGTCAACTTGTGTGTGTTGACTGATGAATGTGTGGTCAACTTGTGTGTGTTGACTGATGAATGTGTGGTCAACTTCTGTGTGTTGACTGATGAATGTGTGGTCAACTTGTGTGTGTTGACTGATGAATGTGTGGTCAACTTGTGTGTGTTGACTGATGAATGTGTGGTCAACTTGTGTGTGTTGACTGATGAATGTGTGGTCAACTTGTGTGTGTGTGTGTGTGTGTTGACTGATGAATGTGTGGTCAACTTGTGTGTGTGTGTGTTGACTGATGAATGTGTGGTCAACTTGTGTGTGTTGACTGATGAATGTGTGGTCAACTTGTGTGTGTTGACTGATGAATGTGTGGTCAACTTGTGTGTGTTGACAGATGAATGTGTGGTCAACTTGTGTGTGTGTTGACTGATGAATGTGTGGTCAACTTGTTTGTGTTGACTCATGAATGTGTGGTCAACTTGTGTGTGTGTGTTAACTGATGAATGTGTGGTCAACTTGTGTGTGTTGACTGATGAATGTGTGGTCAACTTGTGTGTGTTGACTGATGAATGTGTGGTCAACATGTGTGTGTGTTGACTGATGAATGTGTGGTCAACTTGTGTGTGTTGACTAATGAATGTGTGGTCAACTTGTGTGTATGTGTTGACTGATGGATGTGTGGTCAACTTGTGTGTGTGTTCACTGACTGGTAAATATGTGATGTGTGACTATTGACTGGAAGCATCTGTCAGACATAGACTCTACTGTGACCATCAGACATGCACTCTACTGTGACCATCAGATATGCACTCTACTGTGACCATCAGATATGGACTCTACTGTGACCATAAGACATGCACTCTACTGTGACCATAAGACATGCACTCTACTGTGACCATCAGACATGCACTCTACTGTGACCATCAGACATGCACTCTACTGTGACCATAAGACATGCACTCTACTGTGACCATCAGACATGCACTCTACTGTGACCATCAGACATGGACAGACGTGCACTCTACTGTGACCATCAGACATGGATTCTACTGTGACCATCAGACATGCACTCTACTGTGACCATCAGACATGGACAGTCATGCACTCTACTGTGACCATCAGACATTGACAGTCATGCACTCTACTGTCACCATCAGACATGGACTCTTCTGTGACCATCAGACATGGACTCTACTGTGACCATCAGACATGGACAGTCATGCACTCTACTGTGACCATCAGACATTGACAGTCATGCACTCTACTGTCACCATCAGACATGGACAGTCATGCACTCTACTGTCACCATCAGACATGGACTCTTCTGTGACCATCAGACATGGACTCTACTGTGACCATCAGACATGGACAGTCATGCACTCTACTGTGACCATCAGACATTGACAGTCATGCACTCTACTGTCACCATCAGACATGGACAGTCATGCACTCTACTGTGACCATCAGACATGGACAGATATGGACTCTACTGTGACCATCAGACATGGACAGACATGCACTCTACTGTGACCATCAGACATGCACTCTACTGTGACCATCAGACATTGACAGTCATGCACTCTACTGTCACCATCAGACATGGACTCTACTGTGACCATCAGACATGGACTCTACTGTCACCATCAGACATGGACTCTACTGTGACCATCAGACATGGACTCTACTGTCACCATCAGACATGGACTCTACTGTCACCATCAGACATTGACAGTCATGCACTCTACTGTCACCATCAGACATGGACAGACATGCACTCTACTGTGACCATCAGACATGCACTCTACTGTGACCATCAGACATGCACTCTACTGTGACCATCAGATATGAACAGACATGCACTCTACTGTGACCATCAGACATGGACTCTGCTGTGACCATCAGACATACTGTCTACTGTAACCATCAGACATGCACTCTACTGTGACCATCAGACATGCACTCTACTGTAACCATCAGACATGGACTCTACTGTGACCATCAGACATGGACTCTACTGTGACTATCAGACATGGACTCTACTGTGACCTTCAGATGTGGACTCTACTGTGACCATCAGACATGCAATCTACTGTAACCATCAGACATGCACTCTACTGTGACCATCAGACATGCACTCTACTGTGACCATCAGACATGGACTCTACTGTAACCATCAGACATACAGTCTACTGTAACCATCAGACATACAGTCTACTGTAACCATCAGACATACAGTCTACTGTGACCATCAGACATGCAATCTACTGTAACCATCAGACATGGACTCTACTGTAACCATCAGACATACAGTCTACTGTAACCATCAGACATACAGTCTACTGTAACCATCAGACATGCACTCTACTGTGACCATCAGACATGCAATCTACTGTAACCATCAGACATACAGTCTACTGTGACCATCAGACATACAGTCTACTGTGACCATCAGACATGGACTCTACTGTAACCATCAGACATACAGTCTACTGTAACCATCAGACATACAGTCTACTGTAACCATCAGACATGCACTCTACTGTGACCATCAGACATGCAATCTACTGTAACCATCAGACATACAGTCTACTGTGACCATCAGACATACAGTCTACTGTGACCATCAGACATGGACTCTACTGTAACCATCAGACATACAGTCTACTGTAACCATCAGACATACACTCTACTGTAACCATCAGACATACACTCTACTGTAACCATCAGACATACAGTCTACTGTGACCATCAGACATGGACTCTACTGTAACCATCAGACATACAGTCTACTGTAACCATCAGACATACACTCTACTGTAACCATCAGACATACAGTCTACTGTAACCATCAGACATACAGTCTACTGTAACCATCAGACATACAGTCTACTGTGACCATCAGACATGGACTCTGCTGTGACCATCAGACATACAGTCTACTGTAACCATCAGACATGGACTCTGCTGTGACCATCAGACATGCAATCTACTGTGACCATCAGACATGCAATCTACTGTAACCATCAGACATACAGTCTACTGTAACCATCAGACATGGACTCTGCTGTGACCATCAGACATACAGTCTACTGTAACCATCAGACATACAGTCTACTGTAACCATCAGACATGGACTCTACTGTGACCATCAGACATGCAATCTACTGTAACCATCAGACATGCAATCTACTGTAACCATCAGACATGGACAATACTGTGACCATCAGACATGGACAATACTGTAACCATCAGACATACAGTCTACTGTAACCATCAGACATGCAATCTACTGTGACCATCAGACATGGACTCTACTGTGACCATCAGACATGGACAATACTGTGACCATCAGACATGGACAATACTGTAACCATCAGACATACAGTCTACTGTGACCATCAGACATGCAATCTACTGTAACCATCAGACATGCAATCTACTGTAACCATCAGACATGGACTCTACTGTAACCATCAGACATGCAATCTACTGTGACCATCAGACATGGACTCTACTGTAACCATCAGACATGCAATCTACTGTAACCATCAGACATGGACTCTACTGTAACCATCAGACATACAGTCTACTGTAACCATCAGACATACAGTCTACTGTAACCATCAGACATGCAATCTACTGTGACCATCAGACATGCAATCTACTGTGACCATCAGACATGCAATCTACTGTGACCATCAGACATGGACTCTACTGTAACCATCAGACATGCAATCTACTGTAACCATCAGACATGCAATCTACTGTAACCATCAGACATGCAATCTACTGTGACCATCAGACATGCAATCTACTGTGACCATCAGACATGCAATCTACTGTGACCATCAGACATGGACTCTACTGTAACCATCAGACATGCAATCTACTGTAACCATCAGACATGGACTCTACTGTAACCATCAGACATGCAATCTACTGTGACCATCAGACATGCAATCTACTGTAACCATCAGACATGCAATCTACTGTGACCATCAGACATGGACTCTACTGTAACCATCAGACATGCAATCTACTGTGACCATCAGACATGGACTCTACTGTAACCATCAGACATGCAATCTACTGTCACCATCAGACATGCAATCTACTGTGACCATCAGACATGGACTCTACTGTAACCATCAGACATGCACTCTACTGTAACCATCAGACATGCAATCTACTGTAACCATCAGACATGCAATCTACTGTAACCATCAGACATGCAATCTACTGTGACCATCAGACATGCAATCTACTGTAACCATCAGACATGCAATCTACTGTAACCATCAGACATGCAATCTACTGTAACCATCAGACATGCAATCTACTGTAACCATCAGACATGCAATCTACTGTAACCATCAGACATGCAATCTACTGTAACCATCAGACATGCAATCTACTGTAACCATCAGACATGCACTCTACTGTAACCATCAGACATGCAATCTACTGTAACCATCAGACATGCAATCTACTGTAACCATCAGACATGGACTCTACTGTAACCATCAGACATGGACTCTACTGTAACCATCAGACATGGACTCTACTGTAACCATCAGACATGCAATCTACTGTAACCATCAGACATGCAATCTACTGTAACCATCAGACATGCAATCTACTGTAACCATCAGACATGCAATCTACTGTAACCATCAGACATGCAATCTACTGTAACCATCAGACATGCAATCTACTGTAACCATCAGACATGCAATCTACTGTAACCATCAGACATGCAATCTACTGTAACCATCAGACATGCAATCTACTGTAACCATCAGACATGCAATCTACTGTAACCATCAGACATGCAATCTACTGTAACCATCAGACATGCAATCTACTGTAACCATCAGACATGCAATCTACTGTAACCATCAGACATGCAATCTACTGTAACCATCAGACATGCAATCTACTGTAACCATCAGACATGCAATCTACTGTAACCATCAGACATGCAATCTACTGTAACCATCAGACATGCACTCTACTGTAACCATCAGACATGCAATCTACTGTAACCATCAGACATGCAATCTACTGTAACCATCAGACATGGACTCTACTGTAACCATCAGACATGGACTCTACTGTAACCATCAGACATGGACTCTACTGTAACCATCAGACATGCAATCTACTGTAACCATCAGACATGCAATCTACTGTAACCATCAGACATGCAATCTACTGTAACCATCAGACATGCACTCTACTGTAACCATCAGACATGCAATCTACTGTAACCATCAGACATGGACTCTACTGTAACCATCAGACATGGACTCTACTGTAACCATCAGACATGCAATCTACTGTAACCATCAGACATGCAATCTACTGTAACCATCAGACATGCAATCTACTGTAACCATCAGACATGGACAATACTGTGACCATCAGACATGGACAATACTGTGACCATCAGACATGCAATCTACTGTAACCATCAGACATGGACAATACTGTGACCATCAGACATGCAATCTACTGTAACCATCAGACATGGACAATACTGTAACCATCAGACATGCAATCTACTGTAACCATCAGACATGGACAATACTGTAACCATCAGACATGCAATCTACTGTAACCATCAGACATGCAATCTACTGTGACCATCAGACATGGACTCTACTGTAACCATCAGACATGGACAATACTGTAACCATCAGACATACAGTCTACTGTGACCATCAGACATGCAATCTACTGTAACCATCAGACATGGACTCTACTGTAACCATCAGACATGGACAATACTGTAACCATCAGACATACAGTCTACTGTGACCATCAGACATGCAATCTACTGTAACCATCAGACATGGACTCTACTGTAACCATCAGACATGCAATCTACTGTAACCATCAGACATGGACTCTACTGTAACCATCAGACATGCAATCTACTGTGACCATCAGACATGCAATCTACTGTAACCATCAGACATGGACTCTACTGTAACCATCAGACATGCAATCTACTGTGACCATCAGACATGCAATCTACTGTAACCATCAGACATGGACTCTACTGTAACCATCAGACATGCAATCTACTGTGACCATCAGACATGGACTCTACTGTAACCATCAGACATGCAATCTACTGTGACCATCAGACATGGACTCTACTGTAACCATCAGACATGCAATCTACTGTAACCATCAGACATGGACAATACTGTGACCATCAGACATGGACAATACTGTGACCATCAGACATGGACAATACTGTGACCATCAGACAAGCACTCTACTGTGACCATCAGACATGCAATCTACTGTGACCATCAGACATGGACTCTACTGTAACCATCAGACATGCAATCTACTGTAACCATCAGACATGCAATCTACTGTAACCATCAGACATGCAATCTACTGTAACCATCAGACATGGACAATACTGTGACCATCAGACATGGACAATACTGTGACCATCAGACATGGACAATACTGTGACCATCAGACATGCACTCTACTGTGACCATCAGATGTGGACAGACATGCACTCTACTCTATCAGACATAGACATATCTAAATCTCTCCTCTGGAGACTTCAACAAATGCCCTTTGTGTTTCAGAACCCGTGCAGCTTGTTTTAGAGGATCTGAAGTCACTATCTGCAGCAGTGTTTGATGATGATGAGGAGGAGGAGGAGTTTGATGATGATAGAAACAATGCAGCTAATTTACGTGAATGTAATTCTTAAATGTGGTATTTCATGTGGAATATTTTCTTGATGTGTTGTTAACAAACAGATGTTGTAACAGTTAATCTTGGATTAAAGTCACTAATTGACACAGTGCTGTAGTAGTGGGTGAGTGATGTATTTGTGTGACACAGTGCTGTAGTAGTGGGTGAGTGATGTATTTGTGTGACACAGTGCTGTAGTAGTGGGTGAGTGATGTATTTGTGTGACACAGTGCTGTAGTAGTGGGTGAGTGATGTATTTGTGTGACACAGTGCTGTAGTAGTGGGTGAGTGATGTATTTGTGTGACACAGTGCTGTAGTAGTGGGTGAGTGATGTATTTGTGTGACACAGTGCTGTAGTAGTGGGTGAGTGATGTATTTGTGTGACACAGTGCTGTAGTAGTGGGTGAGTGATGTATTTGTGTGACACAGTGCTGTAGTAGTGAGTGATGTATTTGTGTGACACAGTGCTGCAGCAGTGAGACACAGGTTCCATTGCTAGTAATTGACTGATTTTTCTGGTCGGTAACACTATGAGAGAGGTTCATAACTAGATCTAGCCTGTTATACTCCAATCTGGACAGTATTGTCTGAGAGAGGTTCATAACTAGGTCTAACCTACTATACTCCAATCTGGACAGTACTGTCTGAGAGAGGTTCATAACTAGGTCTAACCTACTATACTCCAACCTGGACAGTGATGGAGGTTCATATCTCGGTGTAAGGCACACTTCCTGAAAGTCCCGACCTCTGTGTTTGGGTCACAACTAGGTCAGACAGACTCCCCTCTGTAAGTCGGACATATGGATATTAGTGTTAGATGCTTGACTAGCCGTTATTAGACCCCCCCCCCCCCCTGGAAGATGGAGCAGACGAAGAAGAACCTTGATGCAGTGCAACATAATCACACACAGGCGACATCTGAGTATGTAAGACCCCTGACCCCGGTTTTAATCCCAAACAACGCCAGGGAGATCACCGCGGAGATTGGTTGTCGTGGGAAATGCTGTGTTCTGTCCCCTGGGAGGCGTGGCTGGTCTAGTGGCAGCAAGGATCATCCGTTTGCCTTTCATGGCAACAGGGACCTGGTTCAAGTACATCATTTTATCATCTTCCTGCTTACTTAAAGTGACATGATTGAGTACATCATTCTATCTTGCTGCTTACTTAAAGTGACATGATTGAGTACATCATTCTATCATCTTCCTGCTTACTTAAAGTGACATGATTGAGTACATCATTCTATCATCTTGCTGCTTACTTAAAGTGACATGATTGAGTACATCATTCTATCATCTTCCTGCTTACTTAAAGTGACATGATTGAGTACATCATTCTATCTTCCTGCTTACTTAAAGTGACATGATTGAGTACATCATTCTATCATCTTCCTGCTTACTTAAAGTGACATGATTGAGTATATCATTTTATCATCTTCCTGCTTACTTAAAGTGACATGATTGAGTACATCATTCTATCTTGCTGCTTACTTAAAGTGACATGATTGAGTACATCATTCTATCATCTTCCTGCTTACTTAAAGTGACATGATTGAGTACATCATTCTATCATCTTCCTGCTTACTTAAAGTGACATGATTGAGTACATCATTCTATCATCTTCCTGCTTACTTAAAGTGACATGATTGAGTAAATCATTCTATCTTGCTGCTTACTTAAAGTGACATGATTGAGTACATCATTCTATCATCTTCCTGCTTACTTAAAGTGACATGATTGAGTACATCATTCTATCATCTTCCTGCTTACTTAAAGTGACATGATTGAGTACATCATTCTATCATCTTGCTGCTTACTTAAAATGACATGATTGAGTACATCATTCTATCATCTTGCTGCTTACTTAAAGTGACATGATTGAGTACATCATTCTATCAACTTGCTGCTCACTTAAAGTGACATGATTGAGTACATAATTCTATCATCTTGCTGCTTACTTAAAGTGACATGATTGAGACATGAGACGATGTATGACATGAGGTATCTATTCTACATTCTTTCCTCCCGAGAACTCCGAGCTGTTATATTTGGGTAATGGATCCTGTATGGACAATTATGTTTACAAAGTCAGGAACCTGTTACAGTGCGGTCGTGGATCCTCTATGGAAAATTATTTTTAGAAAATTAGGAACATGTTACAGTGGGGTCGTGGATCCTGTATGCACAATTATGTTTACAAAGTCAGGAACATGTTACAGTGGGGTCGTGGATCATGTATGGACAATTATGTTTACAAAGTCAGGAACCTGTTACAGTGAGGTCGTGGATCCTGCGTGAACAATTATGTTTACATACTCAGGAACATCCGTGGAAAGAGTTGCAGAGAAGAGTGCCAGAAGTTACACATCAATCTCTGCTACAGTTACCACTGAGGTTTCTGGCGTCAGCTAGGAGTCTGTCACAGCCAGGAGTCTGTCACAGCCAACAGTCTGCCACAGCTAACAGTCTGTCACAGCCAGGAGTCTATCATAGCTAACAGTCTGTCACAGCCAGGAGTCTGCCACAGCTAACAGTCTGTCACAGCCAGGAGTCTGCCACAGCTAACAGTCTGTCACAGCCAGGAGTCTGCCACAGCTAACAGTCTATCACAGCTAACAGTCTGTCACAGCCAGGAGTCTATCACAGCTAACAGTCTATCACAGCTAACAGTCTGTCACAGCCAGGAGTCTGCCACAGCTAACAGTTTGTCACAGCCAGGAGTCTGCCACAGCTAACAGTCTGTCACAGCCAGGAGTCTATCACAGCTAACAGTCTGTCACAGCTAACAGTCTGTCACAGCTAACAGTCTGTCACAGCCAGGAGTCTGCCACAGCTAACAGTCTATCACAGCCAGGAGTCTGCCACAGCTAACAGTCTGTCACAGCCAGGAGTCTATCACAGCTAACAGTCTGCCACAGCTAACAGTCTGTCACAGCCAGGAGTCTGCCACAGCTAACAGTCTGTCACAGCTAACAGTCTGCCACAGCTACCAGTCTGTCACAGCTAACAATCTGTCACAGCTAACAGTCTGTCACAGCCAGGAGTCTGCCACAGCTAACAGTCTGTCACAGCCAGGAGTCTGCCACAGCTAACAGTCTGTCACAGCCAGGAGTCTGCCACAGCTAACAGTCTGTCACAGCCAGGAGTCTGTCACAGCTAACAGTCTGTCACAGCTAACAGTCTGTCACAGCTAACAGTCTATCACAGCTAACAGTCTGTCACAGCCAGGAGTCTATCACAGCTAACAGTCTGTCACAGCTAACAGTCTGTCACAGCCAGGAGTCTGCCACAGCTAACAGTCTGTCACAGCCAGGAGTCTATCACAGCTAACAGTCTGTCACAGCCAGGAGTCTGCCACAGCTAACAGTCTATCACAGCTAACAGTCTATCACAGCCAGGAGTCTGCCACAGCTAACAGTCTATCACAGCTAACAGTCTATCACAGCCAGGAGTCTATCACAGCTAACAGTCTGCCACAGCTAACAGTCTGTCACAGCCAGGAGTCTGCCACAGCTAACAGTCTGTCACAGCTAACAGTCTACCACAGCTACCAGTCTGTCACAGCTAACAGTCTGTCACAGCTAACAGTCTGTCACAGCTAACAGTCTGCCACAGCTACCAGTCTGTCACAGCTAACAATCTGCCACAGCTAACAGTCTGCCACAGCTAACAGTCTGCCACAGCTAACAGTCTGTCACAGCTAACAGTCTGTCACAGCCAGGAGTCTGCCACAGCTAACAGTCTATCACAGCTAACAGTCTATCACAGCTAACAGTCTATCACAGCTAACAGTCTGTCACAGCCAGGAGTCTATCACAGCTAACAGTCTATCACAGCTAACAATCTATCACAGCCAGGAGTCTGCCACAGCTAACAGTCTGCCACAGCCAGGAGTCTATCACAGCTAACAGTCTATCACAGCTAACAGTCTGTCACAGCTAACAGTCTGTCACAGCCAGGAGTCTGCCACAGCTAACAGTCTATCACAGCCAGGAGTCTATCACAGCTAACAGTCTGTCACAGCCAGGAGACTGCCACAGCTAACAGTCTGTCACAGCCAGGAGTCTGCCACAGCTAACAGTCTGTCACAGCCAGGAGTCTGTCACAGCCAGGAGTCTGCCACAGCTAACAGTCTGTCACAGCCAGGAGTCTGCCACAGCTAACAGTCTATCACAGCTAACAGTCTATCACAGCTAACAGTCTGTCACAGCCAGGAGTCTGCCACAGCTAACAGTCTGTCACAGCCAGGAGTCTGCCACAGCTAACAGTCTGTCACAGCCAGGAGTCTGTCACAGCTAACAGTCTGTCACAGCCAGGAGTCTGCCACAGCTAACAGTCTGTCACAGCCAGGAGTCTGCCACAGCTAACAGTCTGTCACAGCCAGGAGTCTGCCACAGCTAACAGTCTGTCACAGCCAGGAGTCTGCCACAGCTAACAGTCTGTCACAGCCAGGAGTCTGCCACAGCTAACAGTCTGTCACAGCCAGGAGTCTGCCACAGCTAACAGTCTGTCACAGCCAGGAGTCTGCCACAGTTACCACTGAGGTTTCTGGCGTCAGCTGGGAGTCACTGGTCTGTGTTGGACTGGGCCTGGCCACGTGATCGCCGTGTTCCCGCGGAGTCTTCGACCCTGGGGATGTTCCTCTGTCTGTTCTGTTCCGCCATTTGATGAATACTTTCTCTACATCCTCCCCGTCTCTGTGATGGGTATAAAAGTCGCGTAGTGTTTACACGTTGTCACATCTACAAAGTACAGATGTTTGCCCGACGCCAGCAATGAAAGCCTGGTGGTTGGTCGGAGAGGAGGCGGGCTTGTCTGCGGCACCTGACAGCTGGGGAAGAGGGACTGATGGCGATGTAGTACAAGTGACTGTTGAACGCCGTGCGACTGAAGTGGGTCATCAATCAGTGAACGGGACCAGGCGATCACCAAGTGAGAGTCGGCGGGTCGGTTGACTGAAGTGGGTCATCAATCAGTGAACGGGACCAGGCGATCACCAAGTGAGAGTCGGCGGGTCGGTTGACTGAAGTGGGTCATCAATCAGTGAACGGGACCAGGCGATCACCAAGTGAGAGTCGGCGGGTCGGTTGACTGAAGTGGGTCATCAATCAGTGAACGGGACCAGGCGATCACCAAGTGAGAGTCGGCGGGTCGGTTGACTGAAGTGGGTCATCAATCAGTGAACGGGACCAGGCGATCACCAAGTGAGAGTCGGCGGGTCGGTTGACTGAAGTGGGTCATCAATCAGTGAACGGGACCAGGCGATCACCAAGTGAGAGTCGGCGGGTCGGTTGACTGAAGTGGGTCATCAATCAGTGAACGGGACCAGGCGATCACCAAGTGAGAGTCGGCGGGTCGGTTGACTGAAGTGGGTCATCAATCAGTGAACGGGACCAGGCGATCACCAAGTGAGAGTCGGCGGGTCGGTTGACTGAAGTGGGTCATCAATCAGTGAACGGGACCAGGCGATCACCAAGTGAGAGTCGGCGGGTCGGTTGACTGTCAACATTGGTGGTGACTTCACATAGCCGCGCCAGTCGTTGAGAGGGTCAGTCACATAGCCGCGCCAGTCGTCACTGAGAGAGCTGTAGACAATGACGTTGCAGTCAGGAATGGGCAGCATTCTCTCAACACCTCTAGCCTTGTGCGCGTCCTTAATCTGTTGTCTCTGGTGGAATATAGAGCCACTTTATGGTTCATCCATTCGTGTGATAGTGGAAGTTTGAGCTGCTGTATACCTATATAGTATGTCTACATCCATGTATAGAGGGGGACAGACTAAATAGTATGTCTACATCCATGTATAGAGCAAGGACAGACTAAATAGTATGTCTACATCCATGTATAGAGCAAGGACAGACTAAATAGTATGTCTACATCCATGTATAGAGCAGGACAGACTAAATAGTATGTCTACATCCATGTATAGAGCAGGACAGACTAAATAGTATGTCTACATCCATGTATAGAGCAAGGACAGACTAAATAGTATGTCTACATCCATGTATAGAGCAGGACAGACTAAATAGTATGTCTACATCCATGTATAGAGCAGGACAGACTAAATAGTATGTCTACATCCATGTATAGAGCAGGACAGACTAAATAGTATGTCTACATCCATGTATAGAGCAGGACAGACTAAATAGTATGTCTACATCCATGTATAGAGCAGGACAGACTAAATAGTATGTCTACATCCATGTATAGAGCAAGGACAGACTAAATAGTATGTCTACATCCATGTATAGAGCAAGGACAGACTAAATAGTATGTCTACATCCATGTATAGAGCAGGACAGACTAAATAGTATGTCTACATCCATGTATAGAGCAGGACAGACTAAATAGTATGTCTACATCCATGTATAGAGCAGGACATTCTAAATAGTATGTCTACATCCATGTATAGAGCAGGACAGACTAAACAGTACTAAATAGTATGTCTACATCCATGTATAGAGCAGGACAGACTAAATAGTATGTCTACATCCATGTATAGAGCAGGACAGACTAAATAGTATGTCTACATCCATGTATAGAGCAGGACAGACTAAACAGTACTAAATAGTATGTCTACATCCATGTATAGAGCAGGACAGACTAAATAGTATGTCTACATCCATGTATAGAGCAGGACAGACTAAACAGTACTAAATAGTATGTCTACATCCATGTATAGAGCAGGACAGACTAAACAGTACTAAATAGTATGTCTACATCCATGTATAGAGCAGGACAGACTAAATAGTATGTCTACATCCATGTATAGAGCAGGACAGACTAAATAGTACTAAATAGTATGTCTACATCCATGTATAGAGCAGGACAGACTAAATAGTATGTCTACATCCATGTATAGAGCAGGACAGACTAAATGGTATGTCTACATCCATGTATAGAGCAGGACAGACTAAATAGTATGTCTACATCCATGTACAGAGCAGGACGTACTAAATAGTATGTCTACATCCATGTATAGAGCAGGACAGACTAAACAGTACTAAATAGTATGTCTACATCCATGAAAAGAGCAGGACAGACTAAATAGTATGTCTACATCCATGTATAGAGCAGGACAGACTAAATTGTATGTCTACATCCATGTATAGAGCAGTACAGACTAAATTGTATGTCTACATCCATGTATAGAGCAGGACAGACTAAACAGTACTAAATAGTATGTCTACATCCATGAAAAGAGCAGGACAGACTAAATAGTATGTCTACATCCATGTATAGAGCAGGACAGACTAAATAGTATGTCTACATCCATGTATAGAGCAGTGTGACGAAACGCGTTTATCTGTCTTGGGTCGTCAAGTTCCCGCACTATTTTGGCGCGTCATCGGGGACTTTCCCAGCTAAAAATAGACTGAGGGAAGCCGATGGAGGACTTATTATCTAGAATCGTCTCGAAACACGGGAATTCGAGTAACCCGTGATGCTGGGTATCGCTCTAACTTCCCGTGCAGAGAGATCTAGAAACTCTAGGCGGGGAATGACGTTTTCCCGAGAAAGTATCTTTTCTCAAGAAGCACTCGCTTCTTGTGCGCATTGAGTTGGCACGAAGCGGGAAATTGGCTACAGCAGTCATTCACTTACTTTTGTTCGAAGAGAACAGACGCTGGCCTGAGTGTGAGCCATTTTTGTGTTGCGTCTCACCTCAACCATGATTCGGCTGACTGTTATGAAAAGGAAGCTGAGAAGCCCTTGAACAGTTCGGAAGCTGACTGGAGAGCTGGTTTCACCATCCAGGTAGATATTTGTTTAAATCATTTAACTTTGTACGTGTGTTCCACACGCCATTGTTCTAACCCCATTACCTATGCGGATGTCCTCGCATACTAATTAGCAAACCGATCGATAACGCCGGTGACAATTAAGCGTGTGTTTGTTTACCGTGTGCTCGCGAATCAGCTGTTAGGAACGCCGTAATGTGATGTGGGCGATTTGGGTTCCAAATATATGTACCATATATTGCCAATCGTTGCATCTATTAGGTGGCTGTGTTAGAATAAAACCTAGTTACTTGTGCCGGATGGAAACTTAGATTATGTCAGTCAGTTGCTGAAGCCAGAAGAACGGTTAGAAAACCAGGTAAGTTGGTAGGTGGAGATTCAGACAAAATTGTGCTGAGTTACTAAGTAAAGGAAAAACTTAGTTCTGTGCCACCAGGAATGATGTAACTATTGTGTAGTAACTTAATAGTGAATTCATTGTGTGGAACAGCGGATTTCTGTGGAAAGGTAAGTGGCTTTGGTGCTATATATATATATTTATGATGTGACATTGTGTATATATATTAGGTCATGGCATGTGATACTTCCTGGGGTAATTCCGAACGCCGAATAGATCGACGCGTGATAACACGGCGTGCCGTCGCGATGTAAATATGCGTTCTGAAATCTTGTCTAAGCTATCCTGTTTCTTTCATACTGGCGCTAGTGCGAGTGAATGCTAAGGTGCTGGAAGTATGGAAGGATGCAGGAGGCTGTATGAGACTGGGGAAATATCGAATATGGGGGATGTGAAAGCAAGTTATGAAAGTATGTGTTGGTAGACCAAACCAACGATGAAGTTCAGTCCAGGCCAAGGCTAAACCACTTGGGAGGACAGAACTGGAACAGTACCCTTGGAACATGGGGGGAACATGTATTCTCAAGAAGGCTTCTTGACTCTAAGGCAGAGTCTGATAAGAAGAGTTTGCTGTGGCGTGGGCAGGGGGTCCCACCAGCAAACAGGCTTGTGTACATAGTGGATGTGATCATGTACTATTCCTATATCCCGAGGGATGGTATATTGATCAAGTTTATGTTTCTTAATGTACATTGATGATGTTAGGAATGAGTCTAGGGACTCTTTACCTATTTGTTTAGTTCGATTAAATTAGAACAATAACAGCCTTGTATCATTACTGACGTTAGCGACGACTGGTAGATGATTAGGGATAGGTGAGACCAATGATCAGACTCGTCATTCTGATTTCTTGCTCTGTTTGACGGGCTGTTCTGTGAGGCCAGCTGACATTTGTGAACCCATGCGGGACTACTCTCCATATAGAGATAATGCTTTGGTTATATGAATAACTAACTAGCATGACTGAGAGTTGAGTAGTTTTGGTAGGATGCATGTGAACTAATGTTTGGGCCAGTATACTCTCACCGGTCGCTCTTCCTTTTCAGGAGTTTGCCTGTTGAGGAACCAGTCAACTATAATTGTTGTTGGCAGGAAACCACTTCGTGTGACAGAGCGAAGGGTTCAGTTCTTTACTTATCACGCCAGACTCCATCACACCAGGTACCCAATGTGATTCACCATGCGTGAAGGTTGCTTCAAGACATACAACTGCCCTGAAGGTGCACGTGTGGGACGTGATGGTTTGTGATCGTTTAAAATAGAAGATACTCTGTTTTTGCCAGGAACATTTCAGCATGTTGAGTAATCATGCTCGACAGGGAACACCGGTCCGTCTGGTTTGACGGGGGTTCTGCCTAAACGCAGAAGTAACTAATCTTCAGACACTTGAATGGTTCTTTGGACAGCTCGAGTGGCAGGTCTTGAGAAGAACTACACCAGTATGGACGTGTGTCAAGTGTAACCCGGTGGAAGGGACTAGGGATTATAGTCCAACCTGAATTGTTTCCGTAAAATAGATGTCTGATTCTATTCATGTACTGTTTCCGTATCCAGATTATCAACTGTGTTCTAGAAGGACTCAGTAACTTTTCAGTAGCCATATCTGATCCTACAAAGTGTGACTGTAAGAGACCATTGAATTGGTCAATGCCATATCGGTTCTGCAGTGGGACTGTGCTATGAGTGACAGACCATTCGATTGGTCCGTGACTATTTAGTTCATCGAAGTAACCAATACTTGGAGCCAAGTCCAGGAAGATTGTCTCCAACTCGGTAGTGTTCGAGAACTGTATTACCAGTGACTCCGTGGGAGTGTTATAGATGCAGTTGGTCCAGTGAAGTGTGGTCCAGCAGTGACTCGATTGTTGTGGTTCCACGTTCGGGAGACGGAGTGGTCTCCAAGGTTCTAGTCATCTCACTGGAAGGAAGCCGGGTGAGTGGCGGACCGACTGGACGGGACATCTGCATCCACTCTACTTCTCAACTCGATGAAGACACCTACATCTCTAATTCTGTCTCTACTCTATCTTCTATTTGTGTAAATAGATTCTTCTATCAGGATGTTCATTTCAGTTCTATATTCTCAAGGGTAGAATAAACTTTATGTAAGTTGACTTGCTCTTTGTCTAGTGATTGAGTGTGGTCTCGGACGATGCCTAAGTGTTCATTGTTCAACAGGTGTAGGTAGTTAGTGGGGGTCTAGAATCTGGAGGGGCTTGTAGACGTAATTAACTAACATGAGATCAACCACAGAGTAAAAATGTGTATCTGCTCGTCCAACCCCTGGGGCTAGAATACACGGGAGTGCCAGAGACACCTCGGGTGTGGTTCACTCTCACTACCCAAGGTGAACCCGAAACACTCCGTTACAGAGTGGGGGCTCGTCCGGGATTATTCCAAGATCTTTGTGTGTTGTAGACCTCTCGCATAGGGATAGGGACTTAGTCTTTATCCTCTACTTCAGTCTACATAAGATTCTACTACTTCTACCTATCTCCTAACTGTCTGACGGACATTTGTGTTGTGGTGATTAGTTAGTACTATTGATTATTGATTCATTGTATTGCTTCACCCACACATACTTGAGTACCCACCTATCATAGTCAACATGTCTACCCAAGAGTTAGACTTGGACAAAGTTCACGAAACTGGACGTAAGTCTGGTCTTGAAGGAGATGCTTTGAAATCCTATGTCCAAGAGGTGGAAAGAAATTTTCGCCAAGAGGAAAGAGAGAGGAGGAGAGCAGAAAGAGAACTGGAAGCCAGTAAAGTGGCTCTGGAGGAAAAGAGGATAGCGGCTGATACGGAAATGAAACGGCTTGAGTTGGAAGCCGAGAAAGAAAAACGTGACCATGAGTATCGAATGAAACTACTTGAGGCACAAGTGCCTGCTACAGGTGTAACTGATGGAGCTATGGGAGGAGGGGTACCTCCTGGCTCAGAGTCAACCAGTAGACGTGACTACCAGGCTATGAAATGGCCTTTACAGCCGTTCGAACCCGAGAAGGAACGGATAGACCAATACTTAGAGAAGTATGAAGCCATGTCTATTGCAATGGGTCTAGACAAACAGAAATGGTGTTTGAAACTCTCCCAGGGACTCCGTGCCGAAGGTTATGAGGTGTATGCACGCTTGCCACCGGGTTTACAGAATGATTACCCGGCATTGAAAGCGGCGCTCTTGAAGAGATTCGAGATCACAGCGCACTCATACCGAAGGAAGTTTCGGACAGCGAAGCGAGAACCTGGTGAACTGTTTTCAGCATACAGTGTGAGATTGAACTCATTCCTTCGTAAATGGATGGCCTTGGCCGGATTTAATGAGGAGTATGAAAGTTTGCGTGAGTTGATGGTTGTAGATCAGATGCGAATGCAAATGTCTAAACCCTTGCGAAACTTCTTAGGTGAGAATGGGGCTGAGAGATTGGATATAGTCACCAAGTTAGCCGAAAGATACGTTGAAGTCTATGGCGAGACTGGGGACACCAGTCCAACAGATCCGAGATCGAAAGATCCGGATCAAGGTAAGTCAAAGAAGAAGTCAAAGAAGACCACAGGTTCTGAGGAACCAAAGAAACAGGTAGGCTCTTTAGAGAAGATCTCTAACGTCAACCAAGGTAAGAATAGCCCACCTAGTTCTCCAAAGAGGAAGTGGAGTGAACGATGGTGCAAATTCTGCAAGTCCAGCACTCACAATACGAGTGAGTGTAGGAGTAAGCCCAAGGACTTTCACTTTGCTTGTCTTGCAGAGGTTAGGGATAGATCTTGCAGGAAAGTGAAGTCGGTTGATGGGAATGGAGAAACTAGACGGCCTCCAGTGGTTGAGAGAGTAGAAGTGAATGGGCGACAGGTGTTGTGCCTCTACGACACGGGATTGCAATTTTCAGCTGTAATTGCATCCCACCTGACAGGCCCAGAGCAACTCACCGGGGAGATGACGGAGATACAGCCAGCCAGTAGGAGTGCTGTGGCGTTACGTTGCCCGATTGCCAATGTGGAGATTCGGAGCAAGTACGTTACTGGACGCATTCAGGCGGCAGTCGTACCGGATCCTCTCTATCCACTAATTCTAGGCCGGAAGTACGTGTTTCTGGGCGAACCAGAACACCCTAGCATCCATAAGTCTAGGCAGGTCAGAGATACAGAGGAAGTGGGTCTCGAAAAGGTAAGTCTCCGAAATCCTCACCCGGATAGAATGAGTAATGCTCGGAGCAAGGATGCGACGGAGTGTCCTTGTTCGGAATGGTTGCCCAACACTGAAAACCCGTTAACTCTGGGTAAGTTCAACTCTGATAACCAGTCACCGTTACTTCAGACTGGGACAGAGAAAAGGCAGAGGGAACGTAAGTTGGTTCCTGAGAGCTTCAGAGCTAATCTGCTGAGAACGGTACATGTCAGGTCCCCAACCGGACATCTGACGGTAGGGACAACCAGTAAATGTCTATCCCGGTACTATTGGTGGCCGGGAATGACAGGCGACGTGCGCAGGTATATTAGGTCTTGTCCGGAGTGCCGTAAATGCACACTTGAGAAACGGACGAAGACGAAGATATCCTTAGAGGTTGGAGACCGAGTTCTAGTACTCCTCCCAATCGAGGGGAACGAATTCGAAATCGGGTGGCAGGGCCCATTCCTAGTGGATAAAGTGGGGCTCCACAAGCACTATGGAGTGGTGATCCTGGGAAAGTCTACTACTTTCCATTCCAGTCTCCTCATGCGCTATGAGGGGAAGCCCGATGATAAGTCCACCAGCCCAAGGGCGCAGAGATTCGCTGAAATAACGGTTCGGGGTTCAGGTCAGGTAGCGGAAAGCCTGTCACACCATAGGAAGTCCTATATGTATGTGCAGGTACCTTCTTCGGTTCAGCCCGGTGCTCGGGGGAACATGACCGGCCAAAGGAACACCCGCAGTGCTAGCTACACTGAGAACCGTGGTAGGAAGAGGTGGGTTGTGTCGGAACGGACACATACCCTTGGTCCCTCAATCCGACCGACTGCAGCCCAGCTGGGTCCTCAAAAGGGGAAGCTGGAGTTGCAGAAGTCCAGTAAACTCTGGCAGGAACGATCGTTAAATCAGGTCGAGACGGGAGCTCTGGTCCGCAAGATACTGCGAGATGCCCGATCGCAGTAGCGGAGTAGGCGTTGATCACCCGTGATACTGAATAGCTTGTCACCCCACCGAATGTGGTAAAAGTATTCTATACAATATTGACGGGTTAGACTTCCTCACCCGCCATCCGGTCTCTTAGAAAGAAGAACGAACGACATAGACAGCTTCTGCGTAGAAGTGGAACGACGGGGTCGATCCTCTTAAAGTGGGGGCCTATGTGACGAAACGCGTTTATCTGTCTTGGGTCGTCAAGTTCCCGCACTATTTTGGCGCGTCATCGGGGACTTTCCCAGCTAAAAATAGACTGAGGGAAGCCGATGGAGGACTTATTATCTAGAATCGTCTCGAAACACGGGAATTCGAGTAACCCGTGATGCTGGGTATCGCTCTAACTTCCCGTGCAGAGAGATCTAGAAACTCTAGGCGGGGAATGACGTTTTCCCGAGAAAGTATCTTTTCTCAAGAAGCACTCGCTTCTTGTGCGCATTGAGTTGGCACGAAGCGGGAAATTGGCTACAGCAGTCATTCACTTACTTTTGTTCGAAGAGAACAGACGCTGGCCTGAGTGTGAGCCATTTTTGTGTTGCGTCTCACCTCAACCATGATTCGGCTGACTGTTATGAAAAGGAAGCTGAGAAGCCCTTGAACAGTTCGGAAGCTGACTGGAGAGCTGGTTTCACCATCCAGGTAGATATTTGTTTAAATCATTTAACTTTGTACGTGTGTTCCACACGCCATTGTTCTAACCCCATTACCTATGCGGATGTCCTCGCATACTAATTAGCAAACCGATCGATAACGCCGGTGACAATTAAGCGTGTGTTTGTTTACCGTGTGCTCGCGAATCAGCTGTTAGGAACGCCGTAATGTGATGTGGGCGATTTGGGTTCCAAATATATGTACCATATATTGCCAATCGTTGCATCTATTAGGTTGCTGTGTTAGAATAAAACCTAGTTACTTGTGCCGGATGGAAACTTAGATTATGTCAGTCAGTTGCTGAAGCCAGAAGAACGGTTAGAAAACCAGGTAAGTTGGTAGGTGGAGATTCAGACAAAATTGTGCTGAGTTACTAAGTAAAGGAAAAACTTAGTTCTGTGCCACCAGGAATGATGTAACTATTGTGTAGTAACTTAATAGTGAATTCATTGTGTGGAACAGCGGATTTCTGTGGAAAGGTAAGTGGCTTTGGTGCTATATATATATATTTATGATGTGACATTGTGTATATATATTAGGTCATGGCATGTGATACTTCCTGGGGTAATTCCGAACGCCGAATAGATCGACGCGTGATAACACGGCGTGCCGTCGCGATGTAAATATGCGTTCTGAAATCTTGTCTAAGCTATCCTGTTTCTTTCATACTGGCGCTAGTGCGAGTGAATGCTAAGGTGCTGGAAGTATGGAAGGATGCAGGAGGCTGTATGAGACTGGGGAAATATCGAATATGGGGGATGTGAAAGCAAGTTATGAAAGTATGTGTTGGTAGACCAAACCAACGATGAAGTTCAGTCCAGGCCAAGGCTAAACCACTTGGGAGGACAGAACTGGAACAGTACCCTTGGAACATGGGGGGGAACATGTATTCTCAAGAAGGCTTCTTGACTCTAAGGCAGAGTCTGATAAGAAGAGTTTGCTGTGGCGTGGGCAGGGGGTCCCACCAGCAAACAGGCTTGTGTACATATTGGATGTGATCATGTACTATTCCTATATCCCGAGGGATGGTATATTGATCAAGTTTATGTTTCTTAATGTACATTGATGATGTTAGGAATGAGTCTAGGGACTCTTTACCTATTTGTTTAGTTCGATTAAATTAGAACAATAACAGCCTTGTATCATTACTGACGTTAGCGACGACTGGTAGATGATTAGGGATAGGTGAGACCAATGATCAGACTCGTCATTCTGATTTCTTGCTCTGTTTGACGGGCTGTTCTGTGAGGCCAGCTGACATTTGTGAACCCATGCGGGACTACTCTCCATATAGAGATAATGCTTTGGTTATATGAATAACTAACTAGCATGACTGAGAGTTGAGTAGTTTTGGTAGGATGCATGTGAACTAATGTTTGGGCCAGTATACTCTCACCGGTCGCTCTTCCTTTTCAGGAGTTTGCCTGTTGAGGAACCAGTCAACTATAATTGTTGTTGGCAGGAAACCACTTCGTGTGACAGAGCGAAGGGTTCAGTTCTTTACTTATCACGCCAGACTCCATCACACCAGGTACCCAATGTGATTCACCATGCGTGAAGGTTGCTTCAAGACATACAACTGCCCTGAAGGTGCACGTGTGGGACGTGATGGTTTGTGATCGTTTAAAATAGAAGATACTCTGTTTTTGCCAGGAACATTTCAGCATGTTGAGTAATCATGCTCGACAGGGAACACCGGTCCGTCTGGTTTGACGGGGGTTCTGCCTAAACGCAGAAGTAACTAATCTTCAGACACTTGAATGGTTCTTTGGACAGCTCGAGTGGCAGGTCTTGAGAAGAACTACACCAGTATGGACGTGTGTCAAGTGTAACCCGGTGGAAGGGACTAGGGATTATAGTCCAACCTGAATTGTTTCCGTAAAATAGATGTCTGATTCTATTCATGTACTGTTTCCGTATCCAGATTATCAACTGTGTTCTAGAAGGACTCAGTAACTTTTCAGTAGCCATATCTGATCCTACAAAGTGTGACTGTAAGAGACCATTGAATTGGTCAATGCCATATCGGTTCTGCAGTGGGACTGTGCTATGAGTGACAGACCATTCGATTGGTCCGTGACTATTTAGTTCATCGAAGTAACCAATACTTGGAGCCAAGTCCAGGAAGATTGTCTCCAACTCGGTAGTGTTCGAGAACTGTATTACCAGTGACTCCGTGGGAGTGTTATAGATGCAGTTGGTCCAGTGAAGTGTGGTCCAGCAGTGACTCGATTGTTGTGGTTCCACGTTCGGGAGACGGAGTGGTCTCCAAGGTTCTAGTCATCTCACTGGAAGGAAGCCGGGTGAGTGGCGGACCGACTGGACCATTCCCATCTAATTTGTATGTCTACATCCATGTATAGAGCAGTACAGACTAAATTGTATGTCTACATCCATGTATAGAGCAGGACAGACTAAACAGTACTAAATAGTATGTCTACATCCATGAAAAGAGCAGGACAGACTAAATAGTATGTCTACATCCATGTATAGAGCAGGACAGACTAAATAGTATGTCTACATCCATGTATAGAGCAGTACAGACTAAATTGTATGTCTACATCCATGTATAGAGCAGGATAGACTAAATAGTATGTCTACATCCATGTATAGAGGAGGACAGACTAAACAGTACTAAATAGTATGTCTACATCCATGTATAGAGCAGGACAGACTAAATAGTATGTCTACATCCATGTATAGAGCAGGACAGACTAAATAGTATATCTACATCCATGTATAGAGCAGGACAGACTAAACAGTACTAAATAGTATGTCTACATCCATGTATAGAGCAGGACAGACTAAACAGTACTAAATAGTATGTCTACATCCATGTATAGAGCAGGACAGACTAAATAGTATGTCTACATTCATGTATAGAGCAGGACAGACTAAACAGTACTAAATAGTATGTCTACATCCATGTATAGAGCAGGACAGACTAAATAGTACTAAATAGTATGTCTACATCCATGTATAGAGCAGGACAGACTAAATAGTATGTCTACATCCATGTATAGAGCAGGACAGACTAAATAGTATGTCTACATCCATGTATAGAGCAGGACAGACTAAATAGTATGTCTACATCCATGTATAGAGCAGGACAGACTAAATAGTATATCTACATCCATGTATAGAGCAGGACAGACTAAATGGTATGTCTACATCCATGTATAGAGCAGGACAGACTAAATAGTATGTCTACATCCATGTATAGAGCAGGACAGACTAAACAGTACTAAATAGTATGTCTACATCCATGTATAGAGCAGGACAGACTAAATAGTATGTCTACATCCATGTATAGAGCAGGACAGACTAAATAGTATGTCTACATCCATGTATAGAGCAGGACAGACTAAATAGTATGTCTACATCCATGTATAGAGCAGGACAGACTAAATAGTATGTCTACATCCATGTATAGAACAGGACGTACTAAATAGTATGTCTACATCCATGTATAGAGCAGGACAGACTAAACAGTACTAAATAGTATGTCTACATCCATGTATAGAGCAGGACAGACTAAATAGTATGTCTACATCCATGTCTAGAGCAGGACAGACTAAATAGTATGTCTACATCCATGTATAGAGCAGGACAGACTAAATAGTATGTCTACATCCATGTATAGAGCAGGACAGACTAAACAGTACTAAATAGTATGTCTACATCCATGTATAGAGCAGGACAGACTAAATAGTATGTCTACATCCATGTATAGAGCAGGACAGACTAAACAGTACTAAATAGTATGTCTACATCCATGTATAGAGCAGGACAGACTAAATAGTATGTCTACATCCATGTATAGAGCAGGACAGACTAAATAGTACTAAATAGTATGTCTACATCCATGTATAGAGCAGGACAGACTAAATAGTATGTCTACATCCATGTATAGAGCAGGACAGACTAAATAGTATGTCTACATCCATGTATAGAGCAGGACAGACTAAATAGTACTAAATAGTATGTCTACATCCATGTATAGAGCAGGACAGACTAAACAGTACTAAATAGTATGTCTACATCCATGTATAGAGCAGGACAGACAAAATAGTATGTCTACATTCATGTATAGAGCAGGACAGACTAAACAGTACTAAATAGTATGTCTACTTCCATGTATAGAGCAGGACAGACTAAACAGTACTAAATAGTATGTCTGCATCCACGTATAGAGCAGGACAGACTAAATAGTATGTCTACATCCATGTATAGAGCAGGACAGACTAAATAGTATGTCTACATCCATGTAGAGAAGGGGACAGACTAAATAGTATGTCTACATCCATGTATAGAGCAGGACAGACTAAATAGTATGTCTACATCCATGTATAGAGCAGGACAGACTAAATAGTATGTCTACATCCATGTATAGAGCAGGACGTACTAAATAGTATGTCTACATCCATGTATAGAGCAGGACAGACTAAACAGTACTAAATAGTATGTCTGCACATCCTTTTCAGTTTGCATCCAATTAGATAGAAAATGCAGACAAGAAAATCCGGCTGCTGTTGAGGCTGAAGTACAAGCGTTGATTTTCGAGAATTCGCTAGACGGTGACGCGGTCATCTACACAGATGGGTCGGTCGTCCGACATGTGAGAAGCTCATGGGCCTTTACAGCTCGGGCCGGAGGGAGAATTGTGAAGGAGGACTCTGGTGCTTTCACTGAAACCACAAGTAGCCTGACCATGGAAGTCATGGCAGTAAGTAAAGCAATAACATGGCTCGAGACACAGACATTCACCAGGGCTTGTTTCCTTAGCGACTCAATGAACATGATCAAGAGGATAGAGGAGGGGTCGATCCGAAGAGAATGGTTGCTGCCTCTGAAGCGGTCTCGGCTGGCAAAGATTAGTTTCATCTTCGTGCCAGGGCATGCGGGAGTACAAGGAAATGAGCGGGCTGACAAGCTCGCAGGTGAGGCTACTGTGGAGGGCGGACGCGCCATGGACCAGGCTGACATTCTGAATGCTCTACGTGATGTGAGACTTTTGCGAGAACCAAGTGATGACTGTGAATCTACAACAATGGCCAGACTGCTAGAGCATCAAATTAAAAGAGGTGTGGCCAAACAAGAACACTACGCAGGAAGCCAAAGAAGATTGATAAACCAACACAGAACTGGCGTCGTTAGCCGCTACACGCTGCGGGATTTGCTGAGGAGGGGATCCGAGCACTTATGGACTGAATGGTTCGATGTGCAGCGAGGATGATCTGTCGACTAACTAACTAACTAACTAAATAGTATGTCTACATCCATGTATAGAGCAGGACAGACTAAATAGTATGTCTACATCCATGTATAGAGCAGGACAGACTAAATAGTATGTCTACATCCATGTATAGAGCAGGACAGACTAAACAGTACTAAATAGTATGTCTACATCCATGTATAGAGCAGGACAGACTAAATAGTATGTCTACATCCATGTATAGAGCAGGACAGACTAAACAGTACTAAATAGTATGTCTACATCCATGTATAGAGCAGGACAGACTAAATAGTATGTCTACATCCATGTATAGAGCAGTTAGTTAGTTAGTTAGTTAGTTAGTCGACAGATCATCCTCGTTGCACATCGGACCATTCAGTCCATAAGTGCTCGGATCCCCTCCTCAGCAAATCCCGCAGAGTGTAGCGGCTAACGACGCCAGTTCTGTGTTGGTTTATCAATCTTCTTTGGCTTCCTGCGTAGTGTTCTTGTTTGGCCACCCCTCTTTTAATTTGCTGCTCTCGCAGTCTGGCCATTGTTGTAGATTCACAGTCATCACTTGGTTCTTGCAAAAGTCTCACTTCTCGTAGAGCATTCAGAATGTCAGCCTGGTCCATGGCGCGTCCGCCCTCAACAGTAGCCTCACCTGCGAGCTTGTCAGCCCGCTCATTTCCTTGTACTCCCGCATGCCCTGGCACGAAGATGAAACTAATCTTTGCCAGCCGAGACCGCTTCAGAGGCAGCAACCATTCTCTTCGGATCGACCTCTCCTCTATCCTCTTGATCATGCTCATTGAGTCGCTAAGGAAACAAGCCCTAGTGAATGTCTGTGTCTCGAGCCATGTTATTGCTTTACTTACTGCCATGACTTCCATGGTCAGGCTACTTGTGGTTTCAGTGAAAGCACCAGAGTCCTCCTTCACAATTCTCCCTCCGGCCCGAGCTGTAAAGGCCCATGAGCTTCTCACATGTCGGATGACCGACCCATCTGTGTAGATGACCGCGTCACTGTCTAGCGAATTCTCGAAAATCAACGCTTGTACTTCAGCCTCAACAGCAGCCGGATTTTCTTGTCTGCATTTTCTATCTAGTTGGATGCAAACTGAAAAGGATGTGCAGAAGTCTGTTGGCACTTGCACCCACTCCTCGCCAGGTTCTAAGTCCTCAAGTGAACACACCTGTTGAAGAATGTCCTCGGCTTGACCCATCCACGACCGTCCTCTTTTTAACCTGCTGCCCTTCACCTTCCTAATTTCACTATGCAGTGGATGCTGTGTGTTTGCGTTAATTCTGAGGTAGGCGCGTGCCCTGCAAACTTGCATTCTCTCTTCAATGGTTGGAAAATCAAGAAGGTAGCGCATCGCCCTGCATGCTGTATCTCTTGTACATCCAAGAATAATGCGCATAGCTTCATTCTGTATCCTTTCCATCCTTTCTATCTGCTTATGGCTGACAGTCAGGATTGCCATTGCATACTCCAAAACAGACATGACCAGCCCCTCGTACAGAAGACATAGATGGCGCTGTTCACAGTTTGCTGCCGCCATCACCCGCATCGCTGCCAAACCCCGCTTGGCCTTTGTTATCACCTGGTCTATGTGCACATTATAAGCAAGGCTTCGATCAAACCGTATCCCCAGGTAATTCATTGCCTGCGTTCTTTCCACCGTCTCTGAACACAGCATTACAGTTGGTGTTGGATTGTTGACAATATGATTATTCAACGAGAACCAAGTCACTGTTGCCTTTGTTGGGTTGACCATTGCCCCAGCTTCATCACACCAAGTACTTATGCGATTGAGTTCGGTTTGTAGTTCCACAGCAACCTCCTCTCTATCCTTACCCTGACGATACACTAAAACATCATCGGCATATGACAATGTCCTGCCAGGTCCAGTGATCTGCTCACTGGTGATTCTCACTGTGTAGGCGTTGAACAGTACCGGAGATAATGGTGATCCCTGTGGTAGGCCAGGATATATTGTTGTTGGTTCCGAAGTCCAACTGCCACATCTAAAAACTACTTTCCGTTGGAAGAGAGCTGCAGCGATCCAACTAAGGAGGAATGGACTTACGTTTAGTTCAAGAAGCTGAAACATTAAAAAATCCAGTGGTACTCTGTTGTATGCGTCCTCAAGATCAATCGCTGCAGCAACGGTTTCAGTGCCTGAGTGGAAACCTTCATAGACATCATGGGCAAAGACTGCTGCATTGGTCCAGGTTTCTCTTTTTGGACGGTACCCACCCAGGGTAGGTGGGAAAACACCTTGCCTCTCTAGTTGGCTTGATATTTTCCTGGCAATTACCTTCTCCAGCAGCTTGCCTATTGTATTCTGCATGGTTATAATTCGATATCCCTGAATTTTCTTGTGGTCTTTGTCAGGCTTCGGCAAGGGAATCAGATAGCTGTGTAACCATTCCTCCTTGATGCTAGCACTCCCTATACTGTTGTTGTACATGTCTGCTAGTTTCTCTATCTCATTGTCGGTACACTTATTTATGTCGTCGTATCTTATGCCATCAGGACCTGGAGCACTGTTTTTTGATCGTCGAAGCACAGCCTTGATTTCTTGCACTGTCACTGTGTCTTCATCCGAAGTGTTCTGGGCCTTGCATCTGTCTGAGGTGACCTCCTTGGCCAGATTCCGGCCTCCCATGTCTGTCTGGTTGCTCTGCTCAAGGTAGCGTTCAAAGAGGGCTTTGCCCTTGTCCTCGTCAGTCCTCTGCCAGATGAGGTCAGCACCTTGGAAGTCAGAAATGCTCTTATTCTTGACTACACCACTCATGCTTTTATGTAGTCGCCAGAACAATTTCAGTGACTTGTCTGTGCTTACTCTTTGACACACCTCTGCCCATTTTTCGCTTTTAACCACCGTGACCAGTTTTTTGAAATAGCTTACTTTTGTGTGCATCTCTCTTTCTAAGTGCAAGCAGGGACTAGGATGACCAGCTCTGTTCTTCTTGGCATTTTGCCATCTCCTTACAGCACTACGCTTATCCACCCAAGCCTTCTCCACTTCGAAACTCCACCACGGTGGCTGCTCACAGCTTGTTTCCCTGTCCTGAAACGTTCTGCAGTTGTCACGTCTTATTTTACTCACCACATCTTGCCCTGTACTGTCATACTGGAACGTCTTTACCTTTAGCTTGTGCTGCCTGGTTCTGCCTTTCTCCACCAATATGCTGCATGGGTGGTGGTCGCTGCCATGGTGTCCTAGGACACCCCATCTACACACTGTAGTGAGTGAAGGTGAAACTAGCGCCAGATCAATAGCACTGTCCTCATCGCCTGGATGTCTACATCCATGTATAGAGCAGGACAGACTAAATAGTATGTCTACATCCATGTATAGAGCAGGACAGACTAAACAGTACTAAATAGTATGTCTGCATCCACATATAGAGCAGGACAGATTAAACAGTACTAAATAGTATGTCTGCATCCATGTATAGAGCAGGACAGACTAAATAGTATGTCTACATCCATGTATAGAGCAGGACAGACTAAATAGTATGTCTACATCCATGTATAGAGCAGGACAGACTAAATAGTATGTCTACATCCATGTATAGAGCAGGACAGACCATATAGTATGTCTGCATCCATGTATAGAGCAGGACAGACTAAATAGTATGTCTGCATCCATGTATCGAGCAGGACAGACTAAATAGTATGTCTACATCCATGTATAGAGCAGGACAGACTAAATAGTATGTCTACATCCATGTATAGAGCAGGACAGACTAAATAGTATGTCTACATCCATGTATAGAGCAGGACAGACTAAATAGTATGTCTACATCCATGTATAGAGCAGGACAGACTAAATAGTATGTCTACATCCATGTATAGAGCAGACTAAATAGTATGTCTACATCCATGTATAGAGCAGGACAGACTAAACAGTACTAAATAGTATGTCTACATCCATGTATAGAGCAGAACAGACTAAATAGTATGTCTACATCCATGTATAGAGCAGGACAGACTAAACAGTACTAAATAGTATGTCTACATCCATGTATAGAGCAGGACAGACTAAATAGTATGTCTACATCCATGTATAGAGCAGGACAGACTAAACAGTACTAAATAGTATGTCTACATCCATGTATAGAGCAGACTAAATAGTATGTCTACATCCATGTATAGAGCAGACTAAATAGTATGTCTACATCCATGTATAGAGCAGGACAGACTAAATAGTATGTCTACATCCATGTATAGAGCAGGACAGACTAAACAGTACTAAATAGTATGTCTACATCCATGTATAGAGCAGACTAAATAGTATGTCTACATCCATGTATAGAGCAGGACAGACTAAACAGTACTAAATAGTATGTCTACATCCATGTATAGAGCAGGACAGACTAAATAGTATGTCTACATCCATGTATAGAGCAGGACAGACTAAACAGTACTAAATAGTATGTCTACATCCATGTATAGAGCAGGACAGACTAAACAGTACTAAATAGTATGTCTACATCCATGTATAGAGCAGGACAGACTAAATAGTATGTCTACATCCATGCATAGAGCAGGACAGACTAAATAGTATGTCTACATCCATGTATAGAACAGGACAGACTAAATAGTATGTCTACATCCATGTATAGAGCAGGACAGACCATATAGTATGTCTACATCCATGTATAGAGCAGGACAGACTAAACAGTACTTTGTCTACATCCAGGGGTAGACTAGAGAGTGACAGAAATCATATATAGGGGTAGACTAGAGAGTGAGAGAAAACATATATAGGGGTAGACTAGAGAGTGAGAGAAAGCATATATAGGGGTAGACTAGAGAGTGAGAGAAAGCATATATAGGGGTAGACTAGAGAGTGAGAGAAAACATATACTGTATGGGGGTAGACTAGAGAGTGATAGAAAGCATATACTGTATGGGGGTAGACTAGAGAGTGAGAGAAAGCATTTATAGGGATAGACTAGAGAGTGTGAGAAAGAATATATAGGGGTAGACTATAGAGTGAGAGAAAGCATACACGCGACTTTCTTTGACATTGATGATGAGGGGCGCAGAGGGCGAGGAGATCAACAGACCAGCATTAGACTGATAGCTCCTACAGCACGCTGTAGCAATGATGCGGTGTTTGGGGTTCTGGTCTAGGTTGGAACTCGGCACCGCCAGATGGAAGCTCGGCCATCAGACAGTGACCACGAGGCGGGAACTGAGGGAGTTGCTAGCCAGACAGTGATCAGACGGGCGCTGACAGTGACCAGGCGGGTGAGAGGTGGCGAGCTGGTGGCCACAGGCAGACAGTACCCGCAGACCATCAGTTCTGGCATGGATGTTCTCTCTGAGCGTGAGTTGTCTTTAGTGTTGCTGTTGTTGTTGTTTCATATAGACACACAATCACACATGCTCACACAACCATACATGTTCACAAAACCAGACATGCTCACCACAGTCACACATGTTCACACAGCCACACATGTTCACACAACCAGACATGATCACCACAGTCACACATGTTCACACAACCACACATGTTCACACAATCAAACATGTTCATACAACCACACGTTCACACAGCCACACATGACCACTCAGCCACACATGACCACTCAGCCACACATGACCACTCAGCCACACATGACCACTCAGCCACACATGTTCACACAACCACACATAACCATATGTTCATACAACCACACATGTTCACCACAGTCCCACATGTTCACCACAGTCACTAATGTTCATACATCCACACATGTTCACACAACTACATGTGTTCACACAACCAAACATGTTCACAACAACCACACATGCTCACCACAGTCACACATGTTCACACAACCAGACATGTTCACACAGTCACACATGTTCGCCCAGCTATACATGTTCACACAACCACACATGCTCACCACAGTCACACATGTTCACACAATGAGACATGTTCACACAGCCACACATGTTAACAACAGTCACACATGCTCACAACAGTCCTACACATGTTCTCACAGCCAGACATGTTCACACAGCCACACATGTTCAGACAACCACACGTTCTCACAGCCACAAATGTTCACACAGCCACACATGTTCAGACAACCACACATGTTCACACAGCCACACGTGTTCACACAGCCACAAATGTTCACAGCAGCCACAAATGTTCACAGCAGCCACACATGCTCACACAGCAACACATGCTCAGACAACCTCACAAGTTCACACAACCACACATGTTCACACAGCCACACATGTTCTCACAGCCATACATATCCACACAACCGCACATGTTCTCACAGCTATACATATCCACACAACTATACATACTCACAGAGGAGCACATACACACGCACACATATTCACGCTGTGTTCACATCTACACAACTGTACATGCCACACAACCACACACGTGACCACACGCATGATTAGACACAACCGGACATTGACTCCACACATGACCCCATGTGACCACACATTCCCACATGTTATCGCACACTACACATGTGGCCACACACGGGACCACAAATTCCCACATGTTATCGCACACCACACATGTGGCCACACACGGAACCACAGATTCCCACATGTTATCGCACAACACGCACGTGGCCACACACGGACCACACATTCCCACATGTTATCGCACAACACGCACGTGGCCACACACGGGACCACACATTCCCACATGTTATCGCACAACACGCACGTGGCCACACATGGGACCACACATTCCCACATGTTATCGCACAACACACACGGGACCACACATTCCCACATGTTATCGCACAACACGCACGTGACCGAACGCATGATTAGACACAGCCAGACAGTGACCACACATGACCACACGTGTTATCATACAACCACACATGTGACCACACGCAACCACACAAGTGATCGCACACAACCAAACACGTGACCTCACTTGATCACACACAATCACACAGTGACCACACACATGTCCAGACAGAAACACGCACTTGACCACAACAATGACCACACATAACTACACAACGAGCACACACACACACGTGACCATACACGTGATCACCAATGATATCATACCCGCGGACGTCGCGAGGGCCAGGCTGCAGTTTTCCAATCTTCTGGTCACGTGTTGGCAACCTGTGCTGTCATTGGCTGTGGTCGTTAGATTTCACGTCTGTTGACGTCACAGTTATCCTGTCACGTGCCTCATATTGAGACTGCAGTAGTACAAATACCTCCCGTCTCTATGCTAGACTTATTGTCCGTCTACTTGTCTATGTCTGACTCATTGCCCGTATACTTGTCTATGTCTGACTCATTGCCCGTCTACTTGTCTATGCTAGACTCATTGTCCGTCTACTTGTCTATGTCTGACTCATTGTCCGTCTGCCTGTCTATTTCTGACTCATTGTCCGCCTCTCTGTCTATGTCTGACTCATTGTCCGCCTCTCTGTCTATGTTAGACTCATTGTCCGTTTACTTGTTTATGTCTGACTCATTGCCCGTCTACTTGTCTATGTCTGACTCATTGTCTGTCTATGTCCGACTCATTGTCTGTCTATGTCTGGCTCATTGTCAGTCTATGTCTGACTAATTGCCCGTCTACTTGTCGATGTTAGACTCATTGTCCGTTTACTTGTTTATGTCTGACTCATTGCCCGTCTACTTGTCTATGTCTGACTCATTGTCCGCCTGTCTGCCTATGTCTGACTCATTGTCCGCCTGTCTGCCTATGTCTGGCTCATTGTCAGTCTATGTCTGACTAATTGCCCGTCTACTTGTCTATGTTAGACTCATTGCCCGTCTACTTGTCTATGTCTGACTCATTGCCCGTCTACTTGTCTATGTCTGACTCATTGCCCGTCTACTTGTCTATGTCTGACTCATTGCCCGTCTACTTGTCTATGTCTGACTCATTGTCTGCCTATGTCTGACTCATTGCCCGTCTACTTGTCTATGTCTGACTCATTGTCCGTCTACTTATCTATGTCGGACTCATTGCCCGTCTACTTGTCTATGTCTGACTCATTGTCCGTCTACTTGCCTATGTCTGACTCATTGTCTGCCTATGTCTGACTCATTGCCCGTCTACTTGTCTATGTTAGACTCATTGCCCGTCTACTTGTCTATGTCTGACTCATTGTCTGCCTATGTCTGACTCATTGCCCGTCTACTTGTCTATGTTAGACTCATTGCCCGTCTACTTGTCTATGTCTGACTCATTGCCCGTCTACTTGTCTATGTCTGACTCATTGCCCGTCTACTTGTCTATGTTAGACTCATTGCCCGTCTACTTGTCTATGTCTGACTCATTGTCCGCCTGTCTGCCTATGTCTGACTCATTGTCCGCCTGTCTGCCTATGTCTGGCTCATTGTCAGTCTATGTCTGACTAATTGCCCGTCTACTTGTCTATGTTAGACTCATTGCCCGTCTACTTGTCTATGTCTGACTCATTGCCCGTCTACTTGTCTATGTCTGACTCATTGCCCGTCTACTTGTCTATGTCTGACTCATTGCCCGTCTACTTGTCTATGTTAGACTCATTGCCCGTCTACTTGTCTATGTCTGACTCATTGTCTGCCTATGTCTGACTCATTGCCCGTCTACTTGTCTATGTCTGACTCATTGTCTGCCTATGTCTGACTCATTGCCCGTCTACTTGTCTATGTCTGACTCATTGTCTGCCTATGTCTGACTCATTGCCCGTCTACTTGTCTATGTTAGACTCATTGCCCGTCTACTTGTCTATGTCTGACTCATTGCCCGTCTACTTGTCTATGTCTGACTCATTGTCCGTCTACTTGCCTATGTCTGACTCATTGTCTGCCTATGTCTGACTCATTGCCCGTCTACTTATCTATGTCTGACTCATTGCCCGTCTACTTGTCTATGACTCATTGTCTGCCTATGTCTGACTCATTGCCCGTCTACTTGCCTATGTCTGACTCATTGCCCGTCTACTTGTCTATGTCTGACTCATTGCCCGTCTACTTGTCTATGACTCATTGTCTGCCTATGTCTGACTCATTGCCCGTCTACTTGCCTATGTCTGACTCATTGCCCGTATACTTGTCTATGTCTGACTCATTGCCCGTATACTTGTCTATGTCGGACTCATTGCCCGTCTACTTGTCTATGTCTGACTTATTGCCCGTCTGCTTGTCTATGTCTGACACATTGTCTGCCTATGTCGGACTCATTGCCCGTTTGTATGTCTATGTTAGACTCATTGCCCGTCTGTATGTCTATGTTAGACTCATTGTCTGTCTGCATGTCTATATCTGACTAATTGTCCGTCTGCCTGTCTATATCCGACACATTGTCTATCTGTATGTCTATGTCAGACTCATTGTCCGTCTATATGTCTACGTTAGACTTGTTGTCCGCCTGTCTGTCTATGTCAGACTCATTTTCCGTCTCTCTGTCTATGTCAAACTCATTGTCCATCTCACTGTCTATGTCAGACTAGTTGTCCGCTTGTCTGTCTATGTCAGACTCGTTGTCCGTCTGTCTGTCTATATCATTGAATGTCTGCATATTTGTCTGTCTACGCCAGACTGGTGTCCTTCTGTCTGTCTATATACTTGTCTATGTCACTGAATATCTGTCTGTTGGTGACTGTTCGACTGAATGTCTACCTATCTATCTCTGTATATGTCGGCGTATCTAAATGTATACCAGACAGTCTGAATGTGTCTGTGTAACTGTCTGTAAATTGTCAGTCTGTGTGACTGTCAGTCTGCATGTATAAGTAGATTGTGTAACAGCTGTAACACTACGACAACTGGAGTATTCCTACAATGCTCTAGTGATTGCGACCGACAAAGACAGATGTCCAGCCCGAGGTGCTATGTCACTGGTCAGATAAACTTGTTGTTGCTGCCAGTACCTCTGTGTTTGGGTCGGAGGCAATCTCCCACATTTGGTGAGCAGCTGCCCTCCGTTCCCGCCTTGCTTCCATGGTTAGTCCGTATGAGTTTCTTATGTGTGTGTGGTGGAGGTATGTGCAGGTGGTGTGGGGAGATGTGTATGTGGTTAGGGATGTGTGTATGGGTATGTGTGAGTTGGTAAGTGATGTGTGAGTGTGGGTGGGGGGGGGGGATATTGTGATTGAGTGATGGGTGATTGGGGGTGGGTGGGGATGTGTCTCATATCATGGTAATATGCATTATTTATGTTTATAAGATTCATTTGACCATGTTTTGTTTTCCTATGTGAATGTAACATGCACTACTGATGAACGAAAGATGAGTGATTGGAAGGGCCGAATGTAAGACGGGCCTGTGTGTCCAATTTGTTGCCCTTTGAAAATAAAGTTCGTTCGTCTCTCTCTCTCTCTCTCTCTCTCTCTCTCTCTCTCTCTCTCTCTCTCTCTCTCGCTCTCTCTCTCTCTGTTTCTCTCTCTCTGTTTCTCCCTCTCTCTGTTTCTCTCTCTCTCTATGTTTCTCTCTCTCTCTGTTTCTCTCTCTCTCTCTTCTCTCTGTTTCTCTCTCTCTTCTCTCTGTTTCTCTCTCTGTTTCTCTCTCTCTCTGTTTCTCTCTCTCTCTCTCTCTCTCTCTCTCTCTCTCTCTCTCTCTCTCTCTCTCTCTCTCTCTCTGTCCGTCTCTGTTAGTGTGTGCGTGAGTGCGTTCAACTGGTTGAAGCAGCAATAAGAGCCAGGTCTGGCAGATCTGGTGTTCTGTTCTGTCTTATACCACGGTTCCAGCTGACAACACATTCTCATTGATTGCAATTAACTCGCAGATTGTGTCCCTTGACAACGATTACAGCGGATTACCGCCCGTGATTTTTTTTCATATTTATGCTAGGTCACGTGGAATGCTACCACACATGTCCACACATTTATGCTAGGTCACGTGGAATGCTACCACACATGTCCACACATTTATGCTAGGTCACATGGAATGCTACCACGTATGTCCACACATATCACACGCCAGCCAACCGTTAATATAAGAGCATTAATGCGTACATATATAATCACATAGTATTCCATTAGTTAGTTGCATATCCTATACATGACGTAGTTGTCAACCCCAGCATTGTGTACGTGCATGTGTGTGTTTTGTGTGTGGCTGGGCAAGTTTACGTTCAGTAGTTTGCCATTGCTTTTTGAACGACCTCACTCATACCATTGTATGGAAACCAACACAAGACGGCTTGCTTCCATGTCTCCCCCAGCTGTGTTTCCCTCGTCGTCTTCTCCTTCACGGCTCTTCTGTTCCTCCATGTCTCCCCCAGCTGTGTTTCGCTCGTCGTCCTCTACTTCACGGATCTTCTGTTCCACCATATCTCTGCGCTGCCTGGCCGACGCCTTTGACCACCATTGTGTGTTGTTTTGGTAGCCAAAGTCCTGTCTGTTGGGCCGGGTGTATCTCATCACTTCCGATAGCTGGAGCGAATCTTGCCTGGATTCGACTGCCTCGTCAACCTTCCACTTCCTTTCAGCCCTGAGTGCTGGAGCGAATCTTGCCCGGATTCGACTGCCTCGTCAACCTCCCACTCCCTTCCCGCCCTGAGTGCTGGAGCGAATCTTGCCCGGATTCGACTGCCTCGTCAACCTCCCACTCCCTTCCCGCCCTGAGTGCTGGAGCGAATCTTGCCCGGATTCGACTGCCTCGTCAACCTCCCACTCCCTTCCCGCCCTGAGTGCTGCCTGGGAGCCGCTCACTGTTTCATTGTGGGACTCACGCAGCATCATCGCGAGCGCGGCTTTTCCGAATTTGTATTCTTCGACAACAGACTTGAACAGGAGCACGAGTTTGGACTTCTTTGAGTACAACGCTACGTCCGACAGAACTGGTGGCACTCCCAGCCATTTCCGTGTGGCTTTGCTGATTTTTTTCTTTCTATCGCCTCTACCGTGCTCGTGCACACGTCAAAGATGAGTAGAGGCCATAGCCGCTTCGGGATCAGTATGAACTGGAGGCACCAGATCTTGAATTGTCCAATGAGTCTGCTCTTACCGATGGCTCGCAGACCGTTTTCTGTTGTCTCGCGTATGTGTTGTGCTGCGTTCTTGTCCTTTAGCGAGGCGTCGTGCACTCGTCCGAGACTCTTGACAGGTTCCTCCATTACAGCGGAGATCGCCTGGTTAGCCACTTTGAATGCAACGCTACGTCCGACAGAACTGGTGGCACTCCCAGCCATTTCCGTGTGGCTTTGCTGATTTTTTTCTTTCTATCGCCTCTACCGTGCTCGTGCACACGTCAAAGATGAGTAGAGGCCATAGCCGCTTCGGGATCAGTATGAACTGGAGGCACCAGATCTTGAATTGTCCAATGAGTCTGCTCTTACCGATGGCTCGCAGACCGTTTTCTGTTGTCTCGCGTATGTGTTGTGCTGCGTTCTTGTCCTTTAGCGAGGCGTCGTGCACTCGTCCGAGACTCTTGACAGGTTCCTCCATTACAGCGGAGATCGCCTGGTTAGCCACTTTGAATGCAGTTACCGCCAACTTGCCCTTCACGATCGACAGACTTCTCGATTTATTGGGCATGAAGCTCATCCTGCACCAATCGATCAGTAGATCCAGCCTTTGGAGCATGCGGTGAGCACGGCTCTCATCTCGTGCCAGGATTGTCGTGTCGTTCATGAAGTCCTTGAGTGGCGACATCCTACATTCCTCCTTAAGTCTCGGTCCTTGTGCATAGCCGGATGCCGCATCCAGAACGACCTACATGGCCATGACAAACAGTGTCGGAGAAATCGTACATCCCATCGCTATACCCACTTGGAGGTCAATCCACCTGGTCGTGAACGTCGAGGTAGAGAAACGGAGAGTCAACCCGGAGAAATACTGCTAAAGCATCGATGTGATCTCCTCGGGCACGTGGTACATCCTAAGGGCCTGCCACAACACCTGGTGGGGCACTGACCCGTAGGCAATAGCCAGGTCCAACCATACCACGACTCGCATGCAGTCATGCTGCTTCACTTTTCAGTGACCTTTCTTTCCACGCCGAGGTGTTATTTATTTATTTATTTATTTGAAATTCTTCTTTTCGTTTTCTCAGACTCGCTGTCTTATTCTGGCCCGTTATCTTCATCTTGACAAATTTATATCATTGAGTGACGTGACTTACAACTGTCCATATATTACTATTATGGCTGATTGAATGTTGTTCTTTCGTTCTGTACCATCTCTACTACTGACTGCTAGAACACAACTCGACGCGTATTTGAATGTAACAACTCAACACAGACGGCGTTTTCTACACTCTATGTCCTATGACAGAGGTTCCCAAACCACGGCCCGCGATCCACTTGTGGCCCGCCAGCTCTCAGAAAGAGGCACGCGAGGCCTTGTTATTTAATATAATATATTTTAATAATTTCAAAAATGCACCCGGAGAGCCCCGTCAGCGTGCGATAATTTACTCTGCTCGTGGTTGTTATGCGCAGATATTATCGAATGCGCCTGTTCAGTTCGCAACAAAAAGTTATAAAGTCCCCATATCCCAGCCTTGTCGACCAGTCAGAGTGCGCAAAGCGCCATGGTGTCGTCTGTTTCAACTGTTTAGGAGAGTCGGTAGTATTGTGAAAACAACATAGGATGAGCCAAATTGGGCAGTGTATGCACCGACTGTGCTACGGCTTTGACCGGTAAACTGTCTGGATGCCTAGCATTGTTGGAACAGTTTCTTGGCCACACTATATTAAAATATCATTGTATCATTCACCAAGAAGCTCTGTGTGGAAAGACATTAAATCTGAACATGTCATGGATGTTGTTCTGAGATGTGTGAACAAAATTCGAAGTAAGGCGCTGAACAGGCGTGAGTTCAGACAGTTTCTATCAGACCTGAACGAGGAATACTGTGACCTACTGTTACACTGTGATGCCAGATGACTATCTAAAGGGAAAGTTCGGTCACGTTTCTGGGTACTGAAAAATAGTGTCTATCTGTTTCTGTCTGAAATAAATGAATTGCATACAGACCGGGAATATCTGGTGAGCGAAATTTGGCTTAATGACCTGACATTTTTGGTGGACATCACGTCTCATGTAAATTCTTTAAATGCGGGGATCCAGGGGGAAAAAAACAACTATTCGCAAATTTGTGTGATGGCATTTCTTCATTTAAAATAAGACGACTGTTTATCGTACAGCTGACTGAAGGGACTTTAGAGGCGTTTCCAACTCTGGAGACGCTTGTGGTGGAAAAGAAATGTGACTTGTTACAGTACAAAGTAAAAGTTGAAAGTCTTCTGGATATCTTTCAGTCGAAATTTCAAGAATTCACAATAGAGGAGGATAATGTTGCCCTATTCATAGATAAGTTCGTATTTCCTGATGCCAAACTCTGTCAATTACAGCAAAACCTTCAGCACGAAGTAATTGATTTGAAATGCAATTCTGCACTGAGATGTAAATTTTTGGAGCTGGCTGCTTAACCTTCAGCTGATCATATGATTTCATTCTGGCGACTATTGCCGGTCGAACAATTTGAACACTTGCGTTCATTCACCCCGAGATAAATTTGTCGTTTTGGTTCTACTTACAGATGCGAGCAGTAATTTTCCGCAATCACCGTTATTAAAAAAAAAAAAAAACAAGCAACGTTCCAGACTCACCGACAGTAACCTAGCTGCTCTTATGACTTTGGGCACGACAGATTTGTGCCCAGACATTGATAAACATACATCTGAACTTAAGTAACGTGTTTTGAAGAACAGTTACAATTATACTATAAATTAATTACATGAATAGCGATATTCGAAACTGATTTAAAATTTATTGTTAAATGAACTTTTGATTTTAAACCAAAAAATGACCGTAGTGTAGTGTTGACACTGACTGCCTTTAAAGTTTTAGAATTTTGTTGACGAAAGTTAAGAAAGGGTAAGAATTATATTGCACGACTTTTAATAATTGTATAACGTTATGGCCCACTTAACTACCGAAAATAGTAGATATGGCCCTCTGCTTGAAAAGCTTGGGAACCACTGTCCTATGAAATACAATACAGTCCATCTATACAAACGCAGTTGTCCAACAATACCATCCAATAGGTATACACTCAAAACAACTAATCTACCATTATTATGGCGGCACAGTCACTGGTTATTGCCAACTTCACAATGGGACCCGGTCCACACTCGACCACGGTCCACACTCACCACGGTCCAACCCAGAATGACTTTCAAGGAGACGATTCGTTTTTTTTTTTTTTTTTTGGTTGTTGTTTTTGTCACGGAGCGACTTCTGTGACTCTTGTGTCACGCCCTGTGACAAACGCTCACAGGCAAGTCACTATTCACGGTCAAGTGTACAAACTAGACTTTCATTGTGAACAATGCCATGACCTAATGATACTGTTAAATTGGGTCTTGGCAAACTATACCACGTGAATGTTTGACTGTTGGCCATTCGTTCTCTGGATAGCTTCCCAGATGATGGTAGCATGTTCCACACACCCAGGGACTCCCGTGTTGCCTTATTTTTGATCCGCCTTGTCGAAATACCTGTTCGCCATTAGGTATGTCGTGATTCTGCTAGCCATGACTGAGAAGAATATTTTGCCATTGACGTTCAGAAGAGAGATTGGCCTAAACTGGGTAATGTTTGCAGCGTTCTGTTCCTTGGGTATGTAAGTTCCATTCGCCTTGCTCCATTCCCGACTTATTCGTTGGTTCCCCCACGCCGATCGCAGTATCTGGTGGAGCCTTTTCTAGATGTTTGGACATCCCTTGTACACTGTGTACGAGACACTTTGAGGCCTGTTTCCGACTTACGTGTGGCTTTCTTCACAAACGCCACGACCTCGTTTCATCTCGGGAGCTTGGTACCGAAGCCTTCTGTAGGTTCTTCTGGCGACACCAGCCATTCTATTTCTCCGAGTGGAATGTCGCGCTGTGCATCCGAGTACGCGTGTACCAGATGCTCCCCCAGCTCTTCTTTCTCGGCGCAGAAGCTGCCGGATTGTGGCTTATCAGAGTCTACGGGACGGCAGAGATGCCGTGACATCGTTACGCCGCCAGGTGACTCAGTCCCTAGGAGGAATGAAGGAACTTCGTTACGCCGCCAGGCGAACAGTGGTCACCTGCCTGCGAAGTTGCCGGCTGGCGAGACGGCCAGCGGTCACACCAAGGACGCACGCATGTCTCGTGAAGCCACCTCCGGTGAGGAGGCGAGTTCCAAACCACAGGCAGACAGCTCTGGGACGTAGACGGAACAGGACCCATGTTGCGAGAAAGGTTTCTGTGCCCGAATGTCGAATGCCTGGACATCTTGAGAGTGAGACTGTGTGCTGTATGGTAGATGTAAGTGTTTAGAAGTATCCAATATATATTTGCTGTGATCATCGTATTGTATATGATCTGTAATTAAATCCGTTGAACGTTGTGTCGTTGAGTCTTGAGTCAAATCACGTTGTACTTGTACTGTCCCACATGTGTTAGGTAGCGAGCCCAGTGTAAGACCCTGACATGTGTGGACGTGGGGGCAATCGTCCAGCTTTAAAATAAACGTATTTATGTGATAAATGGTTAGAACTAGAGGTTGTGAACTTAGAATTTTTGTTAAAATTGATTGTACATGTAAAAGTGATCATGGAAGGCTCATTTTGAATTATTGCTACAGTGTTTAAACATGGAGACTAGTTGTAAACGTACAAGTGCATTCGTATTGTTTGATCGTGTAAACGTGTAAAACATTCGTGATTGTCAAACGTTTGTTACCGTTTTGACCTTGTCGACATTGTGATCTTGTCGCCATTGTGACCTTGTCGCCATCTTGTAAACTTGATGTCTATGTCCTTACTGAATGTCATCTTGATGTAAGTGATGTGTCATCAATGTTATAGCGTGTTGAGATACAGTTAGATTGTCTTTGTGGATTGAGTTTGTGGAAAGCAGAAAGTTTTGAAAGAAAGTGACTTGTGTTGAAAAAAAAAAATTGTTGACGGACAAACTTATGACATACAATTACACTCAACGCCATACAAACCTACTCAATACTTAGTGACAAGCAGGCACACACCAACAAATAGACGCTAATTTATTTCCTCCAAAACAAAGCAGGTTTTTTCCGTACCATCCAAAACCGTGCGCGTAGAGGTCATTTGTGATTCGAGAGTGACGACCCTACAGTTTTCTAGCCCGTTTTCCAACCATTCTTCACCGCATCCAGGGCACTTGAGTATATTTTTCTTTTCATTTACTTTAAGGATGCAATTTTAGGCACATATTGCATATAGAAAAATTGTAACTTGTTTATTGTACTAACCACTTATAACTATCTGTGTAGCTGGTATTATATTGACATTTTTCATCATGTCTTCATTATTTGATTTCATTGATATGGGGTTAAAGTTGAAGTTAACAGGTGATGAGTTAACAAAGTGGAGTGATAACAAATATGCTGAATACCTACTAGTACAGGAGAAAGCGGCTGAACGCGATGAACGAGCAGCTGAAAGGGCTGCCAAGCAATTAGAGGCAGATACAGCCTTAAAGCAAGCTGAGATAGATAGTGCACTGAAGAAGGCCGAGATCGAGAAAGAAACAGAATTAAAGAAAGCAGAAATAGCAGCTCAGAGTAAGAGAGAAGAACTGGAGTTACAGTTAAAGATAAAACAACTGGATACTGAGACTGCTATCAATAAAGAGTATAAGAAATCTGAGAGACTGGAGAAAGAAAACCAGTACAAGAAATACCAAGGTATTGTACGTAATTATACCTCGGGTGACTGCATTGCAGCCTTTACCCAAAATTTTGAAACTTTAATGGAACATTACCAAGTTCCACTGTCTGAATGGAATATTGTGTATATGAGGAGTTTATCAGGGGAACCTCTTAAAGTCATTGAGACTATTCCCAAAGACCTCAGGAAAGACTACCATTATCTTAAATCAAAGATAATGGCACATTTCATGTTAGATGAAGCAGGTTACATAGAACAGTTCAGCAAGTTGAGCCCAAAACCGACTCAAACGTTCTCTGACTACCTCTGCTTAGTCCGAGATATTTTCACCAAATGGACTTCAGCAGCCAAAATTGACAGAAATTATGATAAATTAGAAGATCTAATCATCAGAGACAAAATCATTTCATCCATTCCACCAAAATTTTCCTAATTTTTGCAGGTGAATGAATGCACTAGTATAGATGAGATTGATAGACGAGGTACGGCGTATTACACCGCCAACAAACATTGTTTTGTGACTGAATCTGCGAACATTGATTTTGTAGCTGCGGCTAATTTTGAAAAACCCTATAGTAGGCAGAAACCTCATAGGCCTACATCTGAGAAATTTAAGCACTGTATTCATTGTAAAGATTCACATCAGCCGAATGAAATGTGCGATAAAAACCCAAAATATGATATTTATCTACGAGATATGATAAACAGACGAGATCATGAGCGTAGATTTTTCAGATCTACACGTAAATGTTATCTTTGTAAAGCGCATGGACACCATCGCAAAGATTGTAAAGGTAGACAAATGATCAATGAGGCAAATGTCGCCTTGTCTAACAGTTCAGAGTCAGAAGAAGAACTATCAGAGAAACATCCTGTGAACTCAGCACAGACTTTTGACATGATTAACAATTTATGTACTGTTTGTAACACCTTCTTTGAAGATGGTATTTTAACTTGTGGTCACGCCATCCCTATTGCCAATGAAGAAGCTAATTTGGTAGTAGATTCAAAAGGCAAGATAATAGTCCATCAAGGATTTGTGAACGGCAAGTCTGCTACAGTTCTTCGCGATACAGGTAGTTCACTTATTGGCCTTAAAAGAACGTTCATAAGGCCTACAGACTATACAGGCAGGCACGTAACATGCAGAACATTCTCAGGCAATATTGAGAGATACTCATTAGCTTGGGCATATATTCAAACACCTTTCCTCACTGGGAAAGTAAAAGTCGCTGCGTTAACAAACCCAGTGTGTGATGTAATAATTGGAAATTTGCCAGAGGTGAATGATAAACCTCATGACATAACATCTCTATGTATTGATGATAATGTAACATCACCATCCAATGTCATCATTGATAATGTCACACCACCTATTGAATGTATGGTAGCTAATGTAGCACTAAGTTCTCATCATATCATTGACAACATTGTTCCATCATCATCTGACATCATTGATTGTGTGAACGCAGTAACCAGATCTACTGCTAGAGTGCAAGATGAAAGTAATCAAACTGAGGCTATTCAGTCACTTAGCCCAGTATCACTACCTACTAACTCCATGAAGGAAATTTTTGTAACAGCTCAAAAGGCTGACCCTTCATTGGTAAAATATTTTAATCTGATCGGCCAAAAGCCAAAGGTAACCAAGAATGCAAAATGGCATTTTGCTGTGAAAAATAATATCCTCACCAGGTATTATACCAGAGGTGACAACACCACAGAGCAAACTGTTTTGCCAACTAGTTATCGCAAGCAAGCCTTACATCTTGCCCACGATATACCTCTTGCAGGGCATATGGCATACGTGAAAACCAGATCTAGATTATTAACACAGTTTCATTGGCCAAAATTTTGCAATGATATTAAAGAATATTGCAGAAGTTGTGACACCTGCCAAAAACTCATAAAAAAAAGGTAAACACCCACAGGCAAAGTTGCAAGTCACTGACTTAGCCAGTCGACCTTTTGAAAAACTATCTGTTGACATAGTGGGCCCTCTCAATCATACAACAACTAAAGGGAATAAGTACATTCTAACTGTTGCTGATCAATGTAGTCGCTGGCCGGAAGCTATTCCGCTAAAGAACATAACTGCCAATGATATAATGGAAGTATTCTTCCATATTTTTTCCCGGATAGGATTTCCAGACACTATCCAATCTGATAGGGGTACTCAGTTTATTGCCGCATCTACCCAAGCTTTCACCAAAATGTTGGGAATGAAGCAATGTTTCAATTCACCATACCATCCTCACTCAAGTGGAATCGTGGAAAAGTTTAACGGCGATCTGAAGCACATGCTTGCAAAAGTCACGCAAGAACACCCTAATAACTGGGATGTATATCTACCAGCTATTCTTTTTGCTTATCGCGAGGTACCACATTCTAGTACCGGTTTCTCTCCTTTTGAACTTATTTATGGTGCCAAACCACGTGGCCCATTAACTATTTACCACCAAATGTTAACTGAATCTACTCCAGTACTTAAACCCATATCATCATACGTATATGTTACATCATTGCGTGAAAGAATCATCAAATCATGTACGATTGCTAAGAATGCACTAAAATTATCTGGTGCTACTTATAGACAGTATGCTGACAAAGGAAACAGAACAATAACTTTGACACCTGGACAGGACGTTCTTCTTCTGTTACCTAGTGACCGACACTTATTGACTGATTCTTGGCAGGGACCGTTTAAAGTGACAAGACAGATTTCACCTGTAGACTATGAGATCCTAACTAAAGACAAACACAAAATATTTCACATAAATATGCTAAGACCATACCATAACAGAGACAACGAACAAAACGATACGACAGCTTGTACAGTGATAATAGATCACGAAGATGACGATGTTAGTGACGAAATTCCAACACCTACATTAGACACGACAGACTGCTTGAAGGATATCAAGATCAATCCAAAGCTAACGCAAGCAGAGACAGACAGTTTAAAACACCTAATACAACAGTACAACACCATCTTCTCCAACAACCCAGGACAAACAGAATTAGTACAGCATCACATCACACTCACATCAAACACACCCATACGATGCAGACCATACACCATCCCATTACATTACAAAGAACAGCTACACCAGGAGATCATCAACCTAGAAAAGAATAACATCATAAGACGATCCCAATCAGACTTCTCATCTCCCATGGTCATTGTACGCAAAAAGGACAATACCATAAGACTGTGCATTGACTATCGAAAGCTAAATAAAATAACTGTTCTAGATTTGGAGCCAATGGCAAACGCTGACGATCTTTTGACAGAACTGACAGACGCTAGGTTCTTCACGAAGATAGATATGACGAAAGGATATTATCAGATAGAAGTAGACGAACAGAGCAGACATCTGACAGCTTTTGCCACACGTTGGGGACTGTACGAATGGTGCAAACTTCCATTTGGGCTAGTCAATGCCCCTGCCACCTTCGTTCGTATGACACGACTTCTTCTTGTAGACATTCCTAACATAATCTGCTATATAGACGACATCTGTGTTCACACAGAGACAATGACAGAACACATAAAGACATTAGAACTGACATTTGAACGTATCAGACAGCACGGACTGACTGTAAAGCCTGCTAAAGTAGACATGGCCTACCCTGAAATATCCTTTTTGGGATACAAAATATCCAATGGCTTTGTCACGACAGACGATAACATTGTGTCCAAGATTCTAAAACTCTCACTTCCGACTACAAAGAAACAAGTCAGAAGTGTATTAGGACTGATAAATTATTATCGGCAGTTTATTCCGAATTTTTCTGAACTAACCGAGGCTTTTATTAACTTACTAACTAAAGATAAGCCTGACAAAATTGTAAGCAACGAATGCCTAAAATTAGCATTCTCTAAAGTGTTAGCTTGTTTTTCTGATGATAGCTCACATAATCCCATCCTCAAATTGCCAAACATCCGTTTACCTTTCAGATTAAGAACAGATGCGAGCTCCGTCGCGATTGGAGCAGTCTTGATGCAAGAACACAACAACATCCTCCATCCCGTGTGTTTTGTATCCAGAAAACTGAAGCCCAGAGAACGATCCTGGTCAATGCCTCAGTTGGAAGCCCTAGCTTTAGTGGTGGGTATTACAAAATTGTCTAGATTTCTTCTAGGACGCCATTTTATCGTGGAATCTGACAGTAGTCCTTTGCGTTTCATAAATTCTGGGGTACCATCAAACCATATGATAGCCCGTTGGTCTTTGAAACTCCAAGACTACAGCTTCGAGGTTCGCCATATTCCAGGCCGAACCAATACGATCGCTGACTTGTTGTCCCGTTGTCCTACCGACCCATTGAGCAATAAAGTCTGAGTGCAGTGTAAAATACTCAGATCAACACAGCCATCTATTAGTGAATAAGTCGTTCATTCACAAAAGCTGTGTAATGTCTACATTGTGATAGGGGTTACCCCCATTATAAATAATGTTTCTTATTTTACTAATGCATGTAGTGATTGTCATGTATAATTGTGTAGTGTGTGGTAGAAAGCGAACTTTAATTGTACATTTTCTGTAACAACAACAGTGTCACATTCGCGAAAGAACTTACCTTAAGCGAACTATCCAATTTGACAGTGACAGCTGCGTGTGGATTATTCCAGGGATATTTTAAGGACGTGTGCGAATGTGTAAACTAAACAGTGACAGCTACTCCATTGCAGTTAACCGAAATCCATAATGTTCGGTTGTGAAACACATGAACAGTCTATCGTAATCCAGAAGGTTTTGTGAAACATCCGACACATGAACTGTGAGAAGAGTACTTTCCGTAACTACATCAAACCGGAACAAGTGGTCTACAAGCTTCGTCATCAGCTGATTTAATGTTCGTGTGTACTTCCGGATTAAGTAGGAATTTAGAGTAAAATTAGCAGACGACAAATAAAAGTTCAAATATCTATGACGATTCTAAAATCTTTAAGAATCTATAAAATAAAATACACGAATTGTGTGTTTATTTATTTAGTTAGTGTAATCTTAGAATCATATCTTGATTAATGTATTCATATTACCGACTTTTTCTCGTTAATATGAAGCAACGTCAAGCAATGACACTAAGAAATAAAATAATTATTGTAAATTATTATATGTCATAAATGTTTCAAATTATTCCCCTTTCTTTTAGTTGCTATTACATCCTTACACAAAGGGCCATAATGTGAAATGTATAATGTAATGTGTTATATAAAAATAGCCATGTGTTTGCCAGATTTTGAACTCATCAGGTAGGCATTTGCTGTGCATGGCAAAGGGTTGCAGACATTGCAGACCAACACAAGAGTCCTTGGCAAATGAGGTCAAGGGTTTGAGTGTTTTATGTGACTTAGGGAAAAGCCACATTTCGGTCTAGCGAGATGGTTTTTGTTTCAAGAACCATATTATTATTTTTTTTCAAAATGCTGCGAGGTAGATGCGTGAAGCTGGATACTACTTATCTGACTGGGTCGTTAATGCAATTTATGTAACCAGCCATCGAGAAGATGAAACCTGACAGGTGTTAAAAGTTAAACACCACATGTCGTTCAATATAACTTCTATTGATTATATGTTTCTATGGCAGATGTGTATTTTCTATGTATTATGATATCGATGGATATAAGCAACATAAGGGTTGACTCTGACAAGGGTTAAAGTATTAACCCAGTATATACCTATATTAGACATGAAAGATGACATCTTTCATGGATTTGCCGGGGGAGCGTGTCAGAGTCTACGGGACGGCAGAGATGCCGTGACATCGTTACGCCGCCAGGTGACTCAGTCCCTAGGAGGGATGAAGGAACTTCGTTACGCCGCCAGGCGAACAGTGGTCACCTGCCTGCGAAGTTGCCGGCTGGCGAGACGGCCAGCGGTCACACCAAGGACGCACGCATGTCTCGTGAAGCCACCTCCGGTGAGGAGGCGAGTTCCAAACCATAGGCAGACAGCTCTGGGACGTAGACGAAACAGGACGCATGTTGCGAGAAAGGTTTCTGTGCCCGAATGTCGAATGCCTGGACATCTTGAGAGTGAGACTGTGTGCTGTATGGTAGATGTAAGTGTTTAGAAGTATCCAATATATATTTGCTGTGATCATCGTATTGTATATGATCTGTAATTAAATCCGTTGAACGTTGTGTCGTTGAGTCTTGAGTCAAATCACGTTGTACTTGTACTGTCCCACATGTGTTAGGTAGCGAGCCCAGTGTAAGACTCTGACATGGCTGTTCGAACAAGTTTCTTGCGAATTTGAATGGTTCGCGGACAAATTTCTCACGTGTCAATCGCGGCGATCGGGCAAATTTTGAGCTATAACCTACGCTGGGTGACATTGTGATATTCTAGTGTGAGAGTTTGGTTGCGTCTACCTACGATGGGTGTTGTTGTGATATTCTAGTGTGAGAGTTTGGTTGCGTCTAGCGTGGTCTAGTGGCTACACGCCCGCGTCACACGCCTGTGATCTGGGGTTTGTTTCCGGGTCCGGTCAAGGATACGCACTACTGACGACCTCAAACGAGAGCGAAACTCGAGTCTAGTGCTTCCAAATTGACGTGGACAAGGCCTAAGGTTCGTACCGGAATACGATCAGCGTTGCCAGTTGTGGTTGTGCTCAATCTTTAAATGATATGTTGCCCATAAAGTTCCCAATTTGAGAAATGATATCTTACCCATAATGTCCCCAGTTTGAGAAACGATATCTTGCCCATAATGTCCTCAATTTGAGAAATTATATCTTGCTTCTAATGCCCTCTATAATGTTGTTCATTTGAAATGTGAAGATCATCTGGAATTGCCCATAGAATATTTATTGGCCTCAATATTCGACGCGACAGCAGCGAATCTACACTGATGAAATTTTAATAACTTATCTCAGTCTGTCAATGTCCAATCATCTCAGTTTATCAATGAGGCATTTTGTATTCCCTGTCGTCAGTCTTGACTTAATGAGTTTTCTGTCATCGATATCCGTGAGGTCATATTGCCTGTATCCGTAGTTTTCTTTTATTACGTCTGTCTATATTTTATATCATCTGTATCCATAGATTTATGTGTCTATGTGTAATCTTAATGTCTGTTGTGTGTCTGACTGTATAATGGTACTGTCTGTTGTGTGTCTGTCTATGTGTAATGGTACTGTCTGTTGTGTGTTTGTCTATGTGTAATGGTACTGTCTGTTGTGTGTTTGTCTATGTGTAATGGTACTGTCTGTTGTGTTTCTGTCTATGTGTAATGGTACTATCTGTTGTGTGTCTGTCTATGTGTAATGGTACTGTCTGTTGTGTTTCTGTCTATGTGTAATGGTACTATCTGTTGTGTGTCTGTGTGTTATGGTACTGTCTGTTGTGTGTCTGTCTATGTGTAATCTTAATGTCTGTTGTGTGTCTGTCTATGTGTAATGGTACTGTCTGTTGTGTGTGTATGTGTGTCTGTCTATTGTGTGTGTGTGTATGTGTGTCTGTCTATGTGTAATGGTACTATCTGTTGTGTGTCTGTGTGTTATGGTACTGTCTGTTGTGTGTCTGTCTATGTGTAATCTTAATGTCTGTTGTGTGTCTGTCTATGTGTAATGGTACTGTCTGTTGTGTGTGTGTATGTGTTTCTGTCTATGTGTAATGGTACTATCTGTTGTGTGTCTGTCTATGTGTAATGGTACTGTCTATTGTGTGTGTATGTGTTTCTGTCTATGTGTAATGGTACTATCTGTTGTGTGTCTGTCTATGTGTAATGGTACTGTCTGTTGTGTTTCTGTCTATGTGTAATGGTACTATCTGTTGTGTGTTTGTCTATGTGTTATGGTACTGCCTGTTGTGTGTCTGTCTATGTGTAATCTTAATGTCTGTTGTGTGTCTGTCTATGTGTAATGGTACTGTCTATTGTGTGTCTGTCTATGTGTAATGGTACTGTCTATTGTGTGTCTGTCTATGTGTAATGGTACTGTCTATTGTGTGTCTGTCTATGTGTAATGGTACTGTCTATTGTGTGTGTGTATGTGTGTGTGTCTATGTGTAATGGTACTATCTGTTGTGTGTCTGTCTATGTGTAATGGTACTGTCTGTTGTGTGTCTGTCTATGTGTAATGGTACTATCTGTTGTGTGTCTGTCTATGTGTAATGGTACTGTCTATTGTGTGTGTGTGTGTGTGTTATGGTACTGTCTGTTGTGTGTCTATGTGTAATGGTGATGTATGTTGTGTGTCTGTCTATGTATAATGGTACTGTCTGTTGTGTGTCTGTCTATGTGTAATGGTACTGTCTGTTGTGTGTGTGTGTGTACGTGTGTCTGTCTATTGTGTGTGTGTGTATGTGTGTTTGTCTATGTGTAATGGTACTGTCTGTTGTGTGTCTGTCTATGTGTAATGGTACTATCTGTTGTGTTTCTGTCTATGTGTAATGTTACTATATGCCAGTTGTCGTGTGTGTCTGTCTATGTGTAATGTTACTATATGCCAGTTGTCTTGTCTGTCTATGTGTAATGTTACTATCTACCTTGTGTCTGGCTATGTGTAACGTTACTATCTGTATTGTGTCTGTCTATGGCTGACATTACCCCCTGTCTCTCTATGTCCTTCCCTGCTCACTCTGTGTGAGCCAATCAATAGCCACAGACCATCGATCCTACCAAGACTTCAGGTCTGTAAGCAAGATAACAGCATCCTAAAGAGTTCATCAAAGCCGCTGAAACGAACATTGATAGTCCCCGACGTGCCTGCCAGTGGTCGCGCTTTGAATTTCTTTGATTGCAACTGTTGCCGCCAGACTTTGAGCTATTTAAAGTCCAAAATAAAATGTTCCATTCTGTAAGTTGCTAGCTGCAAGCAGAGATAATGAATTCCCGTCATGAACTGTTCAAAGAGTCCACACTTTGTGGTGGTCTCCCCCCGATGCTGGCTGATCAAGGACCTGTCTATGGCTGATGTTTGGGCTGGAGCCGACGAGTCTATCGATTGTCTGGTCTTGTTCGTAGTCCGGCCACCATTTAGTGTAACTAACTTGTACGTCTGCGGTCTGGCACTTGGCGCTTTTCAATTACCCTCTTGTGGGTTTTCTTGACAGAATTCCATTTGAAGAATAATAGGCATTTTATTTGTAGGTGACGCATCGCCGCCGTAACCCCTGGCGTCTAATTTGTACCTAATACATTCTTACTTCCCTGGCGTCTAATTTCTACCTGGTTAAATTCTTCCTTCCCTGGCGTCTAATTTATACCTGGTTAAATTCTTCCTCCCCTGGAGTCTAATTTGTACCTAATACATTCTTCCTTCCCTGGCGTCTAATTTGTACCTGGTTAAATCCTTCCTTCCTGACGTCTAATTTGTACCTAATACATTCTTCCTCCCCTGGCGTCTAATTTGTACCTAATACATTCTTCCTTCCCTGGCGTCTAATTTGTACCTGGTTAAATTCTTCCTTCCTGGCGTCTAATCTGTACCTAATACATTCTTCCTTCCCTGGCGTCTAATTTGTACCTAATACATTCTTCCTTCCCTGGCGTCTAATTTGTGTCTGGTTAAATTCTTCCTTCCCTGGAGTCTAATTTGTACCTAATACATTCTTCCTTCCCTGGCGTCTAATTTGTGCTTGGTTAAATTCTTCCTTCCCTGGAGTCTAATTTGTACCTGGTTGAATTCCTTATTCCTTGGAGTCTAATTTGTACCTGGTTAAATTCCTTATTCCTTGGAGTCTTATTTGTACCTGGTTGAATTCTTTATTCCTTGGAGTCTAATTTGTACCTGGTTAAATGCTTCCTTCCCTGGCGTCTAATTTGTACCTGGTTAAATTCTTCTTTCCAAGGGGGTCTAATTTTTACCTGGTTGAATTCCTTATTCATTGGCGTCTAATTTGTACCTGGTTGACTTCTTCCTTTCCTAGCGTCTAATTTGTACCTGGTTAAATTCCTTCTTCCCTGGCGTCTAATTTGTACCTGATAATATTCTTCCTTCCATTGCGTCTAATTTATACTTTATTCCATTCTTACTTTCCTAGCCTCTAATTTGTACCTAGTTAAATTCGTCCTTTCTCTTCTGCTGTGGGTTTTTCAAGTGGTTGTAATCTGTTGTTCCTGTCATGCGCGGAGAAAACGAATGTGTTTGACGGATGTGAGCCAACCATATTGGTTCCGGTGTCTATCAAGACGGGGTCTTGTCTGGAGTAGAGTACAAGCTAGCTTGCCCTGGGAGGAGGGGAGGGGCCACGCACACACGCTCGCGCGCGCGCGCGCACACACACACACACACACACATGCACACACAGATAACAGGCGCAACTTTGGTCCTTTTTGAATTTGATGCAATTTTAAAGATGGAGGTTCAAAATGTTCTTAAGCATATGAAAGCTGGCAAGGCCCCCGGTGCAGATAACATCACAACAGAAATGATTAAAGCTTTAGAAGAATTTGGACTAGAGCAAGTCACTAGACTGCTGAACACATTATATGATACTGGAGATATACCTTCTGAATTATGTAATTCTGTATTTATTGCAATCCCAAAGAAATCAGGAACCTTAGAATGTGATCAACATAGATTAATTAGTATAATGAGTCACATCACAAAGATTTTGTTACGAATTATCATGCAAAGAGTGAGGAAGAAAATACAACCTGAAATAGGGGAAGAACAATGTGGTTTTGTAGAAGGAAAGGGTACAGTAAATGCTGTGTATATGCTGCGAACAGTTATTGAACGTGCTTTAGAAGTAAACAAGGATATACATCTTTGCTTTATTGACTACACAAAGGCTTTTGATAGAGTAAGACATGTCAACATTGTGGATATGCTGGCAGATCTACAAATTGATGGGAAAGACATTAGACTTATAAAAAACATATATTGGAAACAACAAGCTGCCATAAGAATTGATAATGAAGTAGGACAATACCAACCTATTAAGAGAGGTGTTAGGCAGGGATGTGTAATGTCTCCAGATCTTTTTTCCTTATACAGTGAAAATATTTTCAGAAATGTAGAAGACCTAAATGGAATCAGCATTGGAGGACGAAACATAAATAACATTAGATATGCAGATGATACAGTATTGATTGCAGACAATGCACAGGATCTGCAACAATTAGTAGACGCTGTGGTTGTACACAGTGAGCAGCTGGGGTTGGAATTAAATTGTAGGAAGACACAGGTTATGGTCGTCACTAGGAAGAACGAAGTACCACAATGTAATATACAAGTAAATGGGAATATTCTTCAGCAAGTGAATCGGTTCAATTATCTCGGAACAGTCATAACATCTGATGGCAGATGCCTTGAAGAGATTAGAACAAGAATCGCCATTGCGAAGGTAGCCTTTAGCAAGATGAAAAACATTCTGACCAATAAAATGATGTCAATTGAAACGAGAAAAAGAGTGTTGAGGGGATACATAGAGCCTGTTCTTTTGTATGGATGTGAAACTTGGACAATGTGCAGTCAAGCTGAAAAACATCTGATGGCTGCAGAAATGTGGTTTCTGAGGAAAATGCAAAGAATACCATGGACAGATAGAAAAACCAATGACCAAGTACTACAAGAGACAAATGAAAATCGTAGATTGATTAGAGAAATTAGACGTAGACAGTCAAAATTTTTTGGACATGTTATGAGAAGAAATGGACTGGAGAACTTGGTGACAGCTGGCAAGATCGAGGGGAACAGACCAAGAGGAAGACCGAGAGGAAAATACCTGGATGGCTTGGCCACATGGCATGGACGAGACAGGTACACTGAGCTGACCCACGACACTGGTGATCGAGTGAAATGGCGAATCATGACCGCCCACGCTTTCCGGCATGGCACATGATTGATTGATTGATTGAATTTGATGTGGTTTCCAACAAACAACAGATTTCAGATGTTCATTTTGTGATATCTCAGGAAGCCATTGCTGTCCGTGTCTTGATCCCGTGCTTTCCAACATGTTCTTGTGTGGCTCATTTTTATGCTCTTTTTCTGTTTGGATATAGGTTCTTCTTTCGAGATTCATTTTTTTTTTTGGGGGGGGGGGGGGTGGTAAATTATCAGATCTTTGGCTGATAAAAACACATTTACCCATATAGAGGACTGAAACCGACATGCCCTTGAAAGTACTGCCATGGGTACTGTACACACTTGTCCCAGCCGTCCTGGGTACTGTACACACTTGTCCCAGCCGTCGTTGGTACTGTACACACTTGTCCCATCCTTCCTGGGTACTGTACACACTTGTCCAGCCAGCCTGGGTGCTGTACACACTTGTCTCAGCCGTCCTGTGTACTGTACACACTTGTCCCATCCTTCCTGGGTACTGTACACACTTGTCCAGCCAGCCTGGGTGCTGTACACACTTGTCCCAGCGGTCGATGGTACTGTAACAATTGTCCCAGCCGTCCTGGGTACAGTACACAATTGTCCCAGCCGTCGTTGGTACTGTACACACTTGTCTTAGCGGTCGATGGTACAGTACACACTTGTCCTAGCCGTCCTGGGTACTGTACACACTTGTCCCAGCCGTCGTTGGTACTGTACACACTTGTCCCATCCTTCCTGGGTACTGTACACACTTGTCCAGCCAGCCTGGGTACTGTACACACTTGTCTCAGCCGTCCTGTGTACTGTACACACTTGTCCAGCCAGCCTGGGTACTGTACACACTTGTCCAGCCAGCCTGGGTAATGTACACACTTGTCCCAGCCGTTGTTGGTACTGTAACAATTGTCCCAGCCGTCCTGGGTACAGTACACAATTGTCCCAGCCGTCGTTGGTACTGTACACACTTGTCTTAGCGGTCGATGGTACAGTACACACTTGTCCTAGCCGTCCTGGGTACAGTACACATTTGTCCCAGCCGTCCTGGGTACAGTACACACTTGTCCTAGCCGTCCTGGGTACTGTACATACTTGTCCTAGCCGTCCTGGGTACTGTACATACTTGTCCTAGCCGTCCTGGGTACTGTACACACTTGTCCCAGCCGTCCTGGGTACTGTACATACTTGTCCTAGCCGTCCTGGGTACAGTACACACTTGTCCCAGCCGTCCTGGGTACAGTACACACTTGTCCTAGCCGTCCTGGGTACAGTACACACTTGTCCCAGCCGTCCTGGGTACAGTACACACTTGTCCTAGCCGTCGGTGGTACTGTACACACTTGTCCTAGCCGTCCTGGGTACTGTACATACTTGTCCTAGCCGTCGATGGTACAGTACACACTTGTCCTAGCCGTCCTGGGTACTGTACATACTTGTCCCAGCCGTCGATGGTACTGTACACACTTGTCCCAGCCGTCGATGGTACAGTACACACTTGTCCTAGCCGTCCTGGGTACAGTACACACTTGTCCTAGCCGTCCTGGGTACAGTACACACTTGTCCTAGCCGTCCTGGGTACAGTACACACTTGTCCTAGCCGTCCTGGGTACAGTACACACTTGTCCTAGCCATCCTGGGTACAGTACACACTTGTCCTAGCCGTCCTGGGTACAGTACACACTTGTCCCAGCCGTCCTGGGTACAGTACACACTTGTCCTAGCCGTCCTGGGTACTGTACATACTTGTCCTAGCCGTCCTGGGTACTGTACATACTTGTCCTAGCCGTCCTGGGTACTGTACATACTTGTCCCAGCCGTCGATGGTACTGTACACACTTGTCCCAGCCGTCGATGGTACAGTACACACTTGTCCTAGCCGTCCTGGGTACAGTACACACTTGTCCTAGCCGTCCTGGGTACAGTACACACTTGTCCTAGCCGTCCTGGGTACAGTACACACTTGTCCTAGCCGTCCTGGGTACAGTACACACTTGTCCTAGCCGTCCTGGGTACAGTACACACTTGTCCTAGCCGTCCTGGGTACAGTACACACTTGTCCCAGCCGTCCTGGGTACAGTACACACTTGTCCTAGCCGTCCTGGGTACTGTACATACTTGTCCTAGCCGTCCTGGGTACTGTACATACTTGTCCCAGCCGTCGATGGTACTGTACACACTTGTCCCAGCCGTCGATAGTACTGTACACACTTCTCCCAGCCGTCGATGGTACTGTACACACTTGTCCCAGCCGTCGATAGTACTGTACACACTTGTCCCAGGCGTCGATGGTACTGTACACACTTCTCCCAGCGGTGAGTCACGGGTGTTTGACCGAGAGAACGAACGAACGAATGAACTTTATTTTCAAAGGGTCGCAAATTGGGCACCCAAACCCGTCTTACATTCGGCCCTTCCAACCACTTATTGTCCAAAAAACATTGTCAAAAAATGTTGTAAACATAAACAATGCATATTATTATGTTATGAGACAGGCAGGCATGCAGACACACGTACACACGCACATTCATAAACACATAATACATATCCGCATACATACTTACATCATTTATACAAACTCACACAGTTATGCACCCATTCAGTAAAACACAAGTACACACTCCCTCTCATACACATACACTCACTTACATTCACAAACTCAGTCTCTCTCTCACTCTCTCAAGTTCTCTCACTCTTTCTATCACTTTCTCTCTCTCTCTCTCTCTCTCTCTCTTTCTATCACTTTCTCTCATTCTCACTCTCTCTCTCTCTCTCTCTCTCTGTCTTTCTCTATCACTTTCTCTCATTCTCACTTTCTCTCTCTCTCACTCACTCTTTCTATCACTTTCTCTCATTCTCATTCTCTCTCTCTCTCTCTCTCTCTCTCTCTCTCTCTCTCTCTCTCTCTCTTTATGTCTCTCTGTATCACTTTCTCTCATTCTCACTTTCTCTCTCTATCACTTTCTCTCATTCTCACACTCTCTCTCTCTCTCTCTTTCTATCACTTTCTCGCATTCTCTGTCTCACTCACTCTTTCTATCACTTTCTCTCATTCTCACTCTCTCTCTCTCTTTCTATCACTTTCTCTCATTCTCACACACACGCTCTATCTCTTTCTATCACTTTCTCTCATTCTCTCTCTCTCTCTCTCACTCTTTCTATCACTTTCTTCATTCTCTCTCTCATTCTCTCTTTCTCTCTCTCTCTAATTCATTATCTCCTACTCTCTCTCTCTCTCTCTCTCTCTCTCTCTTTCTCTCTCTCTCTCATTCATTATCTCCTACTCTCTCTCTCTCACTAACTCTCTCTCATTCTCTCCCTCATTCACTCACTCACTCCACTTCTCTATAAATTGTGTCAGATGATGTTTTGACGGCTCTATGACTTGTGTCAGATGATGTTTTCACTACTCTATGAGTTATGGCAGATGATGTTTTCACTGCTCTATGAGTTATGGCAGATGATGTTTTCACTACTCTATGAGTTATGACAGATGATGTTTTCACTGCTCTATGAGTTATGGCAGATGATGTTTTCCATTTCTCTATGACTTGTGTCAGATGATGTTTTCACTGCTCTATGACATGTGGCAGATGATTGCCATGGACCTGAGTCAGGTCTATGGGCTATTGAGTCCAGGTGACCTAGAGTCTTGCATAGTCCAGTGACAGGGCGTGAAAGTTGAGAGGATTGTAAATCACACTTTGCGCGAGGCTAGCAAGGCGGATATTCGAGCAGTGGACCACGGATCCTGGAGAGCTCAGTCACGTCTGGCCCGCTTTCGAGGTCGGACTGAAGATACAGTGTTTGTGAAGTTGTGGTCGAATGTTGACGTTATTTGAGAGTTCAAGTGACAGATGTTGATGGCAGAGATCAAGTGCAAGTATTATTGTTTTAGTGACACTGATTAGACATTGTTTTAAAGAAAGACAGAATACACCATGTGACACTGATGCAGCTGGCGTGTTATGAAGAAGTCATTGTTAAAGTGGTGTTGACTGTTATGTGATGCTTGCGGTGATGTATAGAAGGTACAAAGGCTGATATTACAACCAGTCAATTAAGAATCACGCCTGTAGAACAACAAGGGTGCTCTTTGCCAAACGAAAGTTAAACAGAGTGTGAGAATAACTCCCTGACAGATACCAGTGTCACGCACTGGCAAATACTACCAATCAACTCCAGGACGAACGAGAATCACAGTATATATGTGTATTGCGCCTAACTCCCTGGCAATACCGCCTAAACATCCTGGCAATTTCACCTAAACATCCTGGCAATGATGTTTTCACTGCTCTATGACTTGTGACAGATGAAATTTTCACTGCTCTATGACTTGTGAAAGATAAAATTTTCACTGCTCTATGACTTGTGACAGATGATGTTTTCAGTGCTCTATGACTTGTGACAGATGATGTTTTCAGTGCTCTATGACTTGTGACAGATGATGTTTTCAGTGCTCTATGACACGTGACAGATGATGTTTTCAGTGCTCTAGGACACGTGACAGATGATGTTTTCAGTGCTCTATGACACGTGACAGATGATGTTTTCAGTGCTCTATGACTTGTGACAGATGATGTTTTCACTGCTCTATGACTTGTGACAGATGATGTTTTCAGTGTTCTATGACACGTGACAGGTGATGTTTTCAGTGCTCTATGACTTGTGACAGATGATGTTTTCACTGCTCTGTGACTTGTGACAGAAGATGTTTTCAGTGCTCTATGACATGTGACAGATAATGTTTTCACTGCTCTATGACTTGTGACAGATGATGTTTTCACTGCTCTAGGACATGTGACAGATGATGTTTTCAGTGCTCTAGGACATGTGACAGATGATGTTTTCAGTGCTCTATGACTTGTAACAGATGATGTTTTCACTGCTCTATGACTTGTCACAGATGATGTTTAAACTGCTCTAGGACATGTGACAGATGATGTTTTCAGTGCTCTATGACTTGTGACAGATGATGTTTTCACTGCTCTATGACTTGTGACAGATGATGTTTTCAGTGCTCTAGGACACGTGACAGATGATGTTTTCAGTGCTCTATGATATGTGACAGATGATGTTTTCACTGCTCTATGACTTGTGACAGATGATGTTTTCACTGCTCTATGACTTGTTACAGATGTTTTCACTGCTCTATGACTTGTTACAGATGTTTTCACTGCTCTATGACTTGTCACAGATGTTTTCACTGCTCTATGACTTGTGACAGATGATGTTTTCACTGCTCTAGGACATGTGACAGATGATGTTTTCAGTGCTCTAGGACACGTGACAGATGATGTTTTCACTGCTCTATGACTTGTGACAGATGATGTTTTCACTGCTCTAGGACATGTGACAGATGATGTTTTCACTGCTCTAGGACACGTGACAGATGATGTTTTCAGTGCTCTATGACTTGTGACAGATGATGTTTTCACTGCTCTATGATATGTGACAGATGATGTTTTCACTGCTCTATGACTTGTGACAGATGATGTTTTCACTGCTCTAGGACATGTGACAGATGATGTTTTCACTGCTCTAGGACATGTGACAGATGATGTTTTCACTGCTCTATGACTTGTCACAGATGATGTTTTCACTGCTCTATGACTTGTCACAGATGTTTTCACTGTTCTATGACTTGTGTCAGATGATGTTTTCCACTTCTCGTTGTAAAATATGTTATGTGACTTGCGGCGGAAGCGTTATTTTATTGTGAAGATGTTGTACTGATCTGGGCGTATTGATCTCTCTGCTCCAAATGTGGGTTCATGTCGGGACTACTTGTTTCTGGCCTACTTCATCACAAATTGCTGTATGAATATTCAACCGATCGATCCCGGGATTATGTGACGGGATCATGGCATCACTGTGAAGGATCGCCATATCACTCTGAAGTATCGTTTGGGGCTCCGATGATGACATTGTGCGCTAGACCGGAAACAGACGAGGCTCAGAGCCGGGGTAGTTAGCGCGAGGTGTTGACTCTCTGCTTCAGTCGGGACTCACGGAATCGATACCGCGCGCGGGGGCTTGGGGGATGTTGTGTGTGTGGACATGGGGAGATGTTGTGTATGTAGACATGGGAGATGTTGTGTATGTAGACATGGGAGATATTGTGTATGTAGACATGGGAGATGTGTGTGTGGACATGGGAGATGTGTTTGTAGACATGGGAATATTGTGTATGTAGACATGGGAGATGTTGTGTGTGTATAGACATGGGAGATATTGTGTGTGTAGACATGGGAGATGTTGTGTGTAGACATGGGAGATGTTGTGTGTAGACATGGGAGATGTTGTGTGTAGACATGGGAGATGTTGTGTGTAGACATGGGAGATGTTGTGTGTGTAGACATGGGAGATGTGTGTGTAGACATGGGAGATGTTGTGTGTGTAGACATGGGAGATGTTATGAGTGTAGACATGGGAGATGTGTGTGTGTAGACATGGGAGATGCTGTGTGTGTAGACATGGGAGATGTGTGTGTAGACATGGGAGATGTTATGAGTGTAGACATGGGAGATGTTGTGTGTGTAGACATGGGAGATGTTGTGTGTGTAGACATGGGAGATGTTGTGTGTGTAGACATGGGAGATGCTGTGTGTGTAGACATGGGAGATGTGTGTGTAGACATGGGAGATGTTATGAGTGTAGACATGGGAGATGTTGTGTGTGTAGACATGGGAGATGTTGTGTGTGTAGACATGGGAGATGTGTGTGTGGACATGGGAGATGTGGTGTGTGTAGACATGGGAGATGTTGTGTGTGTAGACATGGGAGATGTTGTGTGTGTAGACATGGGAGATGTTGTGTGTGTAGACATGGGAGATTTTGTGTGTGTCTGTGTAGACATGGGAGATGTTGTGTGTGTAGACATGGGAGATGTTGTGTGTGTAGACATGGGAGATGTTGTGTGTGTAGACATGGGAGATGTTGTGTGTGTAGACATGGGAGATGTTGTGTGTGTAGACATGGGAGATGTTGTGTGTGTAGACATGGGAGATGTTGTGTGTGTAGACATGAGAGATGCTGTGTGTGTGTGTGTGTGTGTGTGTAGACATGGGAGATGTTGTGTGTGTAGACATGGGAGATGTTGTGTGTGTAGACATGGGAGATGTTGTGTGTGTAGACATGGGAGATGTTGTGTGTGTAGACATGGGAGATGTTGTGTGTGTAGACATGGGAGATGTTGTGTGTGTAGACATGAGAGATGTTGTGTGTGTAGACATGGGAGATGTTGTGTGTGTAGACATGGGAGATGTTGTGTGTGTAGACATGGGAGATGTTGTGTGTGTAGACATGGGAGATGTTGTGTGTGTAGACATGGGAGATGTTGTGTGTGTAGACATGGGAGATGTTGTGTGTGTAGACATGGGAGATGCTGTGTGTGTGTGTGTGTGTAGACATGGGAGATGTTGTGTGTGTAGACATGGGAGATGTTGTGTGTGTGTGTGTGTGTGTGTGTGTAAACATGGGAGATGTTGTGTGTGTAGACATGGGAGATGTTGTGTGTGTAGACATGGGAGATGTTGTGTGTGTGTGTGTGTGGACATGGGATATGTTGTGTGTGTGTGTGTAGACATGGGAGATGTTGTGTGTGTAGACATGGGAGATGTTGTGTGTGTGTGTGTGGACATGGGATATGTTGACTGTGTGTGTGTGTGGACATGGGAGATGTTGTTTATATGTGTGTGTAGACATAGATGTTGTGTGCGTGTGTGTGTGTGTGCAGACATGGGAGATGTTGTGTGTGTAGACATGGGAGATGTTGTGTGTGTAACAGAGGAAGGGGTTTTGGTAGTATTTAGGTGGGAAATACTACAGCACGATTGAGCATCGGGGTCGAATGAGAGGAGAGATGCTCAATTCGTGACGTGGTTTGTTGTCAAAAGGGCAGTTACCATCAAGATACCGAACAGAAAGGTCGCCACACTAATTCCAGCTGTCATCAACACGAATAAAGTATATTTATAAAGATTCACCAGACTCCACTCATGTTATGAGTTATCAGTTATGAGTTGACTTCGTTACAATAAGCGAAATGGTGCCCACGACACAGGATTCGAGCCTGGTGTAACGCGAAGTCATGCCGTATACTATATAACATCGCGGAGGCCAAAAACTAAGAAGATGATCCTTGCTCCGTTTGTCTCAGTCGCCAGAAATAATTTCGGCACGCTTTTGAACAATCATTGAATGTAACAAGGCGCAGTGAAAAAAAATGGCCAATAACGTATCAGCGAAAAATACAGCGACCAAAAGCCCGCCCAGGGGTGGTCGTCTGTAAGTCTTTTTCAAGACTGCTGGCGGTCAAAATTTTGCTGGCGTTAGGAGAAAAGTAAAACTGGCCATAACGAATTGCGACACCTGAGATCGTTATCAAACCGGCGAGCGTCAACTGTGGACACCATCCTGGCGACTCCTCTTATCCGTTCATCTAACGGACGTGTCAGGAGCAGAAGTATTCCTGAAGGTCAAGCCGTCTAACCGATATCTCGAGCGAGCAGGAGTGTGCTGAAAGTCGGCCCAGTTTAATCGTGTCTTGACCGAGCAAAAGTTTGGCTAAAGGGCAAATCCAGTCGGATAGTTGTTGCAGGTGAGAAAGAACTTTTCAATAGGACAATCAAGTTCAGCCTCAATGTTAATAGGTTTCGTTCTGAACGCTAACAACTAGAAAAAAAGAACGTTGGTAAAAGAAGATCGAGACAGCAAATAAATAAGGCATTACTTCATGGATTGCCCAATGTTTTGTTGACGAGTCAGACTATCTCGGGGCTCTACTGCAGTTGAGAGCCGCTCGCTGTTGTGTGTCAGACTATCTCAGATGTACCCCATCTCAGAAGGGACCCAACCAGGGGTTGAAGTTTATCCAGGCATTCCAAGAGAAGTAACTAACTGAAGAGACGAAGTTACCTGGGAGAAGAGACAGGCTACCTGAACACCGCTACCTGAACTCCGCGACTGAATTTCAGCTGACGCAGAATCCTAGTGTTTGAGTAACCTGAGAAGAGCGAACGAACTGTCTGAGGCGCGATTGGGTTCAACTACTACAGCGTTGAGTGTAATCTGACGGCGAGTCTAGGAAAATACGTCGTGCTGGGATCGAGAAACAGAAGTACGGAAATTTATAAACCTGGTAACTGATTGAATTGTTCTTAAGAAATAAGTGATTTAATTTGTGTTTCTTAAATTAGGAAATTACGATTGTGAAGTTGTTTGCTTGCTCTGTTTAAGTATATTTCAGCATAACAGATTCATCACGGCACAGTAGAGAATTATTCCAGCTGAGTTTTTTTTTTTCCAGCTATTGTTTTTAGGCTGAGATAGCATAAAGAGTAAAAATGCACCTGAGCAGAGACTTAGGACGCGTGACTGCATGGTTAGGAGAGTTAAAGGTGGCAGTCAGCGAGGTAGAATGTTTCGTACACTGGTTACAGAGTAAAACAAATAATGTGGGAAGTAATGAGATAAAAAGGAACAACAAGAATAGCCGAGGACAGCCACTACTTAATGAAAATAGGGGACAGTATAGAAACATTTACGTTAATCCAAGGATGACTAGGGTTAGGAGCTGGTATAATGATCAGGGATACAGAAATGGACATGAGAGAGACTGTTCTAGGAGTTGGCCATCCTATACTGTAAGCGCTAGAAAAAGACGTGATGAATGGTTTGAAAAAAGACAAAGACAATATCTAAACTCAGGTGTAAGAGACAGAGTTGAACCTGTAAATAAAATACAAACTAGTCCCAAAATGGTTGCGAATGTGACTAGTGGACAGGAAAAGAAAACAATGGTATTAGTGAAGAAAATAAACCGAGAGACACAGACGCAGGCAGGTAATACGATAGAAAATAGTACACAGACTCAGGTAGATATTGTAGAGAAAAATACCCAAGTGCAACCAACTAAGAAAATAGTAAGGGGAACGCAGACTATTAAGACGGTGGAAATTGCGGAAACACCTCAGGTGAAATTAGAAAAAGGAGACAAGGTTGAAGTTAAGAAAGATAGACAGACGAAAACCAAGGATGAAAGGAAGCCAAAGAGGAGAGGTATTGAAAGAGGAAATAGCAGTATGATAGTTAATAGAGGTACTACCATGTCAAGTTCCTCAAGTATAGACATGAAACTAATTCCCAAATGGTGTAGGAATATTAGTTGTCGGAGTTCAGATTACGAAGAAGATATTTCCACATGTTATAGTGATGCTGAAACAGATATTAATACTGATTCGGAGAGTGAGAGAGTTGCACTACGAGCAGGTCCCGAATCGAAGAGTAATGTTCCCTCGTACGGTGTAGTTGCTGGTGGACAGACGGACAGAGTTTTAGTTAGTGACTCTAGAGAACTAGATACTAGTTTACATGACAAGAAAGTAGGGAAAACTAAGAGACGAATACCAAGAAAGAGAAAGAAAGGCAGAGGTTCTAAAGGTGACTATGGGAATAGGGTCGACGTATCTGCAGTAAATTGTTATGAGAATTACTATGAGTCTGATGAAGGAACTATTATCAGTGTGTCATCTGAAGACGAGATGGGGAAATGTAAACGTTATATAAGGTTGACAGGAAACAGTGAGCAGACCAACGCAAATGAAAGAAATAAAGGAAAGAATTCATTCAAGAAGAAGAATAATAGTAGACAGATAGCGGGAGTTTATTCAACGACAGAAAGTGACTTGAGAAAAATAGAAGACCTTATGACCTTAAGACCAGAGTACTTTAACAACAGGTTAACAACGGATAGTGATGATGGTATAATTGAAACGAGACGAACATCAGTACTAAGAGACGACGAAATATTTGGTTTCGATGCGCTCTATGGTTGTTAAAATTATTTGGGTGAGGAAGGAAAATGGAATTGTTTTGGAAGAATTGCGGTTTGAGCACATAGATATATGAGCTGTCTAAAATAGACAAAGGAAATTGTTTGGTGTGGCATCACATGATATAAGGTAGGCAATAGTGTTGTTGAGGATAGAGAGTTACGGCAAATGAGATTTTACGTGGATACGTAATACAGAATTAGGATATATTGTGTTTAGTGACGATGTAGGAAGAGTAGAAGTGAAAATAGTCCTTTGTCCAGAATGAATAGATACAGAGAGTTAGTCACGTTGAGTGATGTATAAATGGAGTGATTAAAGTAGAGTAGATTCAGCATATAATTAGTAGAGAGAGGGATAAAATAAGAATGGATGGTTCGACTCAGAGCTGTGACATGAAGTCTGAGATAGTTTTGTTTGGTAGATTGAGAAGTAGGTGTGGTGTTGTTTATGGAGGGGCCGAGAGTGTCTAGTGAAGAGATACAGATTGAGGAAGAATTAGATATTATGTGTGAAATAGTCAGTTGAACGTGAGAATATTAAGAGTAAAAGACTGTAGAAGTTGATGATTGAAGAATACGAGTTATTGGTGAGACGGATGAAGTAATTACGTCATGCTTGCGGAGAAGGAAGAGCTGATTAAATATGAGAAACTTGTTGTGTGGAGAAGTATAGAATGATAGTTACGAGGTTAGTGGCTCGTCGGAAGTGAAATTGGTTATAAGAGGATGAGTGAGAAAAGTAGAAATAAGTAAACAAGTGAATTGTGAAAGTCCTGTTGAGTGTTAAAGTAGTTTGTCTGATAATCCGTTGTTCTTGTAGCTGTAAAAATGTAGACAAACATATGTGCGTCGAGTATGGATAGGCTGTTGGCAAGTGTTAAGTACAGCATGCATGTACGAGGTGTTTAGTTCGTACGTGAGTATAGTTCTAGACAAACAGGTGTTCGTTGCGATGAGTGAAGTAGGAGTGAGGTTTGGTGATGTCGCCTGAGCGAAGTACATAGATAAAATGTAATAGTGCGCTGATATATCTTGTGTCAAGGTGTGTAGAGGAGGTCGATACGTTTAGATTGTGGTGAGTGATTGCTGGAATGTTGAATTGGCGTCTAAAGTAATTTTTTTTTGGAAGTAATAGTATGGACACGTTAGGTTGTCGCGATGCGAGAGTAGTAGTGAGATGAGAGAGAGGTTGTGTATCATTGTCCGTGTGAATATACGAAGACTGGTTGATAAATGACGTTGATAAAAAGAGGAAAATAGAGTATGCGAAAATTGAGAGATAGAGAGAACATGATTAGAGAATTGGGATGTCGTTTCGTTAGAATATCTGACGTTGAAAAAAGGTTAGGGAAGTTGTGTGACAAGTTGACGGAAACAGAGTTAACATTCTGAATAATGTTTCATAAAATATGTTTAGTATTGTTAACAGGGATGTGTCGAAGCAAGAATGCCTAACACTGAGAAATGAGAAAAGTGAGCTCTGCTGTCAGTTATAAGTGGAGTGGGTTGCTGTTCTGGAAGAGTCCCTATAAATAGGAAAAGGAGTGAAAGGTACAGAGGTAAACAAGGTTAGTTAAATGAATGTTGGAGAATGTGTTCCGATAAGGGTGACCAGTTTGATTATCGTCACGATACAAGAGTGCTAGGAGAGACCTGAGGATAGCTTAGAGTAGTCGTGGTGAGATGTTGGAAGATAATGATGTGTTTAGTTAATTGCGTCGGATAGACGAGAAACTTAAAGGTAGAGTTGGTTGTATTGGTGAGAGACAAAGTTTTGTTGGACGTAAGAGGCTAGAGATACCGTAGTTAACGGTAATAATAATGATTAACAAGTGTAGTGATGCTTGGAATAAATCCAAGGGAAACAATTGGTGTGCCAAGTCACAGGTTCTATTACTGGATAGAGGACCACTGGTACTTTGAGATAACATTGGGATAGTAATAGGTGAAATGAGTTGACCTGTAGTTTACAGTGATTATATTCCAAATATTGTGATGTGTAAGGAGTTAGTTTTGTAAAATATTGTGAGGGGAGATAATCAATGTTTGACTTCCAGAAAATGGAACGGTCAATTGTGGAGTGATGATTTTGGTTGAGGGGAACAAGTATTGTTCCGCGATATGTTGGTCTGCAGATATGTATATATATATATGTGTATATATATTTTGGCATTAATGCTTGGCATTGAGTTGTTTTGTTTTATAACAAAATAGGCATGATGTGTGTGAATAGGTACGTGTTGCTTGATCACTTTAAGTGTTTAATTCTGTGTGAATTATATTCTCTTTAGCGAGAACACAGTTGTTTTGATTGAAGTTGAGTTTTCAATGCCTCATATATGTTTTTAATTGATTTGGTTTGGTAAAATGATGGTAGTTTTAGAATAGGATTGTGGTCTTCTTAGACTTTTACGTACAAACTATTGGTCCGTAAAAGAGACCAGTAGTATTAACTAACAATAGGTTAGGATGTATGTTGTATTATTTTAATATATATTTTTCTTGGAATGAGTTCATACCTTTAATTAATATGTGGGGAAACATAAATGATGTAAAAAGTTTGGGAGGGTATGATGTTCTGTTTTGATTTTATTTCGCTTAACTTATAATGTAAGTGAATTGTCTTGTATGTTTGAAAATACATGTTGGAAATTAGTTAGGTTAAGTTTAATCTACATGGTTTTGTCTAGAATAAAGACAATACATGGTGCTTTATTTTAGACCTTCGTTCAGAATATAGTAATAAACTACTGGGGACTAGAAGAGAGACATATTCTCCTTGTAAATAACAAGTTGATGTATATGCTACTAGCAAGGTTGCTGTGATAATCAGCGTTGAGAGGTTAAGTTGTGGAAACATAGGCCATACTTAAATGACGGGGTTAATATACAAGTAAAATGGTTATGGGGAAAGTAAGGGAGTAAGAAAAGATTAATGAATGAGGGGAAAGTTAAAGTTTTGAACATAGTTTCAGGGGGTCAAAAGAGCCATGGGATTGAAGAAGAAGAAGTGGGTAACGGGTTGCCCCAGACAAATAATTAAACATGAATTGAATCCATGTTTGATTAGATACTGTAGATAACAGTACAATAATAAGTGTGAAATATACATTGGGAACAAAATGACATGGAGTTTTGAGGGTCCGTGTTATACGGACTGCAGTCACAGACGTGAGTTAGGAGCAGTACATGGTTGCTGTTGATAACGGCATAAATTAACAACTGGAGATTTTGAGTAGATGTGCCCATAATAAATGGACAGTAAGGGGGCAAGATTAAAAGAGAGGTATATTATGTGAGGTGATGTGTGTTGGAACAGGTCTTGATTTTTAATTGTGTCCTCGGGACGTGTTTTGTGGTTAACATTACATTGAGGTAAGGTTCAGACTTATAAAATTGGTAGTGTCTGAAATATACAGACACTTGGTTGGTATTTTTGATGCTGTAAAAAGAAGTGTAAACTGTTACCATAATGAGTGGTAATGTAGGAGATATAATTATTTTAGACTTTATTACATAAAGTCTCAAATGACATAGGAGGGTAAAGGAGTGTGATTTAGCTGAGTGTGGTCTTTGTGTGGAAGAGTTCTACTGCTTCTTTTAAATACCGGTGGCCACCGATTCTTTGTCTTTCTATTGTGTGAGAGTGATTACAGGTTGAAAGTAGAGAATTGGTAGTGTTGTTGAAGACAATGGGGACTTGGTACCAGAAAGGTACAGTGTTTGAGTTTTTAAGCAGATTTCTTATGAAGAGGAGGAGGGGTTATTTTAACCATATGTGTTATGACGTATTGTATATACTTGTTAAGTTAAGTTTCAATGTTATTATGTAGTTGATATGAGTTATTATGTTATGAAGAGGAAATAGTTTATAGTAGAGTACTAGATTTAAAATACGACAGGGAGAAGGGTTAAATGATATAATATTTGCTCCAAATTTGAGTTGGTTTGGGGAAGATTAGAGGAAATCTGGGAGTTAAGGAAAAAGAGGGAATAGAGTAAGAGAGTTGGGAGTTTGGGAGTAAAGAATTTTTCCTTTAGAGGAAAAATTCTTTAGAAAACATAGGGAGGTGTAACAGAGGAAGGGGTTTTGGTAGTATTTAGGTGGGAAATACTACAGCACGATTGAGCATCGGGGTCGAATGAGAGGAGAGATGCTCAATTCGTGACGTGGTTTGTTGTCAAAATGGCAGTTACCATCAAGATACCGAACAGAAAGGTCGCCACACTAATTCCAGCTGTCATCAACACGAATAAAGTATATTTATAAAGATTCACCAGACTCCACTCATGTTATGAGTTATCAGTTATGAGTTGACTTCGTTACATGTGTGTAGACATGAGAGATGTTGTGTGTGTAGACATGGGAGATTTTGTGTGTGTAGACATGGGAGATTTTGTGTGTGTAGACATGGGAGATGTTGTGTGTGTAGACATGGGAGATGTTGTATGTCTAGACATGGGAGATGTTGTGTGTGTAGACATGGGAGATGTTGTTGTGTGTGTAAACATGGGAGATGTTGTGTGTGTAAACATGGGAGATGTTGTATGTCTAGACATGGGAGATGTTGTGTGTGTAGACATGGGAGATGTTGTTGTGTGTGTAAACATGGGAGATGTTTGTGTGTGTGTAAACATGGGAGATGTTTGTGTGTATACATGGGAGATTGTGTGTGTGTAAACATGGGAGATGTTGTGTGTGTAGACATGGGAGATGTTGTGTGTGTAGACATGGGAGATGTTGTGTGTGTAGATATGGGAGATGTTGTGTGTGTAAACATGGGAGATGTTGTGTATGTAGACATGGGAGATGTTGTGTGTGTAAACATGGGAGATGTTGTGTGTGTAAACATGGGAGATGTTGTGTGTGTAAACATGGGAGATGTTGTATGTCTAGACATGGGAGATGTTGTGTGTGTAGACATGGGAGATGTTGTTGTGTGTGTAAACATGGGAGATGTTTGTGTGTATACATGGGAGATTGTGTGTGTGTAAACATGGGAGATGTTGTGTGTGTGTGTAGACATGGGAGATGTTTTGTATGTAGACATGGGAGATGTTGTGTGTGTAGACATGGGAGATGTTGTGTATGTAGACATGGGAGATGTTGTGTATGTATACATGGGAGATGGTGTGTGTATGTAGACATGAGAGATGTTGTGTATGTAGACATGGGAGATGTTGTGTGTGTGTAGACATGGGAGATGTTGTGTGTGTAGACATGGGAGATTTTGTGTGTGTAGACATGGGAGATGTTGTGTATGTAGATATAGGAGATAGTTTACACACTAGAAGACATTTTTCAAACATCACTGTCAAATGGGTTTATGCGAGTGGGTTGATACCGGTTGGTTGATCATATAGACAGATCTGTTGACACCCACTAGGCTTTCATATTTGTGGCAGCCTTAAATGCAGAATAGATTCATCAGCATGAAGTAGAGATTGCTGAGATAATAACAGCTATCATATCTGAGAGGGAGAATCGTTGTGTGTTTTTGAGAGAGAGAGAGAGAGAGAGAGAGAGAGAGAGAGTGGGTGTGTGTGAGAGAGTGATGGAGAGAGAGAGAGAGAGATGAGGCGAGCAGTCACGATGTTAAGAGCTACAAGTATTGTATAGAGAAATGAGGGCAGGCAATGGAAGGGCGGCCCAGCCAGGCAGCCGGCGATTGCCTTCATTGTGACAGGTCTGTATTCAACTCTGGCCACTATACAGCGGCCTTCTTTCATGCGGATGTGACGTCACGGTTCCTTCCAAAACTGGTCTGCCTCTAGAGTATTTGTGTTCGATTATCATTGGTGGATAAAATAGGAATATGTGTGCAGTAGAGGCAGACAGACAGATAGACAGACAGATCCCAGATGGACGGCAATAGAAGCAGACAGACAGCAGATGGGCGGCAATATAGACATACAAACAGACAGACAGATACCAGCTGGACGGCAATAGAGGCATACAAACAGATAAACGGCAATAGAGGCAGATAGACAGACAGATAGCAGCTGGACCGCAATAGGAGCAGATAGGCAGACAGATAGCATATCGTCGGTAATAGAGGCAGACAGACAAATAGCAGATAGACCGACAGATAAACACTTTCAGACGTGCCTGTTACTGTTTTCTCTCACGAGGAATTCTGCATGTCATGTCTCCAAATGTTGCAAATGAACACATTCAGTCTATTGTGACCAGACTATTCCACTGACTTGCTCTATTATAACGTTTAATGTGATCAATCTATTCCACTGTGTGTGCGTGAGGGATGTGTCTTTGGGATGTGTGTGGGTGTGGTATTGTGTGGGAGAGGAGTTAGGTGTGGATAAAGGATGTGTGGGTGGGGTGTGGTTGGGTATGCGGGTGGGTGAAGGATGTGTGTGAGGGTGGAGGATGTGTGTTTAGATGGGTGGTTGGGGTGTGTGAGTATGGGTGGGTAGATAGGAGATTATGTTTTGATGAGTGGGTGATGGATGTGTGGGTGTTAGTGGTTGAGGGATAAGTACGTGTGTCTAGGGATGTGTGAGGGGATGAGTGTATGGGTGGGGATGTGTGTGTGGGTTGTGTGTGCGTGGATGGGAGGTGTGTGTTTGGGAATGGGGGATGTGTTGGTGGGTGGGGATGTGTGTGAGGGATGTGTGTATGGGTGGGGAGATTGTGCGTGGGTGGGGATGTGTGTGTATATGGTTAGGGACGTGTGGTGAAGGGATGTGTGACTGGGGGATGGGTGGGAGGAGGATGTGTGGTTGGGTAGAGGATGTGTGGGTGGGTGATTGTATATGAGTAAGGGTGTGTGGTTAAGCGATGTTTGGTTGGGGGATGGGTGGGTAGAGGATATGTGGGTGGGTGAGTGTGTGTAGGTTAGGAGATGGTGGGGGATGTTTGTAGGGGTGGGTTCGAGATCTGTGAGTGGGCTGGGGGAGATGGGAGATTATGTGGGTGGGTGCGGAATTTGTGTGTGGGTAGGTGCGAGATATGTGAGTTGACGGGGAGATGTGTGTGTGTGCGTGGGGGATGTGTGGCCGAGGATTGTGTGTTTGGCTGGGTGGTTGGAGGTGTGTGGGTGGAGGAGGATATGTGGGTGAGTGATTGTTTTGGGGTAATGGGACGTGTAGAGGATATGTGAGTGGGTGGGGGATGTGTATAGGTGTGTGGATGTGTGTGGGTGGGGGATGTGTGTAGGTGGGTGGGTGTGTGTGGGTGGGGGATGTGTGGGTTGGGGAATGTATGTGTGCCTGGGGTGTGGGTGGATGGGATGTGTGGTGGGTGAGAGGTGTGTGTGGGTGGGGAGATGTGTATGTGTAGGGATGTGGTGGATGGGTGGGGGAATGTATGTGTGTGTGTGGATTATGTGTGTGGTTGGGTGGGGGAGTTGGAATGAATGGGGGATGTGTGGGTGGGTGGTGGATGTGTCTCATAACATAGTAATATGCATTGTTTATGTTTACAAAATTCATGTGACAATGTTTTTTTCCTATGCACTGTTGATGAAAGAAAGATGAGTGATTGGAAGGGCCGAATGTAAGACGGGCCTGCGTGCCTAATTTGTTACCCTTTGAAAATAAAGTCTGTTCGTTCGTTCTCTCTCTTGCAACCCTGTGTAACCCTTTGAAAATAATGTTAGTTCGTTCTCTCTATCTTTATCTCCCCCTCTCTTTTTATCTCTCTGTCTTTATCTCTCTCTTTATTATCTCTCTCTCTCTCTCTCTCTCTCTCTCTCTCTCTCTCTCTCTCTCTCTCTCTCTCTCTCTCTCTCTCTCTCTCTCTCGCTAATTAAAATGAACATGAAAGCTGTCTGGCCATGTGATCCTCTCAGGCAGTGTTTGATCACGTGGAGTGGGTCCACGTGTGAACGACCCTCTCAACGTTCTCATCTCTCGGGTGTACTTCTCTAAACTCTAGCCAAATGTGTTTATAAACATTGATTAACATATTCTAATCTCTAGTCTTACGCCTAAAATATAATGAGAAATGGCAGAGATGATTTAAACAGCTATATGATGCCCTAAGTATCGGTGGTCATGAATTACCAGAGATTCGATAAGCTGATGATACAGTATTACTATCCACATCACATAATGGTATAGTTTAGTTTAGTTTAGTCGATGGATCAACATCACGGCACACGGGTGCAACCCATAAGTGCTCCGTTCTCCTCCCTAACTCAGACCTGAGTTTGGAGAACCTCAGCTCAGTGCACGAACTCCGTAGCACGGGCGAGGATCCTGAAATATTTTGGGTAGATTTTTAACTCGATATTTTGCCTGGGCAGCGCCGTTAGGCTACTCTTTTTCGATTTCCAACTGCCAAGGGATTTTTTTACGTGCGCAACAATACACACGGGCGTCCGATCTCACTACCCAGAGACCAGGGGACATTTTATTACTAGAAGTCCACGAGAAAGATCCCGGTCATCACCGGGGCTTGAACCCGGGACCTCCAGCACTCGAGGCGGACACCATACCTCGAGACCACGCAGCCCCCCGAATGGTATAGAAAACCTAATAACCTCAACCTATTCGAATAGTGAAAATCACAACTGATATCTTAACATAATACAGATAAAACTACCATGGAGAAAGAAATATACATTAATGGGGGGAAATTGGAGGTGGTGGAAAATTTCGAATATCTTGGGTCATTGATTACCAACAACGGTGACACAATGAAGGAAATTAAAAGATGAATATCTGTTACTCTTCAAAATCCAAAACTACTGAATAAATTGTGGAAGGGGACAGATCCATCCATCCATCATGTGTCATGCCGATAAACGTAGGCGGTTTTGTTTTACCATCTCACTCGATCACCAGAGTCGTGGATTAGCTCCGTTTTTCTGTCTCGACCATGCCACGTGGCCAATCCATCCAGGTATTTACTTCTTGGTCCTCCCCTTAGTCTCTTCCCTTCGATCTTGCCAGTTGTCACCAAGTTCTCCAATTCATTTCTTCTCATTACATGTCCAAAACATTTTGACTGTCTACATCTAATGTCTCTAATCAGTTTACAATCTTCATTTGTTTCTTGAAGGACTTGTTCGTTGGTTTTTCTGTCTGTCCATGGTATTCTTTGCATTTTCCTCAGAAACCACATTTCCACAGCCATCAGATGTTTTTCAGCTTGTCTGCTTATTGTCCACGCTTCACATCCATACAAAAGTTCAGGTTTTATGTAGCACTTCAACTCTTTTTCTCGTTTCAGTTGATATCTTTTTCAAAACAATGTTGTCCCTTAGTGAATTTGAATAACGAAGACACAAACGTCTGTGTTGCACTATTTATTTCCTGGCTATTTCGGTGCATCTCGTCAGGTACATACTGCAGAATTCACACAACATAAAGTAAAATAACAAGATAAATCCTTCAAGCTGAAATATACATATGTTCGCACAGTAATTTCAATTGTCTACCACGGTAATTTTAAACTGACTAACATGTCTTTCTGTTTGCACAAAACTGGCCCTACGTAGATTAATAATTGTGGCTTCTTCACACTTCAATAAGAGACCATTTTGTGTGTTAAACAACACGATAAAGGCACTGCCTCTATCAATCACATGGCCAATTCCCAACACATGCCTAGCAATTGATGAAGCGGGAAGCTTCCGGTGTGTCGGCCTCCCTAGGCTCCCATCGCTGGTGTGTAGTATCTTGTCAATCCATTGATGTATGTGTTCAGCAACTATGTTGTTCAACTGCCAACAGCTCATACCAATACCAGACGAAACTACAGTCCCTAAACTCAAGGTATTCATCCAACTAACGTTTCGAGGGGATGACGTAATGCAACGTCTACAAGACCGGCTTACTACAGCAGTCAAGCGAACATTCTGTGCTGCAACTCCAGTTATTAGGTACAGAACCACGCCTATTCCCACCCCAGATGTAAAAGAACCTGTTCCCCTGTACGCCAAATCCAACTGCATTTACCAATTCACATGTAGGTGCCAGCCTACCTACATCGGCAGAACATAGCGGCAGTTGGCCAACAGAGTTGCTGAACACATACCTCAATGGATTGACAAGATACAAGACACCAGCGATGGGAGCCTAGGTAGGCCGACACACCGGAAGCTTCCCGCTTCATCAATTGCTAGGCATGTGTTGGAAAGCAGCCATGTGATTGATATCTTTTTATTGGTCAGCGTGTTTTACATCTTGCAAAAGGCTACCTTCGCAATAGCAATTCTTGTTCTAATCTCTTCAAGGCATCTCCTATCTGATGTTATGACTGTTCCGAGATAACTGTACCGATTCACTTGTTTAAGAACATGCCCATTTACTTTTATATTACACTACATGACCCGGCCCGGCTTCGCCCAGGCCCTGGCGGGGATCTATCTATCTATCTATCTATCTGTCTGTCTGTCTGTCTGACCCGGCTTCGCCCAGCCCCTGGTGGGGAGCATCTCATTTAATTCATATAAGTAGTCATATAAGCTCCCGTTCCCGACTATCTGTCTGTCTGTCTGTCTATCTGTCTGTCTGTCTCTCTGACCCGACCCGGCTTCACCCAGTCCCTGGTGGGGAGCATCTCATTTATTTAATTCATATAAGTAGTCATATAAGCTCCCGTTCCCGACTATCTGTCTGTCTATCTGTCTGTCCGACCCGGCCCGACTTCGCCCAGGCCCTCGTGGGGAGCATCTAATTTAATTCATATAAGTAGTCATATAAGCTCCCGTTCCCGATATATCTATCTATCTATCTATCTATCTATCTATCTATCTATCTATCTATCTGTCTGTCTGTCTGGCTGGCTGGCTGGCTGGCTGGCAGGCTGGCTGGCTGGCTGGCTGGCTGTCTGCCTGCCTGCCTGCCTGTCTGCCTGTCTGTCTGTCTGTCTGTCTGTCTGTCTATGTATGTTCGGCCCGTTCCCGTTAAAAATATAGATAGAATAGAAGAATAGATAGATTGATAGTAGAAAACCATACATCATTGCGAAGAGATCTATCTAAAGTAAACTTGTAGTCATATAAGCTCCCGTTCCCGACTGTCTGTCTGTCTGTTTGTCTGTCTGCCTATCTGCCTGTCTGTCTGACCCGGCCCGACTTCACCCAGTCCCTGGTGGGGAGCATCTCATTTAATTCATATAAGTAGTCATATAAGTTAACGTTCCCGACTGTCTGTCTGTCTTTCTGTCTGTCTGACCCAGCCCGGCTACGCCCAGGCCCTGGCGGGGATCTGTCTGTCTGTCTATCTATGTATCTATAGCCAGGGGACTTAACTTAAGATATAACAATGCTACTAAAAGTTATGTCCCTTGTTATATATTTTCTTATGTTCAGTCATGTAATTACAAAATTAAATTTTAGTAAGGTAATAGCTGATGGCTGATAGATAAAACTATGACAGTTGGTTGCACTGGAATGAGAAGAAGACGTGTAGAAAATTTCATCTCAATCGGATGGACCGTTCGCGAACGCATAAAGAACGGACCCACATACATACATACACACATCCTTTTTTATAGATATAGATTGTGGTATTTCCTTCTTCCCAGTGACGACCATAATCTGTGTCTTCTTACAATTCAATTCTAACCCTAGTTATTCACTGTATGCAACAATCGCATCTACTAAATGTTGCAGGTCCTGTTCATTGTCTGCAATCAAGACTGTATCATCTGCATATCTAATGTTATTGATGTATCTTCCTCTAATGTTGATTCCTTCCATATCTTCTATATTTCTGAAAATATTTTCACTGTACAGGGAAAACAGATCTGGAGACATTACACATCCCTGTCTCACACCTCTCTTAATAGGCTGATATTGACCTACTTCATTATCAATTTTGATGGCAGCTTGTTGTTTCCAATATATGTTTTTTACAAATCTAAGGTCTTTTCCGTCAATTTGTAGATCCACGCATCCTTATCATGTCGACATGTCTCACTTTATCGAAAGCCTTTGTGTAGTCAATTAAGCAAATGTGTAGATCTTTGTTTACTTCTATAGAACGTTCAATTACTGTTCTCAGTATATACACAGCATTTATTGTACCCTTGCCTTCTACAAACCCACATTGTTCTTCTCCAATTTCAGGTTGTATTTTCTTCCTAACTCTTCGCATGATACTTCTTAGCAAAATCTTCGTGATGTGACTCATTGTACTAATTGTTCGATTAACACCTTATAATCTCTAGTCTTTGTGTGTTTATAAACATTGATTAACATTTTCTAATCTCTAGTCTTTGTGTGTTTATAAAACATTGATTAAAGATTCATTGATAACACCTGGTCGGACTTTCATTGGATAGTCAGAGTATCATCACGTGAAGCCGGAAGTAGCTGGTGGGTGTGGCCGACAGATGGCCAGGGATTAGCTGCAGAGATTAGCCAGCGATAGATCTGCCACAGTGGCCAGCTGCCAGGCAGCTCATCTCCTGCAGCTATTCTGGCATGTCGGCATTACTCGGTTCAACTGACTTAATCTGCTCTTAGCCAGGATCTTTTCATCTTCAGCTTGTAGATGATTCCTTGTCTGCACAAAAATCTACTTGCCGAGTCAGATTTGCTCACACACATTTGTCAATCAAAGACAAAATGTAAGCAGAGATACCATTACACACTTCCAATATTACGCCCATGCTCAGATCAGATCACGGACTGCATTATATATTATCAGTTTCAGCCATTAGTGATTGTGATATTCAGTAGATATGATTGCTGGCCGTATCAGTTGCAGCCGTTAGTGATTGTGTTATTCGCTAGATATGATTGCCGGTGTTATTCGGTAGATATGATTGCTGGGCTTATCCGGGCCAGTGGTGTTAACAAGTTGTTAGTCTGTAGGCCCAGGCCAACAGTGAACAGAGATGAACATGGCTGTTGTAAGGCGGGATTGTCATGTCCCGCGGCCAACAGTGAACAGAGATGAACTTGGTTGATGTAAGGCGGGATTGTCATGTCCCGCGGCCAACAGTGAACAGAGATGAACTTGGCTGTTGTAAGGCGGGATTGTCATGTCCCCAGACCAACAGAGAACAGAGATGAACTTGGCTGTTGTAAGGCGGGATTGTCATGTCCCCAGACCAACAGAGAACAGAGATGAACTTGGCTGTTGTAAGGCGGGATTGTCATGTCCCCAGACCAAGAGTGAACAGAGATGAACTTGGCTGTTGTAAGGCGGGATTGTCATGTCACGCGGCCAACAGTGAACAGAGATGAACTTGGCTGTTGTAAGGCGGGATTGTCATGTCCCGTGGCCAACAGTGAACAGAGATGAACTTGGCTGTTGTAAGGCGGGATTGTCATGTCCCGTGGCCAACAGTGAACAGAGATGAACTTGGCTGTTGTAAGGCGGGATTGTCATGTCACGCGGCCAACAGTGAACAGAGATGAACTTGGCTGTTGTAAGGCGGGATTGTCATGTCCCGTGGCCAACAGTGAACAGAGATGAACTTCGCTGTTGTAAGGCGGGATTGTCATGTCCCCAGACCAACAGTGAACAGAGATGAACTTGGCTGTTGTAAGGCGGGATTGTCATGTCCCGTGGCCAACAGTGAACAGAGATGAACTTGGCTGTTGTAAGGCGGGATTGTCATGTCCCGTGGCCAACAGTGAACAGAGATGAACTTGGCTGTTGTAAGGCGGGATTGTCATGTCCCGTGGCCAACAGTGAACAGAGATGAACTTGGCTGTTGTAAGGCGGGATTGTCATGTCCCCAGACCAACAGTGAACAGAGATGAACTTGGCTGTTGTAAGGCTGGATTGTAATGTCACGCGGCCAACAGTGAACAGAGATGAACTTGGCTGTTGTAAGGCGGGATTGTCATGTCCCGTGGCCAACAGTGAACAGAGATGAACTTGGCTGTTGTAAGGCGGGATTGTCATGTCCCGTGGCCAACAGTGAACAGAGATGAACTTGGCTGTTGTAAGCCGGGATTGTCATGTCACGCGGCCAACAGTGAACAGAGATGAACTTGGCTGTTGTAAGGCGGGATTGTCATGTCCCGTGGCCAACAGTGAACAGAGATGAACTTCGCTGTTGTAAGGCGGGATTGTCATGTCCCCAGACCAACAGTGAACAGAGATGAACTTGGCTGTTGTAAGGCGGGATTGTCATGTCACGCGGCCAACAGTGAACAGAGATGAACTTGGCTGTTGTAAGGCGGGATTGTCATGTCCCGTGGCCAACAGTGAACAGAGATGAACTAGGCTGTTGTAAGGCGGGATTGTCATGTCCCGTGGCCAACAGTGAACAGAGATGAACTTGGCTGTTGTAAGGCGGGATTGTCATGTCCCGCGGCCAACAGTGAACAGAGATGAACTTGGCTGTTGTAAGGCGGGATTGTCATCTCCCCAGACCAACAGTGAACAGAGATGAACTTGGCTGTTGTAAGGCGGGATTGTCATGTCCCGCGGCCAACAGTGAACAGAGATGAACTTGGTTGATGTAAGGCGGGATTGTCATGTCCCGCGGCCAACAGTGAACAGAGATGAACTTGGTTGATGTAAGGCGGGATTGTCATGTCCCCAGACCAACTGAGAACAGAGATGAACTTGGCTGTTGTAAGGCGGGATTGTCATGTCCCCAGACCAACAGTGAACAGAGATGAACTTGGCTGTTGTAAGGCGGGATTGTCATGTCCCGCGGCCAACAGTGAACAGAGATGAACTTGGCTGTTGTAAGGCGGGATTGTCATGTCCCCAGACCAACAGTGAACAGAGATGAACTTGGCTGTTGTAAGGCGGGATTGTCATGTCCCGCGGCCAACAGTGAACAGAGATGAACTTGGTTGATGTAAGGCGGGATTGTCATGTCCCGCGGCCAACAGTGAACAGAGATGAACTTGGTTGATGTAAGGCGGGATTGTCATGTCCCGCGGCCAACAGTGAACAGAGATGAACTTGGTTGATGTAAGGCGGGATTGTCATGTCCCGCGGCCAACAGTGAACAGAGATGAACTTGGTTGATGTAAGGCGGGATTGTCATGTCCCGCGGCCAACAGTGAACAGAGATGAACTTGGTTGATGTAAGGCGGGATTGTCATGTCCCGCGGCCAACAGTGAACAGAGATGAACTTGGCTGTTGTAAGGCGGGATTGTCATGTCCCGCGGCCAACAGTGAACAGAGATGAACTTGGTTGATGTAAGGCGGGATTGTCATGTCCCGCGGCCAACAGTGAACAGAGATGAACTTGGTTGATGTAAGGCGGGATTGTCATGTCCCGCGGCCAACAGTGAACAGAGATGAACTTGGCTGTTGTAAGGCGGGATTGTCATGTCCCCAGACCAACAGAGAACAGAGATGAACTTGGCTGTTGTAAGGCGGGATTGTCATGTCCCCAGACCAAGAGTGAACAGAGATTAACTTGGCTGTTGTAATGCGGGATTGTCATGTCCCGTGGCCAACAGTGAACAGAGATGAACTTGGCTGTTGTAAGGCGGGATTGTCATGTCCCCAGACCAACAGAGAACAGAGATGAACTTGGCTGTTGTAAGGCGGGATTGTCATGTCCCCAGACCAACAGTGAACAGAGATGAACTTGGCTGTTGTAAGGCGGGATTGTCATGTCCCGCGGCAAACAGTGAACAGAGATGAACTTGGCTGTTGTAAGGCGGGATTGTCATGTCCCGTGGCCAACAGTGAACAGAGATGAACTTGGCTGTTGTAAGGCGGGATTGTCATGTCACGCGGCCAACAGTGAACAGAGATGAACTTGGCTGTTGTAAGGCGGGATTGTCATGTCCCGCGGCCAACAGTGAACAGAGATGAACTTGGCTGTTGTAAGGCGGGATTGTCATGTCCCCAGACCAACAGTGAACAGAGATGAACTTGGCTGTTGTAAGGCGGGATTGTCATGTCCCGCGGCCAACAGTGAACAGAGATTAACTTGGCTGTTGTAAGGCGAGATTGTCATGTCCCCAGACCAACAGTGTACCCATTTTTCTCTACCCCTACATTGTGCACTCGCTAGTTCTGGCCTACCCATTTTTCTCTACCCCTACATTGTGCACTCGCTAGTTCTGGCCTACCCATTTTTCTCTACCCCTACATTGTGCACTCGCTAGTTCTGGCATACCCATTTTCCTCTGCCCCTACATTGTACACTTGCTGGTTCGCCTGCCAATTGCCCCAAGTCTCGCTAGTTGGTGAGTCTGTGTTTGAACTATCGTGCGACCGGGCGGATTAACCTACCCGACCACCGAGAGCGATCCTCTTACAGGCGATTACAGCCACAACCCGCGCCCGACAGTCCGACCCCGTCTACTCCTATTCCCTGTGGTTTTTGTCTTAAGGCGATTATGTCCGGCCAGCTAGCCTGCTTCGCTGTCTCGTCTTACCAATTACATTTAATGAGCTTCCCATGGCTGTATGACTCGCCGGTTTGTCGTTCTTTTTCTCTTGTTTCCTTCTGTTTTCTTTTGTTGCGTTTTCTTGTGTTGTGTTTTCTTCTGTTGTGTTTTCTTGTGTAGTGTTTACTTAAGTTGTGGAATCGATGATGTGTTGTGTCTAAGTGAGAGAGTGTGTGCTGTGAATTTTTATCTGCAGTGAATGACTATTAATTGAGTTGATTGTGTGCAGTGAGGGATGGTGTACAGTAAGAGATTTTGTACAGTGAGAGATTGCGTTTACAGGGAGAGATTGTGTTTACAGTGAGAGATTGTGTGCTGTGAATTGTTATCTGCAGTGAATGACTATTAATTGAGTTGATTGTGTGTAGTGAGAGATTGTGTACAGTGAGAGATTATGTACAATGACAGATTGTGTTTACAGGGAGAGATTGTTTGTACAGTGAGATATTATTGTACAGTGTGAGATTGTGTGTACATTGTGAGATTGTGTGTACAGTGTGAGATTGTGTGTACAGTGTGAGATTGTGTTTACAGTGAGAGATTGTGTTTACAGTGAGAGATTGTGTGTACAGTGAGAGATTATTGTACAGTGAGAGATTCTGAGTACAGTGTGAGACTGTGTGTACAGTAAGAGATTGTGTATACAGTGTGAGATTGTGTGTACAGTAAGAGATTGTGTGTACAGTGTGAGATTGTGTACAGTAAAAGATTGTGTGTACAGTAAGAGATTGTGTGTAGTGTGAGATTGTGTGTACAGTAAGAGATTGTATGTGCAGTGTGAGATTGTGTGTACAATGAGAGATTGCGCATACAGGGATAAATTGTTTGTACAGTGAGAGATTGTGTGTAGTTGACAACCTTCCTCCTACATTCTATATAAGTGATGACACCACCAACAATAAAATGACACATAAACATCAATGCAACAACATTAAACTTTTACATAAACATCGTTATAACAACAACATTACACAGACAAACAGACACCAATGCAGACAAACACAGACACATCAATACAACACCATCATTAAACAGACACAGAAACATCAATACGACACCATCATTAAACAAACACAGAAACAGCAATACAACACCATCATTAAACAGACACACAAACATCAATACAACACCATCATTAAACAGACACAGAAACATCAATACGACACCATCATTAAACAAACACAGAAACAGCAATACAACAACAGCATTAAACTGATCCAGGAATCATTGCTGCGGCACCAACATTAAACCGAGGAATTATTCCCAGAGTTCAAGTGCCACGCTTATATTTGCACATTCCCGTGAATTAGGGGTGAGCGAAATCCCTGCTTCACGCTGAGAATAAGCTGTGAGAGTTTCGGCTGGTCTTCCCGGCTACGGCTGCCCCATAAACCGTCTTGGAGGGCCCTCTGAAATGTCATTGATTGCAAACTTCATCTCGCATACACGCTTCCGTCATGCGCAGTAAATGCGTTGGATGATAGAATGTCGGATAGGAAAGCATCGATTGCGCGCCCGAGCGCCCCGACTCACCACCAGTTGTAGTGGCACCATCCGATGGGACAAATGGGCTCTCGGATCACGGGCGCGGATGATATGGATGCCAGTCTTGGTTTCAAGTGGGTCCTATAAGTACTGAGAGATTAGTGCCCGCGTAATTCCTGCTAGCGACGCAGGGGAGTGGAGTTTGGGAACCCAGTGATTGCTGCCTTCTCTGCCTGGGCTGTGTATTTCTGTTCCCTCAGGCGTTTGGCGGAAATTGTTCTTGCAACAATTTGGTGGGATTTTTTGTTTGCGTCACATAATTGTTCAAGTGGGGGAATGTGACAAGATGCTTCAGGGTCGCTTCCTTGTCTCCAGATTCCAGCTGTAGGGTTGGGGCTGTTCACGTGTCATGAGCGTTCACAGTGTCAGTGTGTTCATGAGGTCAATGAGTTCATGATGTTAGTGCGTTCATGATGTCAGTGAGTTTATGATGTCAGTGCGTTCATTGTGTCAGTGAGTTCATGATGTCAGTGAGTTCATGATGTCAGTGAGTTCATGATGTCAGTGAGTTCATGGTGCCAGTGAGTTCCTGATGTCAGTGAGTTCATGGTGCCAGTGCGTTCATGATATCAGTGCGTTCATGATGTCAGTATGCGTTCATTGTGTCAGTGCGTTCATGGTGTCAGTGAGTTCATGGTGCCAGTGAGTTCCTGATGTCAGTGAGTTCATGATGTCAGTGCGTTCATGATATCAGTGCGTTCATGATGTCAGTGAGTTCATGGTGTCAGTGAGTTCCTGATGTCAGTGAGTTCATGATGTCAATGAGTTCATGATGTCAGTGAGTTCCTGATGTCAGTGAGTTCATGATGTCAGTGCGTTCATGATGTCAGTGAGTTCATGGTGCCAGTGAGTTCCTGATGTCAGTGAGTTCATGATGTCAGTGCGTTCATGATATCAGTGCGTTCATGATGTCAGTGAGTTCATGGTGTCAGTGAGTTCCTGATGTCAGTGAGTTCATGATGTCAATGAGTTCATGATGTCAGTGAGTTCATGATGTCAGTGCGTTCATGATGTCGGTGAGTTCATGATGTCGGTGAGTTCATGATGTCGGTGAGTTCATGATGTCAGTGAGTTCATGATGTCAGTGAGTTCATGATGTCAGTGAGTTCCTGATGTCAGTGAGTTCCTGATGGCAGTGAGTTCATGATGTCGGTGAGTTCATGATGTCAGTGAGTTCATGATGTCGGTGAGTTCATGATGTCGGTGAGTTCATGATGTCGGTGAGTTCATGATGTCAGTGCGTTCATGATGTCAGTGAGTTCCTGATGTCAGTGAGTTCATGATGTCGGTGAGTTCATGATGTCGGTGAGTTCATGATGTCGGTGAGTTCATGATGTCAGTGCGTTCATGATGTCAGTGAGTTCCTGATGTCAGTGAGTTCATGATGTCGGTGAGTTCATGATGTCAGTGAGTTCATGATGTCAGTGAGTTCCTGATGTCAGTGAGTTCATGATGTCAGTGAGTTCATGATGTCAGTGAGTTCATGATGTCAGTGAGTTCCTGATGTCAGTGAGTTCATGATGTCAGTGAGTTCATGATGTCAGTGAGTTCCTGATGTCAGTGAGTTCATGATGTCAGTGAGTTCATGATGTCGGTGAGTTCCTGATGTCAGTGAGTTCATGATGTCGGTGAGTTCATGATGTCGGTGAGTTCATGATGTCAGTGAGTTCATGATGTCGGTGAGTTCATGATGTCAGTGAGTTCATGATGTCGGTGAGTTCATGATGTCAGTGAGTTCCTGATGTCAGTGAGTTCATGATGTCAGTGAGTTCCTGATGTCAGTGAGTTCATGATGTCGGTGCGTTCATGATGTCAGTGAGTTCCTGATGTCAGTGAGTTCCTGATGTCAGTGAGTTCATGATGTCAGTGAGTTCATGATGTCGGTGAGTTCATGATGTCAGTGAGTTCATGATGTCAGTGAGTTCATGATGGCAGTGTGGTCATGGCTCAGTCAGTTCATGATGCCAGTGAGTTCATGATGTCAGTGCACTCATGATTTCAGTGCGTTCATGAAGGTCAGTTCATTCATGATATCAGTTCATGAGGTCAGTTTATGATGTCAGTTCATGAGGTCAGTTCATGATATCATTTTATAATGTCAGTTCATGAGGTCAGTTCGTTCATGATGTCAGTTCATGAGGTCAGTTCATGATGTCAGTTCATGATGTCAGTTCATGAGGTCACTTCGTTCATGATGTCAGTTCATGAGGTCAGTTCGTTCATGATATCAGTTCATGATGTCAGTTCATGATATCAGTTCATGATGTCAGTTCATGAGGTCAGTTCATGATGTCAGTTCATGAGGTCAGTTCGTTCATGATATCAGTTCATGATATCAGTTCATGATGTCAGTTCATGAGGTCAGTTCATGAGGTACGTTCGTTCATGATGTCAGTTCATGATATCAGTTCATGAGGTAAGTTCGTTCATGAAATCAGTTCATGAGGTCAATTCGTTCATATCAGTTTATTACATCAGTTCATGGTGTCAGTTAATGGGGTCAGTTCATGACGTAAGTTCATGACGTAAGTTCATGATATCAGTTCATGAGGTCAGTTCATGATGTCAGTTCATGATGTCAGTTCATGATGTCAGTTCATTATGACAGTTCATGATGTCAGTTCATGAGTCATTTCATGCGTTCAATTCATGATGTCAGTTCATGATGTCAGTTCATGATGTCAGTTCATGATGTCAGTTCATTATGACAGTTCATGAGGTCAGTTCATGAAGTCAGTTAAGGATGTCAGGTGATGATATCAGTTCAAGAGATCAATTCGTTTATGATATCAGTTCATGAGGTCAGTTCGTTCATTAGGTCATTTCATGAGGTCAGTTCATTAGGTCAGTTCGGTGAGTTTATGCGGCCAAAGAGTTCATGGGATCAGTGAGTTCATGTCCAAACCCCAAGCCTCTACCCAACATGGGATCACGGCCTCGTGTTTCTGACTTCTTCTAGTGTTCTAGTAAATTCGTATGGATTTATGTAGTGTGGGTGCATGTGGTGTAAATGTGTGGTGTGGGTGTACAATCGAAGAACTAGAATATTCGTGTGTGTGTTTGGGGGAGGCGGCGGCTGGAGTGTCGAATTGGTAGATAACCTTGTGTGTGGTGGAGGAATTAGATATTCTCGTGTGTGGTGGAGGAAGTAGATAATCTCGTGTGTGGTGGAGGAAGTAGATATTATCATGTGTGGTGGAAGAAGTAGATATTCTCATGTGTGGTGGAGGAAGTAGATATTCTCATGTGTGGTGGAGGAAGTAGATATTCTCATGTGTGGTGGAGGAAGTAGATATTCTCATGTGTGGTGAAAGAAGTAGATATTCTCATGTGTGGTGGAGGAAGTAGATATTCTCATGTGTGGTGGAGGAAGTAGATATTCTCATGTGTGGTGGAGGAAGTAGATATTCTGATGTGTGGTGGAGGAAGTAGATATACTCATGTGTGGTGGAGGAACTAGATATTCTCATGTGTGGTGGAGGAACTAGATATTCTCATGTGTGGTGGAAGTAGATATTCTCATGTGTGGTGGAGGAAGTAGATATTCTCATGTGTGGTGGAGGAAGTAGATATTCTGATGTGTGGTGGAGGAAGTAGATATTCTGATGTGTGGTGGAGGAAGTAGATATTCTCATGTGTGGTGGAGGAAGTAGATATTCTCATGTGTGGTGGAGGAAGTAGATATTCTCATGTGTGGTGGAGGAAGTAGATATTCTGATGTGTGGTGGAGGAAGTAGATATTCTGATGTGTGGTGGAGGAAGTAGATATTCTCATGTGTGGTGGAGGAAGTAGATATTCTCATGTGTGGTGGAGGAAGTAGATATTCTCATGTGTGGTGGAAGAAGTAGGTATTCTGATGTGTGGTGGTGGAAGTAGATATTCTCATGTGTGGTGGTGGAAGTAGATATTCTCATGTGTGGTGGAGGAAGTAGATATTCTCATTTGTGGTGGAGGAAGTAGATATTCTCATGTGTGGTGGAGGAAGTAGTTATTCTCATGTGTGGTGGAGGAAGTAGATATTCTCATGTGTGGTGGAAGAAGTAGATATTCTCATGTGTGGTGGAAGAAGTAGATATTCTCATGTGTGGTGGAGGAAGTAGATATTCTCATGTGTGGTGGAGGAAGTAGATATTCTCATGTGTGGTGGAGGAAGTAGATATTCTCATGTGTGGTGGAGGAAGTAGATATTCTCATGTGTGGTGGAGGAAGTAGATATTCTCATGTGTGGTGGAAGAAGTAGATATTCTCATGTGTGGTGGAGGAAGTAGATATTCTCATGTGTGTTGGAGGAAGTAGATATTCTCATGTGTGGTGGAAGAAGTAGATATTCTCATGTGTGGTGGAGGAAGTAGATATTCTCATGTGTGGTGGAGGAAGTAGATATTCTCATGTGTGGTGGAAGAAGTAGATATTCTCATGTGTGGTGGAGGAAGTAGATATTCTCATGTGTGGTGGAGGAAGTAGATATTCTCATGTGTGGTGGAAGAAGTAGATATTCTGATGTGTGGTGGAAGAAGTAGATATTCTCATGTGTGGTGGAGGAAGTAGATATTCTCATGTGTGGTGGAGGAAGTAGATATTCTCATGTGTGGTGGAAGAAGTAGATATTCTCATGTGTGGTGGACGAAGTAGATATTCTCATGTGTGGTGGAGGAAGTAGATATTCTCATGTGTGGTGGAAGAAGTAGATATTCTCATGTGTGGTGGAAGAAGTAGATATTCTGATGTGTGGTGGAGGAAGTAGATATTCTCATGTGTGGTGGAGGAAGTAGATATTCTCATGTGTGGTGGTAGAAGTAGATATTCTCATGTGTGGTGGTGGAAGTAGATATTCTCATGTGTGGTGGAGGAACTAGATATCCTCATGTGTGGTGGAGGAAGTAGATATTCTGATGTGTGGTGGAGGAAGTAGATATTCTGATGTGTGGTGGAGACTAGATATTCTTATGTGTGGTGGTGGAAGTAGATATCCTCATGTGTGGTGGAGGAAGTAGATATTCTGATGTGTGGTGGAGGAAGTAGATATTCTCATGTGTGGTGGAGGAAGTAGATATTCTCATGTGTGGGGAGGAAGTAGATATTCTCATGTGTGGTGGAGGAAGTAGATATTCTCATGTGTGGTGGTGGAAGTAGATATTCTCATGTGTGGTGGTGGAAGTAGATATTCTCATGTGTGGTGGAGGAACTAGATATCCTCATGTGTGGTGGAGGAAGTAGATATTCTGATGTGTGGTGGAGGAAGTAGATATTCTGATATGTGGTGGAGACTAGATATTCTTATGTGTGGTGGTGGAAGTAGATATCCTCATGTGTGGTGGAGGAAGTAGATATTCTGATGTGTGGTGGAGGAAGTAGATATTCTCATGTGTGGTGGAGACTAGACATTCTTATGTGTGGTGGTGGAAGTAGATATTCTCATGTGTGGTGGAGGCAGTAGATATTCTCATGTGTGGTGGAGGAAGTAGATATTCTCATGTGTGGTGGAGGAAGTAGATATTCTCATGTGTGATGGAGGAAGTAGATATTCTCATGTGTGGTGGAGGAAGTAGATATTCTCATGTGTGGTGGAGGAAGTAGATATTCTCACGTGTGGTGGTGGAACTAGATATTCTAGCTCATATGTGATATGTTTCACCATTTATTCTCTAACCCAGCCACCCAACGGTTAACTTATATGTAATATATTTCACCATTTATTCTCTGGCCCAACCAATCAACGGTCTAGCTTATATGTGATATGTTTCACCATTTACTCTCTAGCCCAAACACCCAACGGTCTAACTTACATGTGATATGTTTCACCATTTACTCTCTAGCCCAAGCACTCAAAGGTCCAGTCGGTGTTTGGTCTGTTTGAAGCGCGATTCACATGAACCAGTGCACAGAGAACATGGGATGCTTAAACCATTGCTACCCCTGGGACATTCTTCCCTAAGTTAATAACCACTCGCAAGGACACCTGGGATGTTAAGGACATTGCTGACTGTGGGACATTCTTCCCTGAATTAATAACCACACGCAAGGACACTTGGCATGTTAAGGACATTGCTGCCTGTGGGAAATTCTTTCTTCAATTAATAGCACAAGCAAGGACACCTGGGATGCTCCACGTTACTTGTGGGACATTCTTCTATCAGGTAATAACCACACGCAAGGACACCTGGAATGTTAAGGACATTGCTGCCTGTGGGACATTCTTCCATCAATTAATCACCCGATGCCGGACACAATGCCATTCTATAACCACGCCCACATATATCGTTGTTTCCAAACGTAACAGTGATTGACTGATATGTGACTCCACCCATCGCGTCAGATACAAGCCAGTATGGGCGTGGTATACTCGGCATTGTGCAACCCCTGCTGGAAGTGCAACAAGCGACACTGTCAGCTGTCCAAGTACTTGACCCCGAGGCAAGTCCAGCTGATTCAGTGCACCTGGTCCATCGTCAAACTGGACCTGGCCACTCTGGGCTTAACCGTCTTTCTCAAGTGAGTTGTTTGGTGTGTCTCTGTCTGTCTCACTCTGTCTGTCTGATTCTGTCTGTCTTACTTTGTAGGTGTCACTCTGTTTGTATCACTATCTCACTCTGTCTTACTATTCCAATCTCATTCTGTCTATCTCACTGTCTGTCTCAATCTGTCTCAATCTGTCTCACTGTCTTACTATATCTGTCTCACTATCTCACTCTGTATGCCATACTGTCTCACTTTGTCTTATCACTATCCTACTATATTTGTCTTGCTCCGTGTGTCTCAGTCTCGAGCTTTTTATATCACTCTGTCTCACTGTCTCACTCTGTGTCTTATTATGTCTGCCTAATTCTGTCTGTCTCAATATGTCTGTCTCGCTGTCTAACTCTGTCTGTGTCATACTGTCTGAATTACTCTGTCTGTCTCACTGTCTCACTCTGTCTTATTCTGTATGTATGTCTCACTCTGTCTCGCTGTCTCACTTTGTCTCATTGTCTCACTCTGTCTGTCTCATTCTGCCTTTCTCACCCTGTCTATCTTACTCTGTTTGTCTCACTCTGTCTCAGTGTGTCTGTGTCACTGTATTACTATATCTGTCTTTCTCTGTCTGTCTCGCTGTCTCACTCTGTCTGTCTCACTCTGTCTGTCTCGCTGTCTTACTCTGTCTGTCTCACTCTGTCTGTCTCACTGTCTCACTCTGTCTGTCTCACTGTCTCACCCTGTCTCTCTGTCTCACTCTGTCACATTGTCTGTGTCGCTCTGTCTGTTTACTATGTCCGTCTCACTCTGTCTGTCTCACCCTGTCTGTTTTACTATGTCCGTCTCAATTTGACTGCTTCATTGTCAATCTGTGCCACTCTGTATGTTTTACTCTGCCTCACTCTGTCTGCTTAATTGTATGTCTGTGTCACTCTGCTGTCTCACTGTCTGTCTGTGTCACTCTGCCCCACTGTCTGTCTGTGTCACTCTGTTTGTCTTACTGTCTGTCTGTGTCACTCTATCTTACTGTCTGTCTGTGTCACTCTGTCTCACTGTCTGTCTGTGTCGTTCTGTCTGCCTCACTGTCTGTGTCACTCTGTCTGCCTCACTGTCTGTGTCACTCTGTCTGCCTCACTGTCTGTCTGTGTCACTCTGTCTGCCTCACTGTCTGTCTGTGTCACTCTGTCTGTCTCACTGTCTGTCTGTGTCACTCTGTATGCCTCACTGTCTGTCTGTGTCACTCTGTCTGTCTCACTGACTGTCTGTGTCACTCTGTCTGCCTCACTGTCTGTGTCACTATGTCTGCCTCATTGTGTAGCTGTGCCACTCTGTATGTCTCCCTGTCTTTCTGTCTCACCCTATTGGTTGTCTGATCTCCCATAGAGAAACACTGCCTAAGAATGTTTTCACTTTCAATATACCACTGCAGTCTGTGATTGATGATGCGCTCCAGTGTCTTGCAGAGACAGCTGGTGAGGCTAATGGGTCTGTAGTTGGAGGCAATGGAACTGTCTTTCCCAGATTTTAGGACGGGTATCATGATTGCTTCTCTCCAGGCTTGTCGATGCCTAAGGCCTAGCAGTTATTGAAGATCTGCAACAGCTTTGCTTTGGCCTCTGTTCCTAGGTTCTTGATAATTTCATTGGAGATACCATCAGCTCCTGGTGACTTTCTCATTTTCAGTTTTGATATGGCTAGCTCCAGTTTGCTGAATGTGATGGGTGCCTCCAGCGCCTCGTGTACTTATTTTTCTTCTGCGTTTATCCCGAGTGTTGTTTTTTTCCAGACGTAATTCACGTATATTCGTAACGGAGTAACGTAACCTGCGCGAGAATCGGTAGCGGTTCTCGCCGAGTTGGTAACTTAGGGGTATGTGAGCCGGCCGCTCAGAAAGCAATGGCAAACTACTGAGCGTAATCTTGCCTAGTACATCAACAGCAGCTGAAAAATGCTGATGTTGACTGTAAGGGATATGCAAAAAAAAAAAAAAATTGCGGTGTGTCTCTTTATGTACCCTTGGGCCAAAATCCTTAGGCCAACACTTCCGACTTTAGCGGCCGTATTTTTAATCAGGTTAGCCTTCCTTGGGGACTCTCGCTGTTATGGTGCCGTCCACATCCCAGCTGGTCAAGTTAGAACAGTCGAAGACATCACGGTCAGCCCTCAAAGGAAGGGAGGGGCAATCCATGGGCATTTACCGCCATCCAAGGAGGCTTCCATAATTGCAAAGCCGATACATAGAGCTCTGGTACTGGGTTCACCCAAGGAATCGCCACGTCCTGCACATCCATCCACTCACAAACTAGGAACGGTCGGTCTACAGACGACGTCTACTCAGCGAGCTTCGGTTCGGACATATGCTGGACGCTGTGCCCGGAAGACAAAATAGTTAGAGTTAGTTCAGGGCACGAAGGACATTCCACTCTCTCTAGGTCGACCAGCAGAGCTTCAGAGGCTTCCATAATTGCAGAGCCGACACATAGCGCTCTGGTACTGGGCTCGCCGAAGGAATCGCCAGCCCTGCTCATGGTTGCTTTAATCCCTCACTTCCATGTATTGGGTATTTCGTTCGCCACTGGCCATTCCCCACGCAAACCAGGAACGGTCAGCCTGTAGACGACATCCACTCAGCTAGCTTTCGCTTCGGACTTCCACGTAATGGATTCGCTAGCCAAGCGTTCCATTTCGTGTTAATGAAACGTTTTTCTATCTTTGATTACGCTCACTCAATGAGTTTTTGATACAGACTTGCATAGTAACCATTACGTGCGACTGGGACGCTTTTATCACCTTTAGTAAAGCTCACAAGGCAGGCTGCAGGTGCTGCCGACTCAGCATCTTACCTCCATGCAGCAGAGAGCGAGTGTCTAGACCAAGCATGTAGCAAGCTCAGTAGTTCACCTACATTTAGCAGTGAGCGATTATCGGCCCGACTCTTACATCTGGGGGATATTGACTGAGAGGTGTTCAGCCATATCCCTCAGCTGAGAATAAGTATCTGGACCAAGAATATAGTAGCATCGTGCGCATGATTCGGACTTTGAGTGCAATGGATTTGCACTTTGCACTTTTAACTAGCCTTTGACTGTTCCCAGTCTACCTGCAGGGCAGCAGTGGTGTGTCTCTCTTGGTCTGGTTCCTATCCCTTGACCTGTCCGACATGGGAGACTCTACCAGTAGCTGTGCTACCGTCGGCATAGCTCTTGGGGTCATTGGAACAAGCAAGCCCCTCTCCAACGACAAGTGGAGACACGACAGAGGGGCGCCTCATGTACTATTTCATTCTGTCCTGTATGTTGCCACTTCTCTCGAATACCTTGTTTCTCTGGACTGATTCTGATGTTGTTATCTGGTGCAAATAAATCGGTAAAATGGTCAGCTGCTGTTAAGATGTTTCCGTCTTTATGTAGTACAATTTTTGAGTTTCTCCCTGTGCCCTCTTCGTTAAGTTGTTTTATTAGCTTCCACAACTTCCTTGTCTCTTTCAAAGTTCAGTGACTCTGTTTTCTCCTGCCAGCTTTTCCGTCTAGCCTGCAGCATGGTTCTTTGAAATTTGGCTTTTGCGTGCTGATATTTATTGTGGTGCTCTTGGCTGAGTGAGGATATGGGGAAAGAAACAGGAAGAAGAGGGCTGGAGCCAGAAGGGGTAGGAGGAAATCGAATCGTTTGGGACTAAAAGATGTACGGGTTTGGATATTGGAACTGCCGTAGTGCAAAGCGGCTAGTACCAATATTGGAGAAATTGGTCTACGATTTTGATGTCCTGATGTTACAAGAACTGAAGACAAACTCTTGTAAGTGTCCTGGCTATACATGTTACATTAACCCAACCGGACAGGGAATCGGCCGATACAGCTGGAACCTAATAAATATATATATATATATATAAGTTGGAAATCTTGCGTAAGCAGAGAGAGCTGGAACTGGTTGAAAGATTCAGCGGATACCCCTGGTACCAGGTATCTGATATGTGATGACTTAAATGCACGCGCCAAAGTGTGGGACAGGTCGGGAGAGAACAGACAGGGTACTGCTCTTGATGAAGCTTTGCTTGAGACGGATGTGGTCTGTTTAAATGACGGTAGACCAACTAGGCTAGCAATGAGACAGGGGAGGGGGAGGGGACAGACACGGCCGTCGACCTGACACTTGTATCCCAAGAGGCGACATCAGACATAAAATGGAGTGTCCTTGTGGACCATGGAAGCGACCGCCGCCCCTGTTCTGTACTGATACCTAAGTACAGCAGTATCGGGGCTATAAGACCCCGCAGGGCATTCAGTTGTCATTGTGACCATTCTTCGCTCTTGGGGCGCCTTATGTCACAGAGATGGTCTAAACCAGTGGTTCTCAAACGGGGGAAATTCCCAAGAAGTTTGGAGTACTCAGGCCGGGGGGGGGGGGGGGGTGGAATTAAAGACCACAGATTAGCAGACTAAAACTGGTTTTAGGACCACACAAAACGCAGTGTGCATCGGTGCGCTCTACTTAGAGGTCACACTAGACTTTCTCTCGAGAAATGGGACGAGTTCTGCAGGAAGGTGTGCTCCGAGCGATCTCTTACGACATTCTGGCGCCTCCACAAGAGCATGAACGGTGCTGCACAACGTAGGGGTATTCCAGACTTTCAAGGCTCAGACCTCGCATGGAAAAAGTCGGATGCGGATAAAGGTAAGGCCCTTCTTGCACGCTACATAGAACAGACTGACCAGAAAGACGAGCCCGCCAGACATAGAACCACAACGACACTCTCTCAGTTGTGCGAGGGGGTCGGGACAGACGAAGAATGGACAATCACAGCTGAGATATTGCGTGCGATGCTCAAGAAATCACCTAACACCGCCCCAGGCCCAGACGGCATCCGATATGGTGACCTAATGGTGATATCAGATGATGACATGGAAGAACTGGCCAGAGAATTCAACACCAGTATCCAGAGGGGTCAGGTCAAAGAAGAATGGCTACACAGCTACTTGCTGCCGCTGCCAAAACCGAACAAAGACCACTCCAAGATAAGCGGCTACAGAATCATTACGATGCAGAATACTGTTGGCAAGCTACTGGAGAAAATTGTCGCACACAGACTTGCTTGGGACTTGGAACAGCTCGGCTGCTTCCCGCCCACACTTGGAGGATACAGACGCAACAAAGAGTCATGGCTGAATGCAGCGGTCTTTGCTCAAGATGTTTACGAAGGATTTCAGGTCAGAGAAGAGACATGTGCGGCCGCTATAGACTTAGAGGACGCATATAACAGAGTATCTTTCGAGCACTTGATGCAAACCCTCCTCAGACTGAAAGTGCACCCTCACCTTGTACGATGGATAGCTGCAGTTCTGCTCCAAAGGAAGGTGGTGCTAAGATGCGGGAGTTGGTCTTCTGAGCCGATAACGATATGTCCAGGATTGCCGCAGGGTTCACCACTGTCACCAGTACTATTCAACGTGTATACGGTGCCGATCACTGAACAACAGTTGGACGGGAGGGGTAGGACTCTGGCATTCGTTGACGACATCCTCGTGTATCGACAGGGTCGAGATAGACAGGCGGTTGCCAATGATATGCAGGGCGAACTAGATCGAATTTCCTCATGGTGTGCTGATGCCGATGCCCTTGTCAACCCTGCAAAGGCAACGGTTACATGGTTCTCACTAAACAACCATATTGTGAAAACAGACCTGCCGGCAGTAAGAATGGATGGGAGCAGTTTGAGTAGAACCCAGTCAATGACATATCTTGGCGTGAGGCTTGATCGTAGCCTGTCCTTCAGAGATCATGTCGATTATGTCATAACGAAGGCTCGAAAAGGTTTGTCAGCAATCAGAGTCATGGCGACTGCCAATATCGAGCAAAGACTGCTAATACTTCTGTTCCAAGGACTTGTGCTTTCACGCATCGAGTATGCCCTGGCCATCCTCACTGTCAGCCCTACACAGATTGGAAGACTTGAAAAGGTACAAAACGAAGCCATGCGCATCATTTTGGGCTGCACGAGAGACACCAGCTGTGTAGCAATGAGATACCTCCTTGACTTCCCGACAATGGAACACAGGATTAAGATCTGGAGAGCTCGTGCATACTTAAAAATAAGTGCAGATGAGCAGCACCCTCTGCATGACGCTATATTCAGAGAAAAGGGTGACAGGCTAAAGAGGGGCAAATCATGGATGGGTCGGGTGGAAGATGTCGTCAGACAGGTCTGCAGTCTTACCAGTATCAACCCCGGCAAGGAATGGGTGCCGGTGCCTCCAGCTTTTAAGTGCACTTTCTCCTGCATTATCACACTCGACAGACGGTGCAGAGAGCAGAACCCTGCCGCTGTCAATGCAGAGGTTAACGCGCTCATCTATGAACACTCAGATAGCCCCGAAGTGCTCATCTATACAGATGGATCTGTGGTAAAGCAGCAGAGAAGTGCGTGGGCATTTACAGCTCTTTCAGCGGGCCGAACCGTTCAAGAATCCAGTGGTGCCCACTCTATGACCACGAGCAGCATGACGATGGAGGTGATGGCAGTTACACAGGCTTTCATATGGCTGGAGTCACAGCATTATACCAACGTGTGTGTACTAAGTGATTCAATGAGCATGATTCAGAAGGTCGAAGCTGGATCTGTACGTAGACAGTGGACTGAATCGCTGCGGAAGTCTGTTGTCCGTAAAGTCACCTTCATCTTCGTCCCGGGACATGCGGGAGTCGAGGGAAATGAATGAGCTGACAAACTGGCTGGCTCTGCACCCCCTGTAGATGGCCAGCCCATGGATCGTGCCAATGTTATTAACGTCCTTAAAGATATGGCGAGAACAGAGGACTTTGACGTCAATGATTCCACATCGCTGTCCAGGATGAAAGACCTGGGAGTAAGAATCGGCACAGCCAGACGCGAGAGGTACATCGGGAAAACAAAGCGCCTCGTCAACCAACACAGAACTGGCACTATTAGCCACCGGACGCTGATGCATATGCTGGGGGGAGGATCTGAGCACCTATGGACATGTCCGGAGTGCAACGAAGATACCCCAACTGATAACTGATGACTGATAACTGATAACTGATTTGCTAGCTTATGTGTGTTTTTTTTAAATTAGTATTTTGTTGGTTTCGCACTTACATTGTGTGGAGACTCAATGCAAAGTGCGCATGCATGCACCTCTTTAGTCTGCATTAGTGCGCGCCTTTCCCCTTCCCATGGCTCCTTTTCTACGAGCTCCCTTTCTTCGCACTCTGCAGCCATCGTCCCCCTTTCTTGGATTATATGTGAGCGTTGTGTACAGTTTAAACTTTAAACGTACACTAAAGAAGTCTTGTGTGGAAGGACACACGTTCTCTCTCTCTCTCTCTCTCTCTCTCTCTCTCTCTCTCTCTCTCTCTCTCTCTCTCTCTCTCTCTCTCTCTCTCTTCAGTCTTCCGCAAGTACCGGTAAGAAATTGGTTGCTGTGTTTCTGTAGTTTATGTGGTGTTAACATGAACCATTATCTCCCATATGTGTGCATGTTTATTTATTTTTTTTAGATATTTCTTTGCGTCACCTGCATTATCTACTTCTGACGATCGTGACTTTTAGCGTTCCAAATTCATTTATGAAGAAGTAAAAACGAATTGCTTCCAAAATTTAAGAGAGCTGTACATGTATTCCCTCCGTGTTCACGAGTATTGTTCACGTTAAGAAACCAAAAATGTAGGAAAGACAGCTTATTTCAATTGAGAACTTCCATTTTGCCATCACTGAAAGCTCTCATGTCGCTGATGAAAAGCGCACGGCTCCTGCAGGAGATGCGTTTTACTTTCGTTTTGGCCTAAGCCAAAATCCTTCAATTGTTTATGTATGCACAACTGCATGTGTCTTCCCGCTGAACGAAATTTCGGGAATAATTAACCAAATCATGAGTAGTGAGTCAGACAGAAAACGGATATATCTTCAGGATTAAATTCTAAATAATCTTACTTCTTTGCTTTTGTGACAACAAAAGGGCAATCCTGAATTTTCAAATCTCGCGCGCAAAGGGCAGATAATCACTTCCGGTTGTGTCATTGTTAAGAGGATAACTGGTTTTCGTTACTAAGCGGGGATAAATTATGTTGTTTTTTTTTTACTAAAGGGAGATAATATTATCGATGGTAGGTACCTAGGGGAGATAATATTGTCAATGGAGGGTGATAATTATCGCCGGTATTCATGACTAATGGGGCCTCAATGGTTTTTTTTTTTTTTTTTTTTTTTTTTTTTTGCGTGGTGTTGTCTATGTGAGCAGACGAAAGGGAAAACAGTCTGTCGGTAGTAGCTCGGTCGTGCGATTGTAGATGCGCGGCCTGGGATGTTATTAAAACACGTGAAGGCCACGTCAGCACTGTAGTGCAGTATGTAAAAGTCAACTTAGTACTTTTTTACAACCCGGAAATTTTAAAATACCCCAGCCTTCTCTTCAATCAGCAGCTGTACTGAGAAGAGTGATGGCGTCACAAATTGGAGCCTTCGATGTTTCTCTTCCCTCTTATTCGGTGTTGTGTAAGAGAAAGTGAGCTCTCCACGTTAGGTAGGAGTTTACTATGTTTATTATATAGAGACATTCAAGCGCTCTCACATTCACAAGAACAACGAAATATTGAGAGATAAGCTTGTTTTTATTCAACTGTTGTATGCAACCAAGTATAGAAATTCCGCCAACCACCATGTTGACGCAGTATCCAAGGACTTGGTTTATCAGCCATATATACGCCTACTGATTTAGCGATGTAATCTTCCAGTTCTTGCACATTCACATCTGCATTGTAAGAATTATCAGCCAGATTCTTACCCAGATGTATGCCAAGTGTAAGCAGTATAATTATTCTCCCATAGTTGATGACATTATCAGCAACGAGTTCATCACCGAATGAAACGAAGACTCGGAAAACGTGTTCGGGCTTTATACTGTTTACTAGTCTCGTGAACAACACAGCTTTTTTTTTTTTTTTTTTTTTTTTTTTTTTTTTTTTTTTTTTTTTTTTGGGCTATTTCACTTACTAAACTAGACAACCTCAAGTAATTTGTCTAAGGGGAATTGTAGGAACTAATAATAGTCAACGTCATATTCAACATCTCGCGGTGAACTTGATTCAAGTCGACTGTTGCTTGTATCATTATTATACTGCTCGCTAACGTGTATTAAAATGATGTCTAGCAGAGAACCACTTGTGTGCAACTTGTGGTAAAGTGTTCAAATGGGCTAATACTCACGCCCAACACGTTATAAACAGTGGTATGACTAGATAGGCGGTCATTACTACTCGTGGATCCTAGGTGGAAACATCCATTTACAGCACTGATTTTGGGACCATCGGGAAGTAGTAAAACCGTCTTTGTGCTCAGTTCCTGTCCCATATCCCAGACATGATCACTCCGATCCCAGAGGAAGTTATATGGTGCTACGGGGAATGGCAACCCATGTACGAAACGATGAAGGGTGTTCAATGTAACGAAGGTAAGCCGAATATGGAAAAGTGGATAGGGGATAGACGCCAGCTAGTGGTCATAGATGATCTAATTCCGAGACAGATGACATAGTGACTAAACTATATACTAAAGGCAGTCATGACGCAACCTCAGTGTTATATATAGTACATAATCTATTTGGAAAGAATAAAGAACAAAGAACCACCAGTTGTCATTCGCACTACCTAATTATTTTCAAAAGTCCCCGAGACGGGTCACAGATTACCGTTCTGGCAAAACAGATGTACCCAGGTCGGACTATCTATATCCAAGAGAGGTTTAAGGACGCGACAGCAACCCCAAATGGGTATTTGTTAGTTGATCTTCGACAGGAAACACCAGATCAACTCCGCTTACGCAGCCATATATTTCCCGATCAGTGTCAAGTTGTCTACGTCCCCAAATAACATGTCAGACCCGGTGAAACGACATAGAAACATGCCGCACTTCTTGGCGATGCGAAGCCAGCGGCCATGAAGGCCGTGGTTAAACAGCTTTCCTTGATCTTGTCCAATAAATTTATGAATGCTGTCACAATTTGTTAAAAGGTAATGTTCCCCTGACTCCGAATTAGAAGAGACGTTTGCAGCGGAACAAAAACAATCTGAGAGCATTCACGCATAAGAAACTGTCTATCAAGGTACAGAAACAGATCTTACAACAAGGTGGGTTCGTGGGCGCCTTACTAAGGCCCATATTTCAAGTGCTGAAAGTCGTCGTAGGTTTGTAATGGCCAAGACCAGGCTTGTTAGAAAATCAAACACCCTATGAACCACCCGACATACTAAATGATAATCTGTGTGATGTGGACCACCAAATGCAACAAGTCCTGGCAAGTGAAGATCTACAACCTCGTGAAAAACCAGAGTGTATCAACAAACATTACAGAGTTATTTGAACCGATTCGATCAGTACAGTATAGTGGGTATGAAGGAGCCGCCTCCAGTACAAAGCCCCGAAGTCAAAACTTTACCAGTAGCCGAGACAATACCGACTAAACTTCACGTAGCAGAGTCAACGCGCAGTCAAATAACACCTAAATATCAAGTAGTCGAGACACCTCAGTCGTATCTTCTTCTTCAGCGTTCCGAGCCATTGAGGTTCTTTGCTGCAAATACAATCCGTCTCCATTCGTCTCTCTGGTGGACCTTCTCTTGCCAGTCGTTGATTCCAAGTGCTTGTAGGTCTGTACGTGTATTATCTCTCCACCGCCTTCTTGGTCTACCTCGGGGTCTACGGTCATTTATTTCCTGAGTGTAAGCGAGTTTTGTTTCCCTATTATCTTCCATTCTTTCTATATGCCCCAGCCATTGTAGTCTATTAGCCTTCATGATACCAGTGATTAGCGGGGACTTAAACAGATCATAAATGTCTTTGTTACTTCTTCTTTTCCACTCTCCACTTTGTGTATCCCTAATGGGTCCAAAGATGCGTCTTAAAATTTTGTTCTCAAAGGTTTGTAACAAGGCTTCGTCTCCTTTCGTTGTACTCCAGGTTTCAGAGCCATACAGCACAACTGGTCTGATCAGTGTTTTGTATATTGTGATCTTGGTGTTACGAGATAGCGCCTTTGATTTTAATAGATGTTGTAGTGCATAGTATATCTTATTTCCAGAGTTGATTCTAGTTTGTATTTCTTCCCTTATGATGTTGGAGCAGTTGAAGATTGTTCCCAGGTATTTGTATGTTTCCGTTCTTTTAATGGTCATATTATCTATTTGTATGTGGCCAGAGTTTCTAGCCATTCCGTCTCTTGAAATTACCATATATTCTGTCTTATCTTGGTTGATAACCAGCCCCATCTGTTGGGCTTTTCCCTTTAAGTGAGTCAATATTTCCAATGTCTTTTGTTCACTTTGCCCTATAATATCTATATCATCTGCATAACCAAGCAGCTTGGATGTTCCTCCAATATCACATTCCTCCTTTACCTTCCTTACAACTTTCTCTAGAGCCAGATTGAAGAGTAGCGGCGATAGTGCATCACCCTGTTTCAAGCCAGATGTTATTTGGAAGGGGTCTGATTTCCTGCCTTTATATGTTACTATATTATAAGTATCTTCCATGCATAGTCTGGTCATGTTGATTAACTTCCTTGGTATTCCAAATTCCTGCATAGCATTCCATAGACTATTCCTATGGACACTATCATAAGCCTTTTTAAAATCCACAAAAATTTTATGGAGATCTCTTTTATATTCCCAATGTTTCTCGGCTATTTGTCGTAAGATAAATATCTGATCTATTGTTGATCTGTTTTGTCTAAAACCCGCCTGGTAGTCACCTAATATGTCTTCTGAATATGGTTTTAGTCTATTTAGTAATACTGCGGATAGTATCTTATAGCTTGTGGACAGTAGTGATATTCCTCTATAATTTCCACATTGGAACTTGTCTCCTTTCTTAAAGATAGGTATCAATAATGACTCTTTCCAGTCATGGGGTAATTCTTCTGTCCTCCAGATTTTTATTATTAGTTCGTATAGCTTTAGATGTAATGCATGGCCACCTGCCTTTATAAATTCAGCAGCAATTCCATCAGTCCCAGTTGCCTTATTGTTTTTAAGTCGTGTGATTACATATAGGATTTCTTCAAATGTAGGTTCTTCAATTTGTGGTTCGCATGTTAGAACCTCTTCCTGTGGGAAAATGTGACTTGGAGCTTCACAATTTAGTAATTCAATAAAATATTATTTCCATGTGTTGCACATTTCCTCATTGGTATTTATCATATTCCCATTTTTGTCTTTTAAACCATATGTGTTTTGTTGGTGCCCTCGTTTCATTGTCTTCAGTTCTTTAAAAAATTTTATGGATTCATTTTTCTGGTGATTAGTTTCCATATCTTTGATTATATTACTCATATATTCTCGCTTCTGGTGTCTGACTATTTTTGCAGCCTCTTTACATTCATTTCTATAATGCTCTTCCTTTTGGATGTTATTGATGTCATTTAACCATACATGTCTGGCATTCTTCTTCCTAATGACTGCTTCTTCACATTTTTGATTGAACCATCTGTTCTTTCTATGCGTGGTTAACACACCGAGACATTCTTCTGCGGTAGACTGAATTGTATTCTTGATGTTCAACCAAGTTTGGTCAACGCTTTCCTCCAAAGGGTTTTGCAGAGTTTCAAGTTTATATTTTATTTCATCTGTAAATTTCTCTTTGACTGTAATGTCTTGCAGTTTTTCTCTGTTATATGTTGGGTGTAATCTTTGTAATTTAGTATAGAAAGCTCTCTTAAGTTTTATTTTAAATTTTGCTCCAACGAGGAAGTGATCACTGTGGCACTCAGCTCCTCTATAACTTCTGACTTGATGTATGTTTGATGCATTTCTGTTGTTAATTAAAATGTGATCTATTTGATTATAGGTTCTCTTGTCACATGATTTCCAAGTTTGTTTGTGTATATCCTTTCTTTGTAGTCTGGTACTGCTAATCTGCAGTCCTTTGGCTTCTGCCAGGTTGATGACTCTCCATCCATTATCATTTGAAGTTGTATGTAGGCTTTCCATACCGGCCACTTTTTTATTAGTTTGCTCTCTACCTATTTTTGCATTGAAGTCTCCTTAGCCGTATAGTCGCAGAAAAAAAGAAGAGCAAGGTACCCATGCCCAAGTGGGAAATAAGAAAGTATTACTATGACCCCAAGCAACCGGGGACCTATGATGGGGCCGCCGCCTTAAAGCGAAACACCAAACTGAACGCTAAGAAAATAGAGGTCTGGTTACGGCATCAGGATACCTATACTTTGCATAAACCGATCAGTCGCCGTTTCAAAAGACGACGACCCACCATAATAGGTAGTATAAATCAACAGTTCCAGGCCGACTTGATAGATATGAGACTATTACAAAGATACAACAATGGAATGTCGTATCGAGTGACAGGCATCGACGTGTGTAGTAAATATGCTTCGGTGATTTCCATCAAGAAGAAAACAGGGAAATCTCGTGAGTTTGATTTTTGGTGAAAGCAAACCGATAAATTTTCGGACCGACAGAGGTTCAAAATTCGTCAACCGGAACTTCTTAAAATGTCTGAAAGATGAAGTTGTTCATTTCCTTACGACCGAGAATGAAGTGTACTAATGTTCATGTTGTATTCCTTACACACTTCGTGTACACTATTTGTGTGGTCTTGTCATTCTGCTTCTGATTTTGCTATTAGTGTTTGATCTGCCGCAAATAGGAGTTCTTTAATGGTGTCATTTGCCGTTGGTTCTTCTTCTGTGTTCTGGTCTTCATGCCGAATTGTTACGGTCTCTATTTGGCAGGTTTCTTTACATATGCTGTCTGTATAGGTTTTGTGAAATATGGAGAAATAAATGTATGTTAATGAGGACAAATTGGAGATGTGGAAAATTTATAATATCGTGGGTCATTAATTACCAGCAATGGGACAGAATGAAGGGAATTAAAAGATGAATATCTATTGCTCTTCAGAAAATAAAACAACTGAATAAATTGTGGAAGGGGACAAATACAGCCAAAAAAAAACTTTGATTTCTAAGAACATGCATCTTTTCCATTGCAACATACACCTGTGAGATCTGGACACTTACTAAACAAGATGAACAACGCATAAATGCCTTTGAATATAAATGTTATAGATACGACAAGAACTGAATATTGAAGAAGACTGACTACTAAAGATAATGAAAGAAAGCTAAAATATGTTGGTCACTTGAAACGTCATGAAAGTTTGAAGAGAACAATATTGAAGAGTTTATACCCCAGAAGAGAGGAAGCGGAAGACCAAAGAGACGATGGGTGCAGGATGTGACGGATGATCTCCAGATGGGTGTAACGGACACGGAACATCTTGCTTATGACCGAAAAGTTTTCCGAACGGTTGTTATGGGAGCGAGGTTCTGCAAGGGACATGCTACTGAATGAATGAATGGATGAATGAGTGAATAGGTTATAAACAAGAGGTGGGACAGGACACAACCTTGTCGTACTCCGGGTCTTATGGTGAAGGGTTCTGAGAGCCCTCCATGAGACATTGGCGCCATGATATTCTCTAGCAGATCTGCATGTCAAAACATTATGGCCAACCTCACTGCGTGGCCTTCTGTGTCATGTATGACAGGCTCCTATACTCGGTGTACTTGTTGCTAAACATGGAGGGAAGGGAGGGGGGGGGGGGGGGCAGAAGTCGGGATATCTTACATCGTGGACATCATGTGAAATATCGTCATGTTCATCAACATCGTCTGTGTGCAGCAACATCATGGTGGACATCGTGTGAAATGTTGTCATGTTCATCAACATCGTCTGTGTGCAGCAACATCATGGTGGACATCATGTGAAATATCGTCATGTTCATCAACATCGTCTGTGTGTGCAGAAACAACAGAGAATAAATAGGTCGTCGGGCGGCCTTGAATGTCTGTCGTGTTTGATGTCAGAGCGTGGACACTTTGATGCACAAACCAGGGCCACAAATGTGACATTCATCTCCCATTTCAAGTGTCCTCCAGCTGTCCTCTCTTGTGAACATCTCTCTCCCTGTCATCGACTCCAGGGATGAATCAATGCCCGGCGTTATTGCTTCACTGGGGGGGGGGGGGGGATACTTTCTCTGTAAGTCTGACTGCCCTGCAGATTGTGTGCGTAGCTCTCTCTCTCTCTCTCTCTCTCTCTCTCTCTCTCTCTCTCTCTCTATCTATCTAACTTTCTCTCGTTACCTCTCTCTCTCTCTCTCTCTATCTCTCTCTCTATCTCTCTCTCTCTCTCTCTATCTATCTATCTAACTTTCTCTCGTTACCTCTCTCTCTCTCTCTCTCTCTCTCTATCTCTCTCTATCTCTCTCTCTCTCTATCTCTCTCTCTCTCTATCTATATATCTATCTAACTTTCTCTCGTTACCTCTCTCTCTCTCTCTCTCACACACAAACACACACTCTTTCAATCTATCTTTCCCTCGTTACCTCTCTTTCTTCCTCTCTAAATCTATCTTTCCCTCATTACCCCCCCCCCTCCCCTCTCTCTCTCTCTCTCTCTCTCTCTCTCTCTCTCCCGTTTATGGGTTTCATGTATCGATATTACCGTGGACTCTTCCTTTAGTTCCAGTGATTATGTGAGGCAGCGTATATGTGTCTAGATGTGTGAGTGTGTGTGTGTGGGTCGGTGGGGGTGTGTGTGGGAGGGTGTGTATGTGTGCATGTGTCTGTATATGTGCATGTGTGCATATGGTGTGTATGTGTGTATGTATGTATGTATTATGTTTGTGTGTCTGTGTGTGTGTGTGTGTGTGTGTGCATAAATAAACTTTTGTCAGTGAGTTTGTGATTGTAATTGAGTATATGTATATGTGAGGGTGTGTGTTATTGAGTGAGTGCATAACTATGAGTTTGTGCAAATGATGTAAGTATATATGCAGGTATGTTTGTGTGTATGTGTTTATGAATGTGCGTGTGTACGTGTCTGCCTGTCTCATAACATGGTAACATGCATTGTTTATGTTTACAACATTCATCTAACAATGTGAAAGTATCATGCACGACTGATGAAGGAAAGATGAGTGGTTGGAAGGGCTGAATGTAAGACGGACCTGCGTGCCCAGTTTGTGACCCTTTGAAAATAAAGATCGTTCGTTCGTTCGTTCCTTCTCTCTCTGTCTCACAGTCTCTCGCTGTCTCTCTCTCTCTCTCTCTTTCTCTCTCTCTGTCTCTCCATCTCTCTCTTTCTCTCTCAAAATCTATCTTTCAATCATTAACTCGCTCTCTCTTTCCCTCAAAATCTATCTTTCCTTCGTTACATCTCTGTCTCTCTTTCTCTCAAAATATATCTTTCCATCGTCACCTCTCTCCCTCCCCCCCCCTCTCTCTCTCAAAATATATCCTTCCCTCGTTACCTCTCTATCTTTCTCTCTCTTTCTGTTTCTGTTTCTCGCTTTCTTTCTCTTAAACTCTATTTTTCCCTCGTTACCTCTCTCTCTCTCTCTATCTCTTTCTCTCAAAATATATCTTTCCCTCGTTTCCCCTCACTGTCTATTGTTATCTCTCTCTCTCTCTCTCTCTCTTTCTCTCTCTCTCTCTCTGTCTCATAGTCTCTCTCTCTGTCTCATAGTCTCTCTCTCTCTTTCTCTCTCTCTCTGTCTCATAGTCTCTCTCTCTCTTTCTCTCTCTCTCTCTGTCTCATAGAATCTCTCTCTCTCTCTGTCTCATAGTCTCTCTCTCTCTCTGTGTCTCATAGTCTCTCTTTCTCTCTTTCTCTCTCTCTGTCTCATAGTCTCTCTCTCTCTCTTTCTCTCTCTCTCTTTCTCTCTCTCTCTTTCTCTCTCTCTCTTTCTCTCTCTCTCTGTCTCATAGTCTCTCTCTCTTTCTCTCTCTTTCTCTCTCTCTCTCTCTCTGTGGAACCGTCAACTTCAGCAGCTAATGCGATACAATCCTGCAGCCCCGCACCAAGCATTCATGATATCACTCCAGCAAAGACATTTTCCTGCCCCCTCTAACAGCCGTAACTATTTCTAAATAAAGTTTCAAAATCCCTGCAATTTGTATACCACAAGCGACATCTTCCTTTTAGTTTGTAATGTTCGCTAATCACGATCAGTGGCTCAACAAAAATGGTCTATATATAGGCCATCTCAACATCTTTCATCTGCTCAACAAATTACCTGAGCTCTCGGTAATACTGTCCAAACAGTTCCATGTGTTTGGAATCACAGAAAGTCGTCTTAACGACAAAATAACCGACTCCGAAATCTCACTTAAGGGGTTTAAAGTAATTCGGAAAGATGCAAATCAAAAATTAGAGACAGGTATTGCTGTATACATTTCCAATTCTCTCAACTGGTCCCGTAGAAGTGATCTCGAGACAGTAGAGATAGAATGTGTTTGGTTAGAGGTGAAGCCAGCCAGCCAACAACCGTTTCTCATTGGATACCTATATAGGAATCCTTGTGCCGGGTACAGTTGGTATGACTGCTTCACTACAATGATGGATAGAGTGTTTACAGCAGGTAGAGAAGTTATGATACTAGGTGACTTCAACATAGATATTAGTAAATCCAACCAGACATGGGACGATATCATTCTTTCTTACAATTTCAAACAACTAATAAACCGTCCCACAAGGGTTACTGACACATCCTCAACTACAATTGATCATATATATGTTACTTGTCCAGATAATATTATTGAATGTTCTGTTCCTGTTTGTACAGTTAGTGACCACTACCCGGTACGTTGTACATGGTCAAGAATTGGGTTCAAACCTCTTAAACATAAACATGTAAGTATCAAATTTAGGAATTATAAAGCATTCAACCAAGATTTATTTTTGCAAGACTTAAGAAAAGCAGCCCTTGATCACGTTTACCAACTTCCTGACCCGGACGATGCATTAGCTTTCTGGACGAAGACAGTCTACAATGTGTTCGATAAACACGTGCCAATCAAATAAGTTCGAGTCAAAAATCAACATAAATCCCCATGGGTCACTAGAGAAGTGCTGCAAATCATGAGAGAGCGAGATACAGCACACAAAAATAAAGACTTCATCAATTACCGCAGACTAAGGAATAAAGTTAAATATGAAATTCGTAGGATAAAAAAAGATCATTTTAAAAATTTGATTGTAGATAATTCAAACAGTACAAATATATGGAAGGCTATTAACTTGCTAACCAATAAGAAACGTCCTACAGAATCAGCAATACCAAATTCTATAAGATGCGATGAATTCAGTTGTTTCTTTCAATCGGAAATAGAGAATCTAAAGTCTTCAATACCAGACTCATCGTGTAATTTAAGTTCACTGACATCATTCTGTGAGGAGAAGTGCACCAGAAATATTCCCGCTGAGATTCCTTTAATGTCTGTTGCAGACGTTTATAAATATCTCTTGAACCTCAAATCAACAAACTCACACGGCCTAGATGGTATCAGTAATAGAATTCTTCGTTGTGCTGCACCAGTCATTAGCGAGTCCTTAACGTTCATATATAACCAGTGCCTGGCCAAAAACTACTTTCCATCTGCATTTAAAATTGCTAAAGTGTTTCCGCTAATTAAAAATGGCTCAATCGATAATAGTGTTTTGGGTAATTATAGACCTATTTCCTTACTATCGTCGCTATCAAAACCACTAGAAAAACACATTCATAAAATAACGTTACACCATTTAATTAACAATGATCTAATAATTAACAGTCAATCTGGGTTTCGACCTAAATATTCTTGCCATAGTGCTCTAACAAAAATGACCGATAACTGGCACTTAAACATCAACAACGGTAGAATTTGTGGAGCGGTGTTTGTAGACTTTAAAAAAGCTTTTGATATGGTAGATCACGATATTTTAATTAGAAAACTAAAGCAAATGAAGACAAGCACCAACATGGTGAACATAATTACGTCATTTCTATCCGACAGGCAACAAGTCGTGTCCTTCAACAACTGTCTATCAAGACCCACACAGCTTAATATTGGTGTGCCTCAGGGCTCAATACTAGGTCCTCTGCTTTTTGCAGTTTATATTAATGATCTTCCTTTATATATCAATACAACTTGTGATCTATTTGCAGACGACTGTACTATATATACTAGTCAAGAAAACCGTAGTGAATTAGAGAATTCTTTACAAAAGGAACTTGATAATCTTACTAGATGGAGCAATGAAAACCGCATGCAAATTAACATCGACAAAACCAAATCCATGCTAATAACGACCAGACAAAAACTACAGACACTAGCCATAACTGGATCACCGCTCGAACTCCGCATGGGCACGTTACCTATAGTTAATGTGACTGAACATAAAACACTAGGGCTTTTAATAGACAGCCATTTGAACTGGAGCTCTCATGTTCACGCTCTTACCAAGAAAATAGCACAAAAAGTTTACCAACTTGCTAAAATTCCGCACTTCCTGGACGAAAGCACACGAAAAATATTCTATACATGCTATATCCAATCACATCTCGATTACTGTTCCACAGTTTGGGATGGTTGCCCTAAATCTAATTTAAAACGACTATGTTCTCTACAAAACCGAGCTATTCGTCTGGTTTCTGGCAGAAAGCACGTTGAAAGTAATTATTTGTACAGTCATCTAAGACTTCTACCACTACAAAAGCGCTTCCTTTTCAACAAAGCCAAATTAGTGAATAAAATTATATCTCAAAATACCCCAGAGTATCTTCTGCCGCTGATTCAATCTAATGCAATGAACAGCAAGCGCCTAAATTTGTTACATGTCTCAAAGCCTAGATTGGACCTATACAAAACATGTTTCGCCTATTCTGGTGCTCACTTATGGAATGATCTGCCTCCAGATCTGAAAACTCCAATGAGTCCCTACACATTTAACCGAAAACTCTTTCAATACTTAATCCATACCGACTATATGCCACCATAATTCATTTACTGGTATAATTGTTCAGTATAATTGTTCATTATAATTGTTTAACTATAATTGTTCACTATATATGTGTGTGCGTGTGGAGAGAGAGAGAGAGAGAGAGAGAGAGAGAGAGAGAGAGAGAGAGAAAGTGGGTGTTAGAGAGAGGGAGAGAGTGAATGCGTGTGTGCGCACGTGCATGCGTGTGTGTGGAGAGAGTGATTGAGCGAGAAATGGTGGGGGAATGTGTCAGTGCATGCATTCGTACGTGTATGTGTGAGAGTGAGTGAGGGAATGTAGGCTTGCGTGCGTTCATGTGCATGCGTTCATGTGTATGTGTATGTGTGAGAGAGTGTGATTGAGAGAGTGAGTGTGTGTGTGTGTGTGTGTGTGGTAAGGATTGTGTGTTAGAGAGTTAGACAGTGGGAGAGTTGATGTGTTAGTGTATGTGTGTGAGCGCGTGCATGCGTGTGAGTGTGTGTATATGAAAGAATACAGAGAGAGAGAGAGAGAGAGAGAGAGAGAGAGAGAGAGAGAGAGAGAGCTGAGCAGATGCATGTCATGTAACACGCATGTTATGTAACACGCGAATCCATATGTTTGTGTATTCTCATCTGTCATATTATCAGTTAAATACCATTTGATTTTATCATGCATAATATAAACTAATGTTCATTACTGTAGTTTGAGTGAGAGAGTCAGTGAGTGTGAATGAGAGACAGAACGAGTGAGCGTGAGAGTGAATGAGTGAGTGGGAGAGTGAATGAGTGAGCGGGAGAGTGAATGAGTGAACGGGAAAGTGAATGAATGAGCGGGAGAGTGAATGAGCGGGAGAGTGAATGCGTGAGAGTGAATGAATGAGCGGAAGAGTGAATGTGTGAGCGTGAGAGTGAGTGAGTGTGTGTGTGTGTGTGTGTGTGTGTGTGTGAGAGAGAGAGAAAGAGAGAGAGAGAGAGAGAGAGAGAGAGAGAGAGAGAGAGAGAGAGAGAGAGCATCACTATTTTTACGTCACATACATTTTATGTACACATTTTTCTCCATGTTTAACATTTTTATGAGACTGCTCATGACAAGTGTCAGTGTATATGTGTGAGTAAAGTGTGGGAGTTTGTTCATACTAGTTTCAATACTAACGTGAGACATTTTGTATGTGTCTAGATGTGAGGAAGTGTGAGTGTATGTGGAGGATATGTGTGAGTGTGGGGATATGTGTGGGTAGTGGGTGTGTGGGTGGGGGGTATGCGTTTGGATGGGTTGGGGTGTGTGGGTTTTGGTGGGTAGTGGTATTTGTGGGTGTTGGTGGGATGTGTGGATGGATGTGTGGGGGTGAAAGTAGGGGTATTGGAATGGGTGTGGGGGATGTGTGTATGGGTGGAGGATATGTGTATGGGACGGATGCAGGGGATGTGTGTTTATGTGGGTGGAGATGTGTGGACGGTTTGAGGAAGTATGTGTAGGAGGCGGGGTTGTGTGGGTAGGGGATTGTGTTGGGTGGATTGGGGATGCAAGGGCGGGTGGGGAGAAGTGTATGGTGTGTGGGTTTGAGATATGTGTGCGGTGTGTTGGTGGGGGATGTGTGAATGATGTGTGGGTGGAGGGTATGTTTGTGGTGGTATGGGTGGAGGATAGTGTGTGGTGGGTTCGGGGAATGTGCGTATGGGTGGGGTATATGTATGGGTGAGTAGGGGATTGTGGTGGTTGGGGGAAGTATGTGGGGGAGTGTTGGTGGGAGATGTGTGTGTTTGGATGGGGAATGTGTGGGTGGGGGTGTGTGAGTGGCTTAGGGATGTGTAAGTGGGTGAGGGAAATGTATGTGTCGGAGTGGGATGTGTGAGTGGGTGGAGGATGTGTGTGGGGTAGGGGTATTGTGATCGAGAGATGGGTTGTTGGGGGTGGGGGTGTGGGTGCGTAGTGGAGGATGTATGCGTGAGTGAGTGTGTGTTGGTGGACGGGTAGGGAATGCGTGTGTGGGTGGGGAGAGGTGTGTGGTGTGTTGGTTGGGGATATTGTGTGGGTGAGGTATGTGTGTGTGGGTGGGGGATTTTTGTGGTGTGTGAGTGGGGGTATGTGGGGTGGATGGGTAAGGGTATATGTGTGGGTGTGGGTGGGAATATTGTGTGGTATCTGGGTGGGGATATGTGTGTGGTGTGTAAGTGGGGATGTGTTGGTGAGGGATATGTGTGTGTGTGGTGCGTGGGTTGGGAATAGTGCATGGTAGGAGGTGTATGTGATGTGCGGGTGGGGGATTGTGTGGTGGGGGATTAGGTTAAGGCATGTGTGGGTGGGTGGAAGTTGTATGTGTGGGTGGTGGGGTGTGTGTTAGTGGACTGGGGATGTATGGGTGGTTAGAGAGATGTGTGTGTGTGTGTGTGTGTGTGTGTGTGTGTGGGGTGGGGGTAGGGACATGTCAGTTGGTGGGGATGTGTGTGTATGGTTTGGGAATGTGTGAGTGGATGTGCGATGTGTGGGTTGGTGGGGGATTGTGTGCATGGGTGGGGAATATGTTGTCGATGGAGATGTGGCTGGGGGATGGGTGGTTTGAGGTGTGGGTGGGGAGAGGATGTGTGGGGTAGTATGTGTATGTGGATGGGCGTAGGATGTGTGGGTTGGTGGGAGAATGTTTGTGGGTGGCGAGTGTGTTTTGGTTGGGGGATCAGGTGAGGGCAGTGTGTGTGGGTGGGGGAGGTGCGGGAGGGGGATGGATCGGTTGGTGGGGTATGTATGTGTCCCTTGGTGTGCGTGTGTGTCGGTAGGTGGGGGTGTGTATGTGTCCCTTGGTGCGCGTGTGTGTGGGTAGGTGGGGGTGTTGTGTGGGTGGGGTGATGTATGGATAGGTGGGAGATGGGCCTCATAACATGGTAATTAGCCTTGTTTATGTTTACAACATTCATTTCACAATGTTTATTTTATCTTCCTATGTAAATGTATAATGCTCTTGATGAACGAAAGACGAGTGATTGGAAGGGCCGAATGTAAGACGGGCCTGCGCGCCCAATTTGTTACCCTAATAAAGTTGATTTGATTTGATTTCTCTTTCTCTCTCTCTTTCTCTCTCTCTTTCTCTCTCTCTCTTTCTCTCTCTCTCTTTCTCTCTCTCTCTTTCTCTCTTTATCTCTATTTCTCTCTCTCTTTCTCTCTCTCTCTTTCTCTCTCTCTCTCTCTCTTTCTCTCTCTCTCTCTCTCTCTCTCTCTCTCTTTCTCTCTCTCTCTCTCTAGATATGTCTTAAGCTCGTTACCAAAACAGTATATGGGCAGGTCGTCTATTGTAGAAGTGACTCATACAACACAATGCTGACGTGACACCCGAGTACACCTGAACCACTTAACAGTATACGTAATCAGTTGCTGCCTTTAGGAGAATACTAATGAGACATTGACAGTTTCATGTCACACCTGGGACAGCGACAGCCTCAACGCGAGAACTGGCGCCACGGAATCATTTCTGTGTGCTGGTGTGAACTCGGCCCTCAATCACATGATGAACATCACTCGGCACTGCCTCTACGTGAGTACAAGGCTGCTCAGTGCCACCAGACCAGCCACATGTGAGGACACGAGGAGGGTCAGGGGCGGATATCAGAGACGGTAGGGAGGGACAGCAGCGGGAAACATACTGCTGTCTGAATGTCGTACCATTACACGCACTCACGTCATTACACACGAACACACACACTCTCACACACACAAGCGCGCGCACACACACACACTTATAACCACCCACTCTCGCCTCGGAAAATCTTGTCACCAGACAACGACTACCTACAACTAGCACCTACAGTAGTCGTGGTGGAGGGGGGGGGAGGGGTGAGTGGTCTCGAAGTATGGTGTCTGCCTCGAATGCTGGAGGTCCCGGGTTCAAGCCCCGGTGAGGGCCGGGAAATTTTTAACGTAGACTTCTAGTAACATCAAACTATCGTCTGTCAAGACGACAAGGTGCCAATATCTAGTAACACAATTTCCCCCTGGTCTCTGGGTAGTGAGATCGGACGTCCGTGTATAAAAAATCCCTTGGCAGTTGGAAATCGAAAAAAGAGTAGTCTAACGGCGCTGCCCGGGCAAAAAATCTACCCAAAGTATTTCAGAATCAGAAGAGATTCTCCGGACTCAGGCTTGAGTTAGAAGTAGAATGGAGCACTTATGGGTGCCAGGTAACCAACCAACCAACCAGTAAGGGTTGAATGGTTGGTTGGTTGGGTGGGTGGGTGGGTGAGTGGTTGGTTGTTTAGTTAAAGTAGTTAGTTATTTAGTTACTTGGTTGGTTGGTTGGTTGGTTGGTTGGTTGGTTGGTTGGTTGGTTGGTTGGTTGGTTGGTTGGTTGGTTGGTTGGTTGGTTGGTTTGCTAGTTAGCTAGTTAGTTTAATTAGCTAGTTAGTTTAGTTAGCTAGTTAGTTTAGTTAGCTAGTTAGTTAGCTAGTTAGTTTAGTTAGCTAGTTAGTTTAGTTAGTTAGTTAGTTAGTTAGTTAGTTAGTTAGTTAGTTAGTTAGTTAGTTAGTTAGTTAGTTAGTTAGTTAGATCATCTTCATTGCACATCGAACCATTCAGTCCATAAGTGCTCGGATCCTCTAAGCCAGTGATTCTCAACCTTTTTTGGCCCATGCCTCCCTTTACCATATGTTCAGAACGTTATTCCCCTCCCCCTTTTCGAATTTCCTCCCTATAAATTCCCCCCTCCCCATACTTACACGGTATACATAAAAATGGAACCTAAATTTAATAACACATACTAGAACAAGTCTAGACATCTACATAAAACGTGATTTGTACTTACGTTATAAAACGAACTTCATTAGAGCGAGAAGTACAGAACCGTAAAATATAGAGGGAAAAACAATATCGAGTAACTGGTTCTTGTATTAATGCGATCTTGAAATAATCTGAATTCCCCCCTCCCCCCCCCCCCCCGGAAACCCTAAAATGTACCCCTGTGGGGGGGGGGGGAATTTCCCACCGGTTGAGAACCATTGCCCTAAGCAAAACCCGCAGCGTGTAGCGGCTAACGACACCAGTTCTGTGTTGGTTTATCAATCTTCTTTGGCTTCCTGTGTAGTGTTCTTGCTTGGCCACGCCTCTTTTAACTTGCTGTTCTCGCAGCCTGATCATGGTTGTAGACTCACAGTCATCGCTTGGTTCTCGTATACGACTTACTTCTCGTAGAGCATTCAGAATGTCAGCCTGGTCCATGGCTCGTCCGCCTTCCACAGTAGCCCTACCTGCAAGCCTCTCAGCCTGTTTATTCCCTTGTACGCCCGCATGCCCTGGCACGAAGATGAAGCTAATCTTTGCCAGCCGAGACCGCTCCAGAGACAGCAACCATTCTCTTCGGACCCACCCCATCTCTATTATCCCGAGCATACTTACTGAGTTAGTAAGGACACATGCATGATTGAATGTCAGTCAACTAACTAAACTAAGTCAGTTAGTTAGTTAGTTAGTTAGTTAGTTAGTTAGTTAGTTTTTAGTTAGTTAGTTAATTAGTTAGTTAGTTAGTTAGTTAGTTAGTTAGTTAATTAGTTAGTCAGTTAGTTAGTTAGTTAGTTTTTAGTTAGTTAGTTAGTTAGTTAGTTAGTTAGTTAGTTAGTTAGTTAGTTAGTTAGTTAGTTAGTTAGTTAATCGCGGTTCCAAGATCACAGCAACGGGTCGTCCCCATTATGCTCCGCTCCTGTGCCAGTGAATATCACATTAAATGTTCCTTGGTGTGGCTGAAATGTATATGGAAGGAAGAGGTGTGTGGGTTGGGGATGTGTGTGTGTGGGTCGGTGTTTGTGTGTGGGTGAGGGAATGTGTGGATAGGGAGTGTATGTGTGGATTGTGGAGGTGTGTGGATGGGTGGGAGAGGTGTGTTGGAGTATGGGAGAAGTGTGTGGGTGGGGAGATTGTGCGGGTGGAGATGTGAGTGGGTGGGTGGGGAGGTGTGGGATGTGTAGGTTTGTGGGGGATGTGTAGGTGGGTGCGGAGATGAGTGGGTTGGTGGGTGGAGGGATGTGAGTATGGATGGAGCGTGTGGGTGGGTGAGGGATGTGTGGGAGGAGGATGTGTGTTTGGGTTGGTGTGTTTGCGTGGGTGTTGGTGGGTAGTGGGATGTGTTGGTGTTGGCGGGTGGGGGATATTTGGGTGTTGGTAGGTGGGATGTGTGTGGGGGGATGTGTGTTTGCGTGGGAGGTGTGTGTGGGTGGAGAAATGTGTTTCGGTGGGGGATGTGTGTGTGTGGTTTTTGGGGTGTGTGAGTGGTTGTGAAATGTGTGGGTGGGCGGGGAAATGTGTTGTGGATGGAAAGATGTGTGGGTATGGGTGGTTGATGTATGAGTGGGTGAGGTATATGTGTGTGTTGGTGCGCGATGTGCGTGTGTGAGGGGTATGTGTGTCTGGTTGGAGGGTGTGTGGGTTAGTGGAGCATGCGTGTGTGGGTGAGCTTGAGTGGATTGGGGTATGTGTGAGTGGGTCGAAAGATGCGTGTGGGTGGGTGAGGGATGTGTGTGTGGATGGGTGCGAGATGTCTGGGTTGGTGGCGGGATCTGTGAGTAGGTGGAGGGATGAGTGGGGGTGTGGTGGGTGGGGGATGTGTGGGTATGGGTTGGTGCAGGATGTGTGTGTTTGAGGGGGGAGTGTGTCACATAACATGAGAATATGCATTGTCTATGCTTACAACATTCATTTGACAATGTTTTTTCCTATGTGAATGCATCACGCACTGTTGATGAACGGAAGACGAGTGATTGGAAGGTCCGAATGTAAGACGGGCCAACGCGCCCAATTTGTTACCCTTTGAAAATAAAGATCAATTCAATTCAATTCAAAGATCAATTCAATTTAAATTCAATTCCTCACTGCCCCATGTGAAAAGTGGAAAAGACAGGAGTTTCGACAAACAACAGCCCGCTCAGGCACACTGTGCATAATGCCGCTAAACTAAACTAAACTAAACTAAACTAAACTAAACCTACAATAGTCAACATGGCACTTGATGACCACGATGATGATGATGATGATGATGATGGTGATGGTGGTGGTGGTGGTGGTGGTGGTGGTGGTGGTGGTGGTGGTGGTGGTGGTGGTTATGATGATCTACTCTCCCTCCCCCTCCACTCCGCCAAAGATACAGTACTGATCAAACCCAGACAATGTTCCCCGAACCCCGGACCGACGCCACGGCTCCTGCAATCCCCCATCCCTGAGCTGGTGTCATTGAGCGTGAACCCGGCAGAAATGTGCTGACCCTCGGCTGACCCCTGCCCCGTGGCTCATTTAGGAAATCCCATCAGGGAAATGCATTTCTGGGGCGTTGTTGTTCGGGGAGAGGGCAAGGCGGGAAGAATCAGTGACCTCTCAACTTGCGGGACACAACTTGTACAGATTGCCTTTGTGTACGATTGAATGGTTTCAAATAACGGGCATCAGTGCATTCTCTGTGCACACATCTGGGCATATAGACTCAATCTCTATACCAAATCTAGCGATACAAATCGAATCTCTATACCAAATCACTTCACCAAGTGGTTAGTTTTAAATATCTAGGGACATTTATAACATCAGATGGAAGATGCACAACAGAGATCAAGAGCAGAATAGGGCAGGCAAAGGCTGCAGTTCAGAAAATGAAGAGTATCTTATGCAATAAGTCAATATCACTGAATGTAAGAAAGAGAGTGCTGAAATGCTATATAGAACCTGTTTTGCTGTATGGCTGTGAATCTTGGAATATAAATGAGCAAATTAGGAAGAGATTGGAAGCAACAGAGATGTGGTTCCTGAGACGAATGTTGCGAATTCCTTGGACTGCTAAAGCAACTAACAACCACTTCCTTAAAGAGGCTAGCGAAACTAGAACATTATATACAACAATAAGAAAGAGTCAAACAGCTTTTTTGGTCATGTGATAAGAAGAGAGGCGCTGGAGAACATCGTGACAACTGGAAAGATCGAGGGGAAGACAGGCAGAGGCAGACCACGAGAAATTATGCTGGATGGATTGCGACGGTGGCCTGGAGAAAAATCAACGGAAGAGTTGATCCAGAAAACCAAAGACCGAGATCTGTCGAGAGTCATGAACGCCTACGCCAGTCGGCACGGCACTTGATGATGATGATACCAAATCGGAGGATATAAACCGAATCTCTATACCACATCGGAGGATATAAACCGAATCTCTATTCCAAATCTAGGGATACTGACCGAATCTCTATACTTCTTCTTCTTCTTCGTTCATCCGGAGTTTTTTTTTCGGACGTGATTGCGTTGTGCCTGTTTACAGCAGTGTAGGGATACAGATCGAATCTCTATACCAAATCTAGGGACATAAACCGAATCTATATACCAAATGTAGGGATACAGATCGAATCTCTATACCAAATCTAGGGACATAAACCGAATCTCTATACCAAATCTAGGGACATAAACCGAATCTCTATACCAAGTGTAGGGATACAGATCGAATCTCTATACCAAATCTAGGGACATAAACCGAATCTCTATACCAAATCTAGGGACATAAACCGAATCCCTATACCAAATCTAGGGACATAAACCCAATCTCTATACCAAATGTAGGGATACAGACCAAATCTCTATACCAAATCTTGGGACATAAACCGAATCTCTATACCACATCTAGGGACATAAACCCAATCTCTATACCAAATCGGATGATACAAACCTAAACTGTTTTTCCCTCTCTAACAAGCAATATACACAACTACATACTCTATACGCTTGTGAGCGTGTTTTGTTTCAACCACTAGTTTGTGTTAATAACTACACGTGGGCGTGTCTTGATTCAACCACTAGTTTGTGTTAATAACTACATGTGGGCGTGTCTTGATTTAACCAATAGTTTGTGGTAATAACTGCACGTGGGCGTGTGTTGATTCAACCACTAGTTTGTGTTAATAACTACATGTGGGCGTGCCTTGATTCAACCAATAGTTTGTGTTAATAACTACATGTGGGCGTGTCTTGATTCAACCAATAGTTCGTGTTAATAATTACATGTATGTGGGCTTGTTTTTTGTTCAACCAATAGTTTGTATTAACTAAATGTGGGCGTGTTTCGGGCGTTACCCGCGCTTTATGTTTGTGTTATATTTTCCCAGTGTGTATGGCGTTACCCGCGCTTTATGTTTATAGTCTCTTACCTCAAGGGTTCTTGACCCGATTGGTCTGAAATGTGTTTGGTCAGCCGCCAGCCTTCTGAGGGCTCGTCTTGTCTACCCACTGTTGCAGGATCCGATACTCATGAGAGGCTGTGTGGCGTTGACATCAACAGCTTTCCGATCTTCTGTATCTCTTGAGCTTCAACTGAATTTGATCTTGCGGTCTGAACCTACAACTACACTTCTAACAGCTTGAACACCGGGTAGAGGTCACCCCAGTCGCTGTTAATGTAATTATGATACGTTTAGTGTTTCATATTGTGGTCACCCCAGTCGCTGTTAATGTAATTATGATACGTTTAGTGTTTCATATTGTGGTCACCCCAGTCGCTGTTAATGTAATTATGATACGTTTAGTGTTTCATATTGTGGTCACCCCAGTCGCTGTTAATGTAATTATGATACGTTTAGTGTTTCATATTGTGGTCACCCCAGTCGCTGTTAATGTAATTATGATACGTTTAGTGTTTCATATTGTGGTCACCCCAGTCGCTGTTAATGTAATTATGATACGTTTAGTGTTTCATATTGTGGTCACCCCAGTCGCTGTTAATGTAATTATGATACGTTTAGTGTTTCATATTGTGGTCACCCCAGTCGCTGTTAATGTAATTATGATACGTTTAGTGTTTCATATTGTGGTCACCCCAGTCGCTGTTAATGTAATTATGATACGTTTAGTGTTTCATATTGTGGTCACCCCAGACGCTGTTAATGTAATTATGATACGTTTAGTGTTTCATATTGTGGTCACCCCAGTCGCTGTTAATGTAATTATGATACGTTTAGTGTTTCATATTGTGGTCACCCCAGTCGCTGTTAATGTAATTATGATACGTTTAGTGTTTCATATTGTGGTCACCCCAGTCGCTGTTAATGTAATTATGATACGTTTAGTGTTTCATATTGTGGTCACCCCAGTCGCTGTTAATGTAATTATGATACGTTTAGTGTTTCATATTGTGGTCACCCCAGTCGCTGTTAATGTAATTATGATACGTTTAGTGTTTCATATTGTGGTCACCCCAGTCGCTGTTAATGTAATTATGATACGTTTAGTGTTTCATATTGTGGTCACCCCAGTCGCTGTTAATGTAATTATGATACGTTTAGTGTTTCATATTGTGGTCACCCCAGTCGCTGTTAATGTAATTATGATACGTTTAGTGTTTCATATTGTGGTCACCCCAGTCGCTGTTAATGTAATTATGATACGTTTAGTGTTTCATATTGTGGTCACCCCAGTCGCTGTTAATGTAATTATGATACGTTTAGTGTTTCATATTGTGGTCACCCCAGTCGCTGTTAATGTAATTATGATACGTTTAGTGTTTCATATTGTGGTCACCCCAGTCGCTGTTAATATAATTATGATACGTTTAGTGTTTCATATTGTGGTCACCCCAGTCGCTGTTAATGTAATTATGATACGTTTAGTGTTTCATATTGTGGTCACCCCAGTCGCTGTTAATGTAATTATGATACGTTTAATGTTTCATATTGTGGTCACCCCAGTCGCTGTTAATGTAATTATGATACGTTTAGTGTTTCATATTGTGGTCACCCCAGTCGCTGTTAATGTAATTATGATACGTTTAGTGTTTCATATTGTGGTCACCCCAGTCGCTGTTAATGTAATTATGATACGTTTAGTGTTTCATATTGTGGTCACCCCAGTCGCTGTTAATGTAATTATGATACGTTTAGTGTTTCATATTGTGGTCACCCCAGTCGCTGTTAATGTAATTATGATACGTTTAGTGTTTCATATTGTGGTCACCCCAGTCGCTGTTAATGTAATTATGATACGTTTAGTGTTTCATATTGTGGTCACCCCAGTCGCTGTTAATGTAATTATGATACGTTTAGTGTTTCATGTTGTGGTCACCCCAGTCGCTGTTAATGTAATTATGATACGTTTAGTGTTTCATATTGTGGTCACCCCAGTCGCTGTTAATGTAATTATGATACGTTTAGTGTTTCATATTGTGGTCACCCCAGTCGCTGTTAATGTAATTATGATACGTTTAGTGTTTCATATTGTGGTCACCCCAGTCGCTGTTAATGTAATTATGATACGTTTAGTGTTTCATATTGTGGTCACCCCTGTCGCTGTTAATGTAATTATGATACGTTTAGTGTTTCATATTGTGGTCACCCCAGTCGCTGTTAATGTAATTATGATACGTTTAATGTTTCATATTGTGGTCACCCCAGTCGCTGTTAATGTAATTATGATACGTTTAGTGTTTCATATTGTGGTCACCCCAGTCGCTGTTAATGTAATTATGATACGTTTAGTGTTTCATATTGTGGTCACCCCAGTCGCTGTTAATGTAATTATGATACGTTTAGTGTTTCATATTGTGGTCACCCACCGAGTGTCGATTGATCAGTATGGGTTTAGCACCATGTACCCAGTAAGCCACACGTGGTATAGAAGTATCCTGTACTGGGTTTACTGTTTATTTTTTGTGGAACAACCTTCTCTTGCGAGATAGTAAATCACTGGGATAAAACGTGATGAATATCACACATGCACTCGCCCACACTATACACACATTCACCCAACCACAACATACATGCATTCACTCACCATCTTCATACATACTCTTACACTTTTACTCACCGATACCATACATACATTCTCTCACCCACCCCATACATACATTTACACACCCATTCCAAACAAACATTTACACATTTACTCACCGACACCATACATACATTCTCTCACCCACCCCATACATACATTCTCTCACCCACCCCATACATACATTCTCTCACCCACCCCATTTATACATTCTCTCACCCACCCCATACATACATTCTCTCACCCACCCCATACATACATTCTCTCACCCACCCAATACATACATTCTCTCACCCACCCCATACATACATTCTTTCACCCACCCCATTTATACATTCTCTCATCCGGTCCTCAAAATGATGGATAGGCAGTAGAGCTGTAAAGGCCTCTGGAGTGTTCATGCTTGTGGCTGCGGTTTACTTACGCATTTTCCTCATGTTGGACTAGTAATGCATGATTCCGTCGCCCTGCTACTGAGCTGAGTGCGTGGAGCGACACTGTGAGCTATTAATTACGTGTGGAGTGCTTTTACATCTGTCCGCAGTTGTTTGTAGCGTGAACTGCATGTTCATAAAAATCGATGCCGGCCGGTCGGTGAACTAACTGGGTTACCTTATGCAGTAATGCGTGGCTGCTGGTTTTCTAGTGACTGCCGCTTTCCATCGACGATGAAATTGTATTTTTCGTAGCGGACTTTTGTTTTGGCATTATGGCAGCAGCATTATGCATAGTATACCTATGCGGGCTGTTGGTTTGTCGAGACTCCTGTCTGTTCCACTTTACACATGGGGAAGTGAAGAGCATTTTATGTGTTGTTTACTAACAGAGGTACGGAGTATAAAGGGGCATCCCGTTTCCGTGAAGTTGGAACCGCGACTAACTAACCGATACACAATACACACATTTACTCACCCACCTAATTCTCTTCCCCCACTTCATACATACATTCTCTCACCCACCCCCATATATACATTCTCTCACTCACCCCCATATATACATTCTCTCACCCACCCCCATATATACATTCTCTCACCCACCCCCATATATACATTCTCTCACCCACCCCCATATATACATTCTCTCACCCACCCCATATATACATTCTCTCACCTACCCCATATATACATTCTCTCACCCACCCCCATATATACATTCTCTCACCCACCCCATATATACATTCTCTCACCTACCCCATATATACATTCTCTCACCTACCCCATATATACATTCTCTCACCTACCCCATATATACATTCTCTCACCCACCCCCATATATACATTCTCTCACCTACCCCATATATACATTCTCTCACCCACCCCCATATATACATTATCTCACCCACCCCCATATATACATTCTCTCACCTACCCCATATATACATTCTCTCACCTACCCCATATATACATTCTCTCACCCACCCCATATATACATTCTCTCACCCACCCCCATATATACATTCTCTCACCCACCCCCATATATACATTCTCTCACCCACCCCCATATATACATTCTCTCACCTACCCCATATATACATTCTCTCACCCACCCCCATATATACATTCTCTCACCTACCCCATATATACATTCTCTCACCTACCCCATATATACATTCTCTCACCCACCCCCATATATACATTCTCTCACCCACCCCCATATATACATTCTCTCACCTACCCCATATATACATTCTCTCACCCACCCCCATATATACATTCTCTCACCTACCCCATATATACATTCTCTCACCCACCCCCATATATACATTCTCTCACCCACCCCCATATATACATTCTCTCACCCACCCCCATACATACATTCTCTCACCCACCCCCATATATACATTCTCTCACCTACCCCATGCATTAATTCTCTCACCCATCCCATACATACATTCTCTCACCCATCCCATATATACATTCTTTCACCTACCCCATACATACATTCTCTCACCCACCCCCATATATACATTCTCTCACCCACCCCCATATATAATTCTCTCACCCACCCCCATATATACATTCTCTCATCCACCCTCATATATACATTTTCTCACTCACCCCCATATATACATTCTCTCACCCACCCCCATATATACATTCTCTCACCCACCCCCATATATACATTCTCTCACCCACCCCCATGTATACATTCTCTCACCTACCCCCATATATACATTCTCTCACCCACCCCCATATATACATTCTCTCACCCACCCCCATATATACATTCTATCACCCACCCCCATATATACATTCTCTCACCCACCCCCATATATACATTCTCTCACCCACCCCCATATATACATTCTCTCACCCACCCCCATATATACATTCTCTCACCCACCCCCATATATACATTCTCTCACCCACCCCCATATATACATTCTCTCACTCACCCCCATACATACATTCTCTCACCCACCCCCATATATACATTCTCTCACTCACCCCCATATATACATTCTCTCACCCACCCCCATATATACATTCTCTCACCCACCCCCATACATACATTCTCTCACCCACCCCCATACATACATTCTCTCACCCACCCCCATACATACATTCTCTCACCCACCCCCATATATAATTCTCTCACCCACCCCCATATATACATTCTCTCATCCACCCTCATATATACATTTTATCACTCACCCCCATATATACATTCTCTCACCCACCCCCATATATACATTCTCTCACCCACCCCCATATATACATTCTCTCACCCACCCCATATATACATTCTCTCACCCACCCCATATATACATTCTCTCACCTACCCCATATATACATTCTCTCACCTACCCCATATATACATTCTCTCACCCACCCCATACATACATTCTCTCGCCCACCCCCATATATACATTCTCTCACCTACCCCATATATACATTCTCTCACCTACCTCATATATACATTCTCTCACCTAGCCCATACATACATTCTCTCACCCACCCCCATATATACATTCTCTCACCTACCCCATATATACATTCTCTCACCCACCCCCATATATACATTCTCTCACCTACCCCATAAATTAATTCTCTCACCCATCCCATACATCCATTCTCTCACCCACCCCATACATACATTCTCTCACCCACCCCATATATACATTCTCTCACCCACCCCATATATACATTCTCTCACCTACCCCATACATACATTATCTAACTCTCCCCATACATTCATTCTCTCACCTACCCCATATATACATTCTCTCACCTACCCCATATATACATTCTCTCACCCACCCCATATATACATTCTCTCACCTACCCCATACATACATTATCTAACTCTCCCCATACATTCATTCTCTCACCCACCCCATATATACATTCTCTCACCTACCCCATATATACATTCTCTCACCCACCCCATATATACATTCTCTCACCTACCCCATACATACATTATCTAACTCACCCCATACATTCATTCTCTCACCAACCCCATATATACATTCTCTCACCTACCCCATATATACATTCTCTCACCCACCCCATATATACATTCTCTCACCCACCCCATATATACATTCTCTCACCTACCCCATATATACATTCTCTCACCCACCCCCATATATACCTTCTCTCACCTACCCCATACATTCATTCTCTCACCCACCCCATATATACATTCTCTCACCTACCCCATATATACATTCTCTCACCCACCCCCATATATACATTCTCTCACCTACCCCATACATACATTCTCTCACCCACCCCCATATATACATTCTCTCACCCACCCCCATATATACATTTTCTCACCCACCCCCATATATACATTCTCTCACCTACCCCATATATACATTCTCTCACCCACATTCTCTCACCTACCCCATACATACATTATCTAACTCTCCCCATACATTCATTCTCTCACCCACCCCATATATACATTCTCTCACCTACCCCATACATACATTCTCTCACCCACCCCCATATATACATTCTCTCACCTACCCCATACATACATTATCTAACTCTCCCCATACATCCATTCTCTCACCCACCCCATACATACATTCTCTCACCTACCCCATATATACATTCTCTCACCTACCCCATATATACATTCTCTCACCTACCCCATATATACATTCTCTCACCTACCCCATATATACATTCTCTCACCTACCCCATACATACATTATCTAACTCTCCCCATACATCCATTCTCTCACCCACCCCATACATACATTCTCTCACCTACCCCATATATACATTCTCTCACCCACCCCATACATACATTATCTAACTCTCCCCATACATCCATTCTCTCACCCACCCCATACATACATTCTCTCACCTACCCCATATATACATTCTCTCACCCACCCTATATATACATTCTCTCACCTACCCCATATATACATTATCTAACTCTCCCCATACATTCATTCTCTCACCCACCCCATATATACATTCTCTCACCTACCCCATACATACATTCTCTCACCCACCCCCATATATACATTCTCTCACCTACCCCATACATACATTATCTCACCCACCCCCATATATACATTCTCTCACCTACCCCATACATACATTCTCTCACCCACCCCCATATATACATTCTCTCACCTACCCCATACATACATTCTCTCACCCACCCCATACATTCATTCTCTCACCCACCCCCATATATACATTCTCTCACCTACCCCATACATACATTCTCTCACCTACCCCATACATTCATTCTCGCACCCACCCCCATATATACATTCTCTCACCTACCCCATACATACATTCTCTCACCCACCCCATACATTCATTCTCTCACCCACCCCCATATATACATTCTCTCACCTACCCCATACATACATTCTCTCACCCACCCCCATATATACATTCTCTCACCTACCCCATACATACATTCTCTCACCCACCCCATACATTCATTCACTCACCCACCCCCATATATACATTCTCTCACCTACCCCATACATACATTCTCTCACCCACCCCATACATTCATTCTCTCACCCACCCCATATATACATTCTCTCACCTACCCCATATATACATTATCTAACTCTCCCCATACATTCATTCTCTCACCCACCCCATATATACATTCTCTCACCTACCCCATACATACATTCTCTCACCCACCCCCATATATACATTCTCTCACCTACCCCATACATACATTATCTCACCCACCCCCATATATACATTCTCTCACCTACCCCATACATACATTCTCTCACCCACCCCCATATATACATTCTCTCACCTACCCCATACATACATTCTCTCACCCACCCCATACATTCATTCTCTCACCCACCCCCATATATACATTCTCTCACCTACCCCATACATACATTCTCTCACCTACCCCATACATTCATTCTTTCACCCACCCCCATATATACATTCTCTCACCTACCCCATACATACATTCTCTCATCCACCCCATACATTCATTCTCTCACCCACCCCCATATATACATTCTCTCACCTACCCCATACATACATTCTCTCACCCACCCCCATATATACATTCTCTCACCTACCCCATACATTCATTCTCTCACCCACCCCCATATATACATTCTCTCACCTACCCCATACATACATTCTCTCACCCACCCCATACATTCATTCTCTCACCCACCCCCATATATACATTCTCTCACCTACCCCATACATACATTCTCTCACCCACCCCATACATTCATTCTCTCACCCACCCCCATATATACATTCTCTCACCTACCCCATACATACATTCTCTCACCTACCCCCATACATTCATTCTCTCACCCACCCCCATATATACATTCTCTCACCTACCCCATACATACATTCTCTCACCCACCCCCATATATACATTCTATCACCCACCCCATACATTCATTCCTCACCTACCCCATACATTCATTCTCTCACCTACCCCATACATACATTCTCTCATCTACCCCATACATTCATTCTCTCACCCACCCCCATATATACATTCTCTCACCTACCCCAACATACATTCTCTCACCTACCCCATACATTCATTCTCTCACCTACCCCATACATACATTCTCTCACCTACCCCATACATACATTCTCTCACCTACCCCATACATACATTCTCTCACCCACCCCATATATACATTCTCTCACCTACCCCATACATACATTCTCTCACCCACCCCCATATATACATTCTCTCACCTACCCCATACATTCATTCTCTCACCCACCCCCATATATACATTCTCTCACCTACCCCATACATACATTCTCTCACCCACCCCCATATATACATTCTCTCACCTACCCCATACATACATTCTCTCACCCACCCCATACATTCATTCTCTCACCCACCCCCATATATACATTCTCTCACCTACCCCATACATACATTCTCTCACCCACCCCATACATTCATTCTCTCACCCACCCCCATATATACATTCTCTCACCTACCCCATACATACATTCTCTCACCTACCCCATACATTCATTCTCTCACCCACCCCCATATATACATTCTCTCACCTACCCCATACATACATTCTCTCACCCACCCCCATATATACATTCTCTCACCCATCCCCATATATACATTTCTCTCACCCACCCCCATATATACATTCTCTCACCCATCCCATACATTCATTCTCTCACCCACCCCCATATATACATTCTCTCACCTACCCCATACATACATTCTCTCACCCACCCCATACATTCATTCTCTCACCCACCCCCATATATACATTCTCTCACCTACCCCATACATACATTCTCTCACCCACCCCATACATACATTCTCTCACCCACCCCCATATATACATTCTCTCACCCACCCCATACATTCATTCTCTCACCCACCCCCATATATACATTCTCTCACCTACCCCATACATTCATTCTCTCACCCACCCCATACATTCATTCTCTCACCCACCCCCATATATACATTCTCTCACCCACCCCCATATATACATTCTCTCACCCACCCCATACATTCATTCTCTCACCCACCCCCATATATACATTCTCTCACCTACCCCATACATTCATTCTCTCACCCACCCCCATATATACATTCTCTCACCTACCCCATACATACATTCTCTCACCCACCCCCATATATACATTCTCTCACCCACCCCCATATATACATTCTCTCACCTACCCCATACATACATTCTCTCACCTACCCCATACATTCATTCTCTCACCTACTCCATACATACATTCTCTCACCTACCCCTTAACATTCATTCTCTCACCCACCCCCATATATACATTCTCACCACCCCCATATATACATTCTCTCACCCACCCCCATACATACATTCTCTCACCTACCCCATACATACATTCTCTCACCTACCCCCATATATACATTCTCTCACCCACCCCATATATACATTCTCTCACCCACCCCCATATATACATTCTCTCACCCACCCCCATATATACATTCTCTTTCCCACCCCCATACATACATTCTCTCACCTACCCCATACATACATTCTCTCACCTACCCCATACATACATTCTCTCACCTACCCCATATATACATTCTCTCACCCACCCCCATATATACATTCTCTCACCTACCCCATACATACATTCTCTCACCTACCCCATATATACATTCTCTCACCCACCCCATATATACATTCTCTCACCCACCCCCATATATACATTCTCTCACCCACCCCATATATACATTCTCTCACCTACTCCCATATATACATTCTCTCACCCACCCCCATATATACATTCTCTCACCTACCCCATACATACATTCTCTCACCCACCCCATATATACATTCTCTCACCTACCCCATATATACATTCTCTCACCCACCCCATATATACATTCTCTCACCTACCCCATACATCCATTCTCTCACCCACCCCATATATACATTCTCTCACCCACCCCATATATACATTCTCTCACCCACCCCATATATACATTCTCTCACCTACCCCCATATATACATTCTCTCACCCACCCCCATATATACATTCTCTCACCTACCCCATACATACATTCTCTCACCCACCCCATATATACATTCTCTCACTTACCCCATATATACATTCTCTCACCCACCCCATATATACATTCTCTCACCTACCCCATACATCCATTCTCTCACCCACCCCATATATACATTCTCTCACCCACCCCCATATATACATTCTCTCACCCACCCCATATATACATTCTCTCACCCACCCCCATATATACATTCTCTCACCCACCCCATATATTCATTCTCTCACCCACCCCCATATATACATTCTCTCACCTACCCCCATATATACATTCTCTCACCCACCCCATATATACATTCTCTCACCCACCCCATATATACATTCTCTCACCCACCCCATATATACATTCTCTCACCCACCCCATACATTCATTCTCTCACCCCACCCCATATATACATTCTCTCACCTACCCCCATATATAATTCTCTCACCCACCCCATATATACATTCTCTCACCCACCCCATATATACATTCTCTCACCCACCCCCATATATACATTCTCTCACCCACCCCCATATATACATTCTCTCACCTACCCCCATATATACATTCTCTCACCCACCCCATACATACATTATCTAACTCTCCCCATACATTCATTCTCTCACCCACCCCATATATACATTCTCTCACCCACCCCATATATACATTATCTCACCCACCCCATATATACATTCTCTCACCCACCCCCATATATACATTCTCTCACCTACCCCCATATATACATTCTCTCACCCACCCCATACATACATTATCTAACTCTCCCCATACATTCATTCTCTCACCCACCCCATATATACATTCTCTCACCCACCCCATATATACATTATCTCACCCACCCCATATATACATTCTCTCACCCACCCCATATATACATTCTCTCACCCACCCCCATATATACATTCTCTCACCCACCCCATATATACATTCTCTCACCCACCCCCATATATACATTCTCTCACCCACCCCCATATATACATTCTATCACCCACCCCATATATACATTCTCTCACTCACCCCATATATACATTCTCTCACCCACCCCATATATACATTATCTCACCCACCCCATATATACATTCTCTCACCCACCCCCATATATACATTCTCTCACCTACCCCCATATATACATTCTCTCACCCACCCCATACATACATTATCTAACTCTCCCCATACATTCATTCTCTCACCCACCCCATATATACATTCTCTCACCCACCCCATATATACATTATCTCACCCACCCCATATATACATTCTCTCACCCACCCCCATATATACATTCTCTCACCCACCCCCATATATACATTCTCTCACCCACCCCATATATACATTCTCTCACCCACCCCCATATATACATTCTCTCACCCACCCCCATATATACATTCTCTCACCCACCCCATATATACATTCTCTCACCCACCCCATATATACATTCTCTCACCCACCCCATATATACATTCTCTCACCCACCCCCATATATACATTCTCTCACCCACCCCATATATACATTCTCTCACCCACCCCCATATATACATTCTCTCACCCACCCCATATATACATTCTCTCACCTACCCCATATATACATTATCTCACCCACCCCATATATACATTCTCTCACCCACCCCCATATATACATTCTCTCACCCACCCCATATATACATTCTCTCACCTACCCCCATATATACATTCTCTCACCTACCCCATATATACATTCTCTCACTCACCCCCATATATACATTCTCTCACCCACCCCCATATATACATTCTCTCACCTACCCCCATATATACATTCTCTCACCTACCCCATATATACATTCTCTCACCCACCCCATATATACATTCTCTCACCCACCCCATATATACATTCTCTCACCTACCCCCATACATCCATTCTCTCACCTACCCCATATATACATTCTCTCACCCACCCCATATATACATTCTCTCACCCACCCCATATATACATTCTCTCACCCACCCCATATATACATTCTCTCACCCACCCCATATATACATTCTCTCACCCACCCCCATATATACATTCTCTCACCTACCCCCATATATACATTCTCTCACCTACCCCATATATACATTCTCTCACCCACCCCATATATACATTCTCTCACCCACCCCATATATACATTCTCTCACCTACCCCATACATTCATTCTCTCACCCACCTCCATATATACATTCTCTCACCCACCCCATATATACATTATCTCACCCACCCCATATATACATTCTCTCACCCACCCCCATATATACATTATCTCACCCACCCCATATATACATTCTCTCACCCACCCCCATATATACATTCTCTCACCCACCCCCATATATACATTATCTCACCTACCCCATATATACATTATCTCACCCACCCCATATATACATTATCTCACCTACCCCATATATACATTATCTCACCCACCCCCATATATTCATTCTCTCACCCACCCCCATATATACATTATCTCACCCACCCCCACACATTCATTCTCTCACCCACCCCATACATTCATTCTCTCACCCACCCCCATATATACATTATCTCACCTACCCCATACATTCATTCTCTCACCCACCCCCATATATACATTATCTCACCTACCCCATACATTCATTCTCTCACTCACCCCCATACATTCATTATCTTACCCAACTCATATATATATATACATTATCTCACCCACCCCCATATATACATTCTCTCACCCACCCCCATATATACATTCTCTCACCCACCCCCATATATACATTCTCTCACCTACCCCATACATACATTCTCTCACCTACCCCATACATACATTCTCTCACCTACCCCATACATACATTCTCTCACTCTCCCCATACATACATTCTCTCACTCACTCCATGCGTACCCTTATGCAGAAATGCGTGGCTGCTGGGCTTCTGGTTGACTGCCACTGCCATCGACGATGAACTGTATTTTGTGGACTGTGTGGGTGAACATTTAGGAAACATCCAGATGGGAAAATGACTGCCGATTCCATCAGAGATGAATTGGGTGTTTCGTGGGGGACTGGTGTGTTGACATTCTGGCGGCGGCATTATGCACAGTGTATCTGTGCGGGCTGTTGTTTGTCGAGACTCCTGTCTTTTCCACTTTTTGCAGTGGGGAGCGTTTTGTGTGATATTCACTGGCACAGGAACGGAGCATAATGGGGACGACCCGTTGCTGTGAAGTTGGAACTGTGACTAACTAACTAACTAACTAACTCCATGCGTACTTTCTCTCATTCACCCCATACATACATTCTCTCACCCACTCCATACACACATACTCTCACCCACCCCATACGTATATTTACACATTTACTCACACCAAATATATATATTCACTCACCAACACAATACACACATTCACTCACCCTCATCATACATACATTCACTCACCCTCACCATACATACATTCACTCACCCTCACCATACATACATTCACTCACCCTCACCATACATACATTCACTCACCCTCACCATACATACATTCACTCACCCTCACCATACATACATTCACTCACCCTCACCATCCACACATTCACTCACCCTCACCATCCACTCACCCTCACCATACATACATTCACTCACTCTCACCATACATACATTCACTCACCCTCACCATACATACATTTACTCACCCTCACCATCCACACATTCACTCACCCTCACCATCCACTCCTCACCCTCACCATACATACATTCACTCACCCTCACCATACACACATGCACTCACCCTCACCATATATACATTCACTCACCCTCAGCATGCACACATTCACTCACACACACTTTGCACACATTCATCAGTTTCAGCTCTCATCTACAAATATCGCCACTGCATGAGCCTCACTTCTTCCTACACTCCTCATCCATTGACTCGTGGCATTTCTCTCCTGCACTCCTGACCCACTAACGGTGTGCCACCCACCCCTCCACTCCTGACCCACTAACGGTGTGCCACCCACCCCTCCACTCCTGACCCATTAACGGTCTGCCACCCACCCCTCCACTCCTGACCCACTAACGGTGTGCCACCCACCCCTCCACTCCTGACCCACTAACGGTGTGCCACCCACCCCTCCACTCCTGACGCACTAACGGTGTGCCACCCACCCTCCACTTCTAACCCACTAACGGTGTGCTACCCACTCCTCCACTCATGACCCACTGACCCAGTTTGACTGTCTGCTCTTGCTTTCAGTTTCTTCGACAAAGAGCCGGACCTGAAGATGCTCTTCCCCAAGATGATCAGGATGAACGAGAGCAACCAACTGGAGTGGGAGGTGGACAGGGAAATGCTGCAGGTATCACATCCCATCTGCCCAGCCAGCGTTTGTAGACAGATATACAACACCAACATGTGTGGGACACAGTATTTGTAGACAGATATACAACAACAACATGTTTGGGACACAGTATTTGTAGACTGATATACAACAACGTGTGTGGGAGACAGTATTTGTAGACTGATATACAACAACAAAATGTATGGGACACAGTATTTGTAGACAGATATACAACATGTATGGGACACAGTATTTGTAGACAGATATACAACACCAACATGTGTGTGACACAGTATTTGTAGACAGATATACAACAACATGTGTGGGACACAATATTTCTAGACAGATATACAACAACATGTGTGGCACACAGTATTTGTAGACAGATATACAACAACAGCAGCGTGTGTGGGAGATTGTATTTGTAGACAGATATACAACAACAACATGTGTGGGACACAGTATTTGTAGACAGATATACAACAACAGCGTGTGTGGGAGACAGTATTTGTAGACAGATATACAACAACAACAACATGTGTGGGACACCGTATTTGTAGGCAGATATACAGCAGCATGTGTGGGACACAGTATTTGTAGATAGATATACAACAACAACACATGTCTAAATTAGTTCGATGATATACATGTCCACATTAGTTAGATGATACAATGTCTATATTAGTTAAATTAAACACATGTCTACATTAGTTAGATGATACACATGTCTACATTAGTTAGATGATACACATGTCTACATTAGTTAGATGATACACATGCCACATTAGTTAGATGATGCACATGTCTACATTAGTTAGACGATACATGTCAACATTAGTTATATGATACACATGTCTAGATTATTTAGATGATACATGTCAACATTAGTTAGGTGATACCCATGTCTGCATTAGTTAGATGATACACATGTCTACATTAGTTGGATGATACATGTCAACATTAGTTAGTTGATACACATGTCTACATTAGTTAGATGATACATATGCCTACATTAAATAGATGTTACACATGTCTACATTAGTTAGATGATACACATGTCTAGATTATTTAGATGATACATGTCAACATTAGTTGGGTGATACACATGTCTACATTAGTTAGATGAAACACATGTCTACATTTGTTAGATGATACACATCCTTACATTTGTTAGATGATACACGTCTAAATTAGTTAGATGAGACACGTTTCTACATTAGTTAGATGATACACATGTCTACATTAGTTAGATGATACACGTCTAAATTAGTTAGATGAGACACGTTTCTACATTAGTTAGATGATACACATGCCTACATTAGTTAGATGATACACATGTTTATATTAGTTAAATGATACACATGTCTATATTAGTTAGATGATACACGTGTCTACATTAGTTAGATGATACACATGTCCACATTAGTTAGATGATGCACATGTCTAGATTGTTTAGATGATACATGTCAACATTAGTTAGGTGATACACATGTCTGCATTAGTTAGATGATACACATGTCTACATTAGTTGGATGATACATGTCAACATTAGTTAGTTGATACACATGTCTACATTAGTTAGATTATACACGTGTCTACATTAGTTAAATGATACATATGTACATATGTCTACATTAGTTAGATGATACACATGTCTACATTAGTTAGATGATACACGTGTCTACATTAGTTAGATGATACATATGTCTACATTAGTTAGATGATACACATGTCTACATTAGTTAGATGATACATGTCTACATTAGTTAGATGATACACATGTCTACATTAGTTAGATGATACACATGTCTACATTAGTTAGATGATACACATGTCTACATTAGTTAGATGATACACATGTCTACATTAGTTAGATGATACACATGTCTACATTAGTTAAATGATACACGTGTCTACATTAGTTAGATGATACATATGTCTACATTAGTTAGATGATACACATGTCTACATTAGTTAGATGATACATATATCTACATTAGTTAGATGATACACATGTCTACATTAGTTAGATGATACACATGTCTACATTAGTTAGATGATACACATGTCTACATTAGTTAGATGATACATATGTCTACATTAGTTAGATAATACACATGTCTACATTAGTTAGATGATACACATGTCTACATTAGTTAGATGATACACATGTCTACATTAGTTAGATGATACACGTGTCTACATTAGTTAGATGATACACGTGTCTACATTAGTTAGATGATACATATGTCTACATTAGTTAGATGATACACATGTCTACATTAGTTAGATGATACACGTGTCTACATTAGTTAGATGATACACGTGTCTACATTAGTTAGATGATACACATGTCTACATTAGTTAGATGATACACATGTCTACATTAGTTAGATGATACACATGTCTACATTAGTTAGATGATACACATGTCTACATTAGTTAGATGATACACATGTCTACATTAGTTAGATGATACACGTGTCTACATTAGTTAGATGATACACGTGTCTACATTAGTTAGATGATACACGTGTCTACATTAGTTAGATGATACACATGCCTACATTAGTTAGATGATACACATGTCTACATTAGTTAGATGATACACATGTCTACATTAGTTAGATGATACACATGTCTACATTAGTTAGATGATACACATGTCTACATTAGTTAGATGATACACATGCCTACATTAGTTAGATGATACACATGTCTACATTAGTTAGATGATACACATGTCTACATTAGTTAGATGATACACATGCCTACATTAAATAGATGATACACATGTCTACATTAGTTAGATGATACACATGCCTACATTAAATAGATGATACACATGTCTACATTAGTTAGATGATACACATGCCTACATTAAATAGATGATACACATGTCTACATTAGTTAGATGATACACATGTCTACATTAGTTAGATGATACACATGTCTACATTAGTTAGATGATACACATGCCTGTCCCCCAGAAACACGCGCTGACTGTCATGGAGGGGTTGGGGGCGGCCGTGGAGACTGCAGGACTCTCATCTGCTGAATGCCGTGCTCATCGCCCTGGGTCAGACCCACCACAAGCGGAACATCAGACCCTGGATGCTCACGGTGAGATGACAGTACCACATAGACGATAAAACTACATTAATGACAGTACCACACAGCTTACACTACCACACAGATGACAGTACCACACAGCTTACACTACCACACAGATGACAGTACCACACAGATGACAGTACCACACAGATGATAAAACTACATTAATGAAGGTACCACACAGATGACAGTACCACACAGCTGACAGTACCACACAGCTGACAGTACCACACAGATGACAGTACCACACAGATGACAGTACCACACAGATGACAGTACCACACAGCTGACAGTACCACACAGATGACAGTACCACACAGATGACAGTACCATACAGATGACAGTACCATACAGATGACAGTACCATACAGATGACAGTACCACACAGATGACAGTACCACACAGATGACAGTACCACACAGATGACAGTACCACACAGATGACAGTACCACACAGATGACAGTACCACACAGATGACAGTACCACACAGATGACAGTACCACACAGATGACAGTACCACACAGATGACAGTACCATACAGATGACAGTACCACACAGCTGACAGTACCACACAGATGACAGTACCACACAGATGACAGTACCACACAGATGACAGTACCACACAGATGACAGTACCACACAGATGACAGTACCATACAGCTGACAGTACCACACAGATGACAGTACCACACAGATGACAGTACCATACAGCTGACAGTATAAAACAAGCAACAGTATCATATACCTGACAGTATAGACGAGCTGACAGTATCATATAACTTACAGTCTCAAACAATTGACGGTACCACACAACTGGCAGTATCACATAGGTGACAGTATCACTCACTGTCAGTATCACACAACTGGCAGTATCACATAGGTGACAGTATCACTCACTGTCAGTATCACACAACTGGCAGTATCACATAGGTGACAGTATCACTCACTGTCAGTATCACACAACTGGCAGTATCAACTAATCAGGCTACTACCTCACCCATTGTTCTGTAACTACTACCACATCTACTGTTCCGTAACTACTACCACATCTACTGTTCCGTAACTACTTCCGCGCCAACTGTTCCACAACTACTACCACACCTATTGTTCCATAACTACTACCACACCTATTGTTCCATAACTACTACAACATCTACTGTACTATAACTACCACCACATCTACTGTACTATAACTACCACCACATCCACTGTTCTAAAACAACTACCACACCTACTGAACTATAACTACTACCACATCTACCGTTCTATAACTACCACCGCACCTAATGTTCCATAACTACTACCAAATATATTGTTCTATAACTACTACCACACCTACTGTACTATAACTGCTACCACACCTACTGTACTATAACTACTACCACACCTACTGCTCTATAACTGCTACCACACCTACCGTTCTATAACTACTACCACACCTACTGTTTGATAACTACTACCACACCTACTGTACTATAACTGCTACCACACCTACTGTACTATAACTACTACCACACCTACTGCTCTATAACTGCTACCACACCTACTGTACTATAACTACTACCACACCTACTGTACTATAACTACTACCACACCTACTGTACTATAACTACTACCACACCTACTGTACTATAACTACTATCACACCTACTGTACTATAACTACTATCACACCTACTGTACTATAACTACTATCACACCTACTGTACTATAACTACTACCACACCTACTGTACTATAACTACTATCACACCTACTGTACTATAACTACTACCACACCTACTGTACTATAACTGCTACAACACCCACTGTACTATAACTGCTACAACACCTACTGTACTATAAGTACTATCCAATATGTTGTTCTACAACTAGTACAACACCTACTGTACTATAACTGCTACAACACCTACTGTACTATAACAACTACCACGACTACTGTACTATATCTGCTACCACACCTACTGTTCTACAACTGCTACCACACCTATTGTTCTATAATAACTACCATACCTACTGTACTATATTTGCTACCACACCTACTGTTCTATAACAACTACCACACCTACTGTTCTATTAACAACTACCACACCTACTGTTCTATAACAACTACCACACCTACTGTTCTATAACAACTACCCCACCTACTGTTCTATAACTATAAGATATTACCACATCTACTGTTCTATAACAGCTACCACACCTACTGTTCTATAACTATAAGATATTACCACATCTACTGTTCTATAACAACTACCACACCTACTGTTCTATAACAACTACCCCACCTACTGTTCTATAACTATAAGATATTACCACACCTACTGTTCTATAACAACTACCCCACCTACTGTTCTATAACTATAAGATATTACCACATCTACTGTTCTATAACTATAAGATATTACCACATCTACTGTTCTATAACATCTACCCCACCTACTGTTCTATAACTATAAGATATTACCACATCTACTGTTCTATAACTATAAGATATTACCACACCTACTGTTCTATAACAACTACCCCACCTACTGTTCTATAACTATAAGATATTACCACATCTACTGTTCTATAACAACTACCACACCTACTGTTCTATAACAACTACCCCACCTACTGTTCTATAACTATAAGATATTACCACATCTACTGTTCTATAACAACTACCACACCTACTGTTCTATAACAACTACCCCACCTATTGTTCTATAACTATAAGATATTACCACATCTACTGTTCTATAACAGCTACCCCACCTACTGTTCTATAACTATAAGATATTACCACATCTACTGTTCTATAACAACTACCACACCTACTGTTCTATAACAGCTACCACACCTACTGTTCTATAACAACTACCACACCTACTGTTCTATAACTACTACCACATCTACTGTTCTATAACAACTACCACACCTACTGTTCTATAACTATAAGATATTACCACATCTACTGAACACAACTGTTTCTGCCATCTGCAGCGCATGTGGCCTTCTTTGAGCGTGGGTCTGGCGGCGGTGCTGGGGGATGGCTACACACGCGAGGTGTGCGAGGCCTGGAAGAAACTCTACACTTACATCTGTCTGCAGATGAGGATCGGCATGGAGAACCCCGACCTCATCGTGGACATCAACGACGGACTGCCCCCCTAAAGACAGAGTCGATGTGAACTCGCATGACCAGTTCACGTAAACAATCTGAGATATACAACAGACAACACAACACAAAACATGTATGTGACATGTCGGCTGCTCATTTGTATGTTTCTGTTTCCGGACTCTTCCTTGAGAATATACACAAGAATAATACATACAAGAATACATACAAGAAGTCTGGTCTGGTTGCCAGTGGACAGAACACCACCAAGACACGTAAACACATCAACAATATATGGAATCGATGAACAAGTAAGACACCACAGACAGCACCATGCCCACTGACCAGTGAGACACCACAGACAACATTCCCACTGACCAGTGAGTTACCACAGGCAACAATATGTCCACTGACCAGTGAGTTACCACAGACAACATTCCCACAGACCAGTGAGTTACCACAGACAACAATATGCCTACTGACCAGTGAGACACCACAGACAACAATAACATGCCCACTGACCAGTGAGACACCACAGACAACAACATTCCCACTGACCAGTGAGACACCACAGATAACAACATTCCCACTGACCAATGAGACACCACAGACAACAACATGTCCACTGACCAGTGAGTTACCACAGACAACAACATGTCCACTGACCAGTGAGACACCACAGACAACAACATTCCCACTGACCAGTGAGACACCACAGACAACAACATTCCCACTGACCAGTGAGACACCACAGATAGCAACATTCCCACTGACCAGTGAGACACCACAGACAACAACATGCCCAATGACCAGTGAGACACCACAGACAACAACAACAAGCCCACTGACCAGTGAGTTACCACAGACAACATGTCCACTGACCAGTGAGACACCACAGACAACAACAACATTCTAACTGACCAGTAAGACACCACAGACAATAACATTCCCACTGACCAGTGAGACACCACAGATAACAACAAGCACACTGACCAGTGAGACACCACAGACAACAACATGACCACTGACGAGTGAGTTACCACAAAAAATAACATGCCCACTGACCAGTGAGACACCACAGACAACAACATGTCCACTGACCAGTGAGACACCACAGACAACAACATGTCCACTGACCAGTGAGACACCACAGACAACAACATTCCCACTGACCAGTGAGTTACCACAAAAAATAACATGCCCACTGACCAGTGAGACACCACAGACAGCAACATGCCCACTGACCAGTGAGACACCACAGACAGCAACATGCCCACTGACCAGTGAGACACCACAGACAACAACATTACCACTGACCAGTGAGACACCACAGATAACAACATGCCCACTAACCAGTGAGACACCACAGACAGCAACATGCCCACTGACCAGTGAGATACCACAAACAACAACATGCCCACTGACCAGTGAGACACCACAGACAACAACACGCCCACTGACCAGTGAGACACCACAGACAACAACATGCCCACTGACCAGTGAGACACCACATACAAATTGCCCACTGACCAGTGAGACACCACAGATAGACAACAACATGCCCACTGACCAGTGAGACACCACAGAGAACAACATGCACACTGACCAGTGAGACACTACATACAAATTGCCCACTGACCAGTGAGACACCACAGATAACAACATGACCACTGACCAGTAAGACACCACAGACAACAACAACAACATGCCCACTGACCAGTGAGACACCACAGACGACAACATGCCCACTGACCAGTGAGATACCACAGACAACAACATGTCCACTGACCAGTGAGATACTACAGACAACAACATGTCCACTGACCAGTGAGACACCACAGACAACAAGAACATGTTCACTGACCAGTGAGACACCACAGACAACAACAACATCGCCACTGACCAGTGAGACACCACAGACAACAACAACATGACCACTGACCAGTGAGACACCACAGACAACAACAACATGACCACTGACCAGTGAGATACCACAGACAACAACATGTCCACTGACCAGTGAGACACCACAGACAACAACATGTCCACTGACCAGTAAGACACCACAGACAACAACATGGCCACTGACCAGTGAGACACCACAGACAACAACAACATGACCACTGACCAGTGAGATACCACAGACAACAACATGTCCACTGACCAGTAAGACACCACAGACAACAACAACATGGCCACTGACCAGTGAGACACCACAGACAACAACAACATGGCCACTGACCAGTGAGACACCACAAACAACATGACCACTGACCAGTGAGACACCACAGACAACAACAACATGACCACTGACCAGTGAGATACCACAGACAACAACATGGCCACTGACCAGTGAGACACCACAGACAGAGCAGCTGTTGGTCAGATAGTTGGTCACTTCTGTCATTTCAGCATAAATGTAAGAAATTGATAATCTCGCTGAACACTGTTGGCTCTGTCTCATATATTGTTAAGTCTATGTTCATATCACTTTCTCACATATTGTTATGCCTAAGTTCATATCACTTTCTCACATTTTCTTGCCAATGTTAATATCACTATCTCACATATTGTTACAGCCATGTAGTTATTTTACATTTTATTGTTAAATTCGCGTTATTATGGAAAAGATAAGAACTAAAATAGGACAATAAATGTCAGAAACAAGGCGTGGTCAGGTAAAGAAACGAGGAATGCAATAATGGCTTCGTCGTTGCTCGTGGGACAGCGGGTAGAGATTCGCGATGACCTATCTTTCTGTTTTATAGACGATTCATTTGCGTTTGCCAAAATGAACCGTTTCCGACATGCATGAGCTCAGTATTTTGGGGAAAGAATTGAGGATATAAGTGAATATATCTCTGAGCAAGAGTCTGTCACTAGATACAAAGAATAACTTGGTGAATTCAGAGCAGTTAACGCGTGAGTTCCTCTGAAGTGGGCAAAGCAGAATGAACACTGCGGCAGTCTGTCTATCACGCCAGCAGACGTCGCCGCAGTTTTCGTTGGGCGGAATGGCCGTCTTCCCTTGTTAGAAATACGTTGTGCTTGCGATGGCACTAAATGGGACAAGATTGTAGTGAATAGTTGTGCTTGCAATAGCACTAAATGGGACAAGATTGTTGTGAATGGTTGTGCTTGCGATAGCACTAAATGGGACAAGATTGTTGTGAATGGCTGTACCCCTCTTGCCATCACAGCGTCTGTGGAACAACAAGAAACAGCTGGTTCGTGACTGTGCTGATTCCTCCAAACATAAACGATTGAAAGCTGCTCCTGTCCTTGTGAGATGTCTTGTTCAGGAATGGATGTGAGGATGTCAGAACTGAGATACCTTGGATGTCAGAACTGAGACACCTTGGATGTCAGAACTGAGACACCTTGGATGTCAGAACTGAGACACCTTGGATGTCAGAACTTAGACACCTTGGATGTCAGAACTGAGACACCTTGGATGTCAGAACTGAGATACATTAGATGTGAGGTTGGCAGAACTGAGACACATTGGATGTCAGGGTGTCAGAACTGAGACACCTTGGATGTCAGGGTGTCAGAACTGAGACACCTTGGATGTCAGAACTGAAACACATTGGATGTCAGGGTGTCAGAACTGAGACACTTTGGATGTCGGGATGTCAGAACTGAGATACCTTAGATGTGAGGATGGCAGAACTGAGACACCATGGATGGCAGAACTGAGACACATTGGATGTCAGGGTGTCAGAACTGAGACACCTTGGATGTCAGGGTGTCAGAACTGAGACACATTGGATGTCATAACTGAAATACATTGGATGTCAGGGTGTCAGAACTGAGACACCTTGGATGTCAGAACTGAGACACCTTGGATGTCAGAACTGAGACACCTTGGATGTCAGAACTGAGACACCTTGGATGTCAGAACTGAGACACCTTGGATGTCAGGGTGTCAGAACTGAGACGCCTTGGATGTCAGAACTGAGACACCTTGGATGTCAGGATATCAGAACTGGACACCTTGGATGTCAGGGTGTCAGAACTGATACACCTTGTATGTCAGATCTGAGACACCTTGGATGTCAGAACTGAGACACCTTGGATGTCAGAACTGAGAAACCTTGGATGTCAGAACTGAGACACCTTGGATGTCAGAACTGAGACACCTTGGATGTCAGAACTGAGACACCTTGGATGTAAGAACTGAGACACCTTGGATGTCAGAACTGAGACACCTTGGATGTCAGAACTGAGACACCTTGGATGTCAGAACTGAGACACCTTGGATGTCAGAACTGAGACACCTTGGATGTCAGAACTGAGACACCTTGGATGTCAGGGTGTCAGAACTGAGACGCCTTGGATGTCAGAACTGAGACACCTTGGATGTCAGGATATCAGAACTGGACACCTTGGATGTCAGGGTGTCAGAACTGATACACCTTGTATGTCAGATCTGAGACACCTTGGATGTCAGAACTGAGACACCTTGGATGTCAGAACTGAGAAACCTTGGATGTCAGAACTGAGACACCTTGGATGTCAGAACTGAGACACCTTGGATGTCAGAACTGAGACACCTTGGATGTCAGAACTGAGACACCTTGGATGTCAGAACTGAGACACCTTGGATGTCAGAACTGAGACACCTTGGATGTCAGAACTGAGACACCTTGGATGTCAGGATGTCAGAACTGAGACATCATGGATGTCAGAACTGAGACACCTTGGATGTCAGAACTGAGACACCTTGGATGTCAGAACTGAGACACCTTGGATGTCAGAACTGAGACACCTTGGATGTCAGAACTGAGACACCTTGGATGTCAGAACTGAGACACCTTGGATGTCAGAACTGAGACACCTTGGATGTCAGAACTGAGACAGCTTGGATGTCAGGATGTCAGAACTGAGACATCATGGATGTCAGAACTGAGACACCTTGGATGTCAGAACTGAGACACCTTGGATGTCAGAACTGAGACACCTTGGATGTCAGAACTGAGACACCTTGGATGTCAGAACTGAGACACCTTGGATGTCAGGGTGTCAGAACTGAGACACCTTGGATGTCAGGATGTCAGAACTGAGACATCATGGATGTCAGAACTGAGACACCTTGGATGTCAGAACTGAGACACCTTGGATGTCAGAACTGAGACACCTTGGATGTCAGAACTGAGACACCTTGGATGTCAGAACTGAGACATCATGGATGTCAGAACTGAGAAACCTTGGATGTCAGAACTGAGAAACCTTGGATGTCAGGGTGTCAGAACTGATACACCTTGTATGTCAGATCTGAGACACCTTGGATGTCAGAACTGAGACACCTTGGATGTCAGAACTGAGACACCTTGTATGTCAGATCTGAGACACCTTGGATGTCAGAACTGAGACACCTTGGATGCCAGAACTGAGACACCTTGGATGTCAGAACTGAAACTCCTTGGATGTCAGAACTGAGACATCTAGGATGTCTGAACTGAGACACCTTGGATGTCAGAACTGAGACATCTAGGATGTCTGAACTGAGACATCTTGGATGTCAGAACTAAGACACCTTGAATGTGAAACTGCTGACGCACCCAGCCAACAGCACAGACATACTGAGAGTATACATGTTGGGTACACCTGTAGCTGTGTCAGCTGACAAGGTGTCTGTTGTGCCAGCTGAAGGGCACAGTGTGTTTTACAAATTGGCGCAGGTTCTTCACGCCAGCACTGAGACAGCAGTAAACCACTGATGTCTGCTTCATTGATGTATTGAGTACATGAAGAGATAGACAAAGTATGACCAATGATTGTTACATTGATGTGTTGAGTATATGAAGAGATAGACAGAGTATGACCACTGATGTCTGTTTCATTGATGTGTTGAGTACATGAAGAGATAGACAAAGTATGACCACTGATTGTTTCATTGATGTGTTGAGTATATGAAGAGATGGACAAAGTATGACCACTGATTGTTTCATTGATGTGTTGAGTATATGAAGAGACAGACAAAGTATGAGCACTGATTGTTTCATTGATGTGTTGAGAACATGAAGAGATGGACAAAGTATGACCACTGATTGTTTCATTGATGTGTTGAGTACATGAAGAGATAGACAAAGTATGACAACTGATTGTTTCATTGATGTGTTGAGTACATGAAGAGATAGACAGAGTACAACCACTGATTGTTTCATTGATGTGTTGAGTACATGAAGAGATAGACAAATTATGACCACTGACTGTTTCATTGATGTGTTGAGAACATGAAGAGATGGACAAATTATGACCACTGATTGTTTCATTGATGTGTTCAGTATATGATGAGATGGACAGAGAATGACCACTGATGTCTGTTTCATTGACGTGTTGAGTACATGAAGAGAAGTTGTGGAGAAACATGTAGGAGAATGTGTTTCTCTTGACAAGCGTTTCATCTTGGCTAGGTTTATGTTGAACATGCCTGGTATCAATGTAAGTGTAGAACATGCATTAGTCTTATGAACATGTACTTGCCAGACTAAACCAATCATGCTTAACTTAGTTTTGATTGTGAAAACATATTGATCTTTTTGTGTAGAAACAACTGTTGTCAGAACTACGTGGTCTTACGTAGTAGTTTTACAGTAAGTAGTCTTACAATGTAAGTAAACAATAAAATTTTGATTGAAGCAGACTTATGATTTAAGTAAACACAATAAAATGTTGACTGAAGTCTTAATATGTAAGTAAACACAATCAAATGTTGATTGAAGCAGTCTTGTGATGTAAGTAAACACAATCAAATGTTGATTGAAGCAGTCTTGTGATGTAAGTAAACATAATCAAATGTTGATTGAAGTCTTAATATGTAAGTAAACACAATCAAATGTTGATTGAAGCAGTCTTGTGATGTAAGTAAACACAATCAAATGTTGATTGAAGCAGTCTTGTGATGTAAGTAAACACAATCAAATGTTGATTGAAGCAGTCTTGTGATGTAAGTAAACACAATCAAATGTTGACTGAAGCAGTCTTGTGATGTAAGTAAACACAATCAAATGTTGTGATTGTTGTTCATTTACAACTACCTGAAAGGCTGCCTATATTCCCTTTCACATCATGGCTTATTTGTAACATAAACAAATAAATGACAAATACATTTGGTTGAAATTGCTCATTATTTGGGCAATGTTGAATCATTAATGAGTGCTCCAGTTGATTATCTCTACAATCTTGTGGCGGCGAGCGGTGATCGAATACTGTGATCAAACTGAGCAAGAGTGCCTGCAACAGTGGATGATAGCAGCGTGTTTTGTATAGCCAATGTTGTATCTCAGTTCTGAATCATATAACATTGTCAAGCTCTTCACAATGAGTCATTAGAGATATGTGTTGTTAGGAGAATAGTGTAGCATCACCAACTAGAGGTCAAGGTTGCAGGAATGACCTTGTAGAGGTCTGTAGAGGACTAAGAACATCCATTTCTACAAGTTGCTGGGCTCTACTATCTCTGATCTCAGTCATTGGTTGTAGACATGTGATCTGTTCTACTTTGTTAATAAATGTTGTTTTCAAGCCTGCAAATATGATCTGTATGCCTTCATGTTAGACTTGCTATTTCATTCAGGTTAGACTTGGCTGCTGCTGCTGCCCATGCTGAAATATTGTACACAAGGACTGGCCTCATTTGTCCAATATACAGCTTATTGAGGACTTTCTCATCATGTCCTCGTGTTGTACCAGGCGATGATCAAATCCGACACCTGGGTCATTTGGGTTATATTCCTGATGCAGTTTTTGAATAGTTTAGTGAGATGTTTATTTGGGAGGGAGAACAATGTGCATATTGTTTATGTGTGTGTGTGTGAGAGAGAGGCAGACAGACAGAACACTGTGCATGTTTATGTGAGTGAAAGAAAACACTGTGCATGTTGCTTATGTGAGAGGGAGAACACTGTGTATGTTGCTTATGTGAGAGGGAGAACACTGTGTATGTTGTTTATGTGAGAGGGAGAACAATGTGCATGTTTATGTGAGAGGGAGAACAATGTGCATGTTTATGTGAGAGGGAGAACACTGTGTATGTTGTTTATGTGACAAGGAGAACAATGTGCATGTTTATGTGAGAGGGAGAACAATGTGCATGTTTATGTGAGAGGGAGAACAATGTGCATGTTTGTGTGACAAGGAGAACAATGTGCATGTTTATGTGACAAGGAGAACAATGTGCATGTTTATGTGAGAGGGAGAACAATGTGCATGTTTATGTGACTGGGAGAACAATGTGCATGTTTATGTGAGAGGGAGAACAATGTGCATGTTTATGTGACTGGGAGAACAATGTGCATGTTTATGTGAGAGGGAGAACAATGTGCATGTTTATGTGACTGGGAGAACAATGTGCATGTTTATGTGAGAGGGAGAACAATGTGCATGTTTATGTGACTGGGAGAACAATGTGCATGTTTATGTGAGAGGGAGAACAATGTGCATGTTTATGTGACAAGGAGAACAATGTGCATGTTTATGTGAGAGGGAGAACAATGTGCATGTTTATGTGACAAGGAGAACAATGTGCATATTTATGTGAGAGGGAGAACAATGTGCATGTTTATGTGAGAGGGAGAACAATGTGAATGTTTATGTGAGAGGGAGAACAATGTGCATGTTTATGTGATAAGGAGAACAATGTGCATGTTTATGTGAGAGGGAGAACAATGTGCATGTTTATGTGACAAGGAGAACAATGTGCATGTTTATGTGACAAGGGGAACAATGTGCATGTTTATGTGACAAGGAGAACAATGTGCATGTTTATGTGAGAGGGAGAACAATGTGCATGTTTATGTGACAAGGAGAACAATGTGCATGTTTATGTGACAAGGAGAACAATGTGCATGTTTATGTGACAAGGAGAACAATGTGCATGTTTATGTGAGAGGGAGAACAATGTGCATGTTTATGTGAGAGGGAGAACAATGTGCATGTTTATGTGACAAGGAGAACAATGTGCATATTTATGTGAGAGGGAGAACAATGTGTATGTTTATGTGAGAGGGAGAACAATGTGCATGTTTATGTGACAAGGAGAACAATGTGCATGTTTATGTGACAAGGAGAACAATGTGCATGTTTATGTGACAAGGAGAACAATGTGCATGTTTATGTGACAAGGAGAACAATGTGCATGTTTATGTGACAAGGAGAACAATGTGCATGTTTATGTGACAAGGAGAACAATGTGCATGTTTATGTGACAAGGAGAACATTGTGCATGTTTATGTGACAAGGAGAACAATGTGCATGTTTATGTGACAAGGAGAACAACGTGCATGTTTATGTGACAAGGAGAACAATGTGCATGTTTATGTGACAAGGGGAACAATGTGCATGTTTATGTGACAAGGAGAACAATGTGCATGTTTATGTGACAAGGAGAACAATGTGCATGTTTATGTGACAAGGAGAACAATGTGCATGTTTATGTGACAAGGAGAACAATGTGCATGTTTATGTGACAAGGAGAACAATGTGCATGTTTATGTGAGAGGGAGAACAATGTGCATGTTTATGTGACAAGGAGAACAATGTGCATGTTTATGTGACAAGGAGAACAATGTGCATGTTTATGTGAGAGGGAGAACAATGTGCATGTTTATGTGACTGGGAGAACAATGTGCATGTTTATGTGACAAGGAGAACAATGTGCATGTTTATGTGATAAGGAGAACAATGTGCATGTGTATGTGAGAGGGAGAACAATGTGCATGTTTATGTGACTGGGAGAACAATGTGCATGTGTATGTGAGAGGGAGAACAATGTGCATGTTTATGTGACTGGGAGAACAATGTGCATGTTTGTGTGACAAGGAGAACAATGTGCATGTGTATGTGAGAGGGAGAACAATGTGCATGTTTATGTGACAAGGAGAACAATGTGCATGTTTATGTGACAAGGAGAACAATGTGCATGTGTATGTGAGAGGGAGAACAATGTGCATGTTTATGTGACAAGGAGAACAATGTGCATGTTTATGTGACAAGGAGAACAATGTGCATGTTTATGTGACAAGGAGAACAATGTGCATGTTTATGTGACAAGGAGAACAATGTGCATGTTTATGTGAGAGGGAGAACAATGTGCATGTTTATGTGACAAGGAGAACAATGTGCATATTTATGTGAGAGGGAGAACAATGTGCATGTTTATGTGAGAGGGAGAACAATGTGCATGTTTATGTGAGAGGGAGAACAATGTGCATGTTTATGTGATAAGGAGAACAATGTGCATGTTTATGTGAGAGGGAGAACAATGTGCATGTTTATGTGACAAGGAGAACAATGTGCATATTTATGTGAGAGGGAGAACAATGTGCATGTTTATGTGATAAGGAGAACAATGTGCATGTTTATGTGAGAGGGAGAACAATGTGCATGTTTATGTGACAAGGAGAACAATGTGCATGTTTATGTGAGAGGGAGAACAATGTGCATGTTTATGTGACAAGGAGAACAATGTGCATGTTTATGTGACAAGGAGAACAATGTGCATGTTTATGTGACAAGGAGAACAATGTGCATGTTTATTTGACAAGGAGAACAATGTGCATGTTTGTGTGAGAGGGAGAACAATGTGCATGTTTATGTGACAAGGAGAACAATGTGCATGTTTATGTGAGAGGGAGAACAATGTGCATGTTTATGTGAGAGGGAGAACAATGTGCATGTTTATGTGACATGGAGAACAATGTGCATGTTTATGTGACAAGGAGAACAATGTGCATGTTTATGTGAGAGGGAGAACAATGTGCATGTTTATGTGACATGGAGAACAATGTGCATGTTTATGTGACAAGGAGAACAATGTGCATGTTTATGTGAGAGGGAGAACACTGTGTATGTTGTTTATGTGAGAGGGAGAACACTATGCATGTTTATGTAAGAGGGAGAACAGTGTGCATGGTCTCACTACAACAGTCTACTACAAACTGATTCCCATGCCTTTCTACTCTATACCTCTTCACACCCTCTGCCCTATAAAGACACAATTCCTTACTCATAACTTCTGCTTCTACAACGATTGTGCCAAGATGATGAGGATTTTCGGCACAGGACCCAGGAAATGTTGAACTCCTTCAGTTCCGTGGCTATCCTGATCATGTTCTTATTGTCAGCTTTCCACCGTGTTCTTTCTATAAGCCGTGCAGATGCTCCCACCTCCACGCCTAAACCACAAAACCTCCGACTAATACTTTCTCTGACCTACCATCCTCACAACATTTCAGTGAAAAATATCCTCTTTCAACATCCGTCTTTTCTTCACACTGATCCTATTGCTAGCGGGTTATTTTCAAAGAAACCCTTGGTGGCATACAGACGGGACCAGAACCTCAAGGATCTTCTCGTCCATAGTAAGGTACAGGGATCTCCACTTTCATCATTCCAGTTGAGTACAAAGGCCTGGCTAAGACCTCATTGTAAGACTTGCCCATATGTGCTACATACCCTAGTGGCACCATTTCCAAACAGCAGGTTTCACATCAAGGAAGAATTTCCGTGCACCAGTCATAAGATAATTTATACCATCATCTGCAAATGTCGTGATATGAAGTATTTGGTGAGATCAGCCTCCGTCTAGCAGACAGATTCTGCCAACACCTGCAGGATATCCATAACAACACCCCTAAGCCGGTTTCCACCCACTTCAACAGCACGGATCACCATGGGGTTTCCAATGTTCAGGTCACTGCCATCCAGTCTTGCTTGTCTGATGCAAAACATCGCAAATATATAGAAAACTGGCTCATCTTCTCAATAGGTTGCCTATCACCACATGGCCCCAACACCCAGCCTAGTTTCATTTAATTGGTGCATTTCCCCCTCCCCCTCCTGCCCCTCTCTTTTGCTTCCCCACCCTACCAGTTGTCACTCCCTCCGTCTCTAACTATGATGTATTTTCTCTATTATAGTTATCTTCTACCATGTCTCTCTCTGGGAGATTCTGGGTGACCGTACAAGCATAAATTTACATGTAGTAGTATCTCGGGGTGCCACACTCAGCACAGCTTTCATTCACAATATAGTGTGCACCTATAAGGATATCACCATTCCTCCGTGACCATAAAATTCCCCAACAGGAGAGCAACCATACTGGATATGTTTGACTGTGTATATATGTGCATGGTGTGTGTGGTTTTGTTTTAAATATCATTACTTATTTCTTGCTTACTACACTTAGCCAGAGATCTATAGCAACGAGAGAAGCTGAGGGTCCTATACCCCCAGTATATCCATCATTCGTGCTGTCTCTCATACACATCTATCTGTCCTTTATCTCTTACAATGAACAGTAACGAGAGAAGCCATGGTAGACACACCCACAGTAAATCCATTATCCGGGTTGTCTCTGGAATACGTCGTTCCATGATTTCCATTATGGAATATGCACTCAAACACAGCAAGAGAAAAACTGGGTGTTACGCACTAGTACCACACAGTATAATAATCTTGCTTCACTGTGCCTGCCCACATCATGTGTATTACCGGTCGTCTGATCTTATACAACCCTAATAACACAATGCATTGGGCGATTTTATCCTATAATACGTGGTATAACATTCCTGACCCTATTTCATAGGGATTAGTTAGTTAGTTAGTTAGCTAGCTAGCTAGCTAGCTAGTTAGTAGCGGTTCCAACTTCATGGCAACGGGTCGTCCCCATTATGCTCTGTTCCTGTGCCAGTGAATATCACACTCAGTAGCAGGGTGACGGAACCATGCACTACCAGTCCAACATGAGGAAAATGTGAATGCAAACCGTAGCCATAAGCGTAAACACTCCAGAGACTTTAACGGTTTAAATGCCTATCTGCCATGTTGGGGACCAGAAGTAGGGATTAGTATGAGTGAAGCCTAATTCTGCATACCCCATGTCACATATGTATGTACACTATTGTATGAATGTTTGTTGACGTGTGTAGATGTATGAATGTGCACCCACACATATAAATTCACCCAGACTTTTGGACTCGCTTCATACACACATAAAGAGGCACAGAAAATGATTTTCGTTAGTATCACCATCATGCTTAGGTGCACACATCATTTCTCTTTAATATTCGTCCACTAGGGCCAACCCATTCACTGGCACCCACTAACACATTGTACGTACATCCTCTGGAACTCCTTAGTTTACACTCTCGGACCACCATCACATCTCCATTGCTTCCAGTTTCCCGCCTTACCTTCCTGCTCCTGTTTTCATGTACCACTTCCATTCATTGACCTGGGATCTTCACTGAACCGTGACCATCCCCTACCCCGGTCCCCATGACCCACAGACTGCCATGGTGTATAACAGAGGATACAGGAGACATTCGTGTTAGTACTACAGCCTGAGATTCTGAGATAAGTAGCAACATTTTTGTTTCAAATTTTCATTTTCTCTTCATTGCGCTCATGTTTTCATCTTTTTATTCTTCTCATGTGTCATCCCAGAAACCACTAAACATATTCTCATGTGTCATCCCAGAAACCACTAAACATATTCTCATGTGTCATCCCAGAAACCACTAAACATATTCTCATGTATGATCCCAGAAACCACTAAACATATTCTCATGTACGAGGGGAAGTCAATAAGTAAGTCACAAATGGCTGTAGAAAAATACCTAAATATGGTAACTTGAAACCAGTTTATTTTTATACATACATTGTCCTTTATTTCTCAACATAATTTCCACCAACATTCATGCACTTATCTCATCGTTTTATCAGTCCTCCCAAACCGGCTGCATAGATGTGCGTTCTGTTTTCTAAACCACGTTTTCACTTCACATTCAACTTCGGCGTCATTCGCGAAATGTCTCTCGCCAAGGTGGGTTTTCAGTGTTTATGCTGACAAATGTTTATCCCGTAAAGCGGTGCATAGCTGGGTAGAAAAAGGTATGCGGGCGAGTCAATAAGTAAGTCACACAGTTCTGTGGGATGGCAGGTAAATGAAAACAAAGCATGCAGTTCTATGAAGCCGGTTTATGAGGACTGATAAAACGATGGGATAAGTGCATCAATGTTGGTGGAAATTATGTTGAGAAATAAAGGGACAATGTATGTATTTTTTTTAAAAACTGGTTTTATGTTGTTATATTTAGTTATTTTTATACAGCCATTTGTGACTTATTTTTTAACTTAGCCTCGTATGATCCCAGAAACCACAGCTCCATACATTGCCCAGACATGACTTCAACCGCATAAGAACTAGGACCGCATTAAGCCTGACACAGGTAGGTCACACATCCCATATAAAACAATACCCATACATCATTTCTCACATTCTTATTGAAACATCAAGATGAGTTATGTGACTGACTATAGGCAGATTGACAGAAATTGACAAACACAGCAACCATCCAATCCGAAAGCTGCATTTATTAAACAGAAACATGTGTACAATCAGACAGCTGGGGATTATACACAAGCATCCAATGAGAGATAGCTGCTTATATTATACAAAAGCAAATATCCAATCAATGTGCTTCTAGTATTATGAGACAAACATCCAATCAGACAGCTGCTTGTAATATACAACCAATGCCAGAGCTGTATGTATTATACAACAAGATGGTGTCAACATGTCAAGGTCAGCTCTGCTGTTAGTGAAACAAAGAACAAATAGAAAACCCAAAAACAAACCTAATAATAATGTGACAACAGAAAGGGAATACTGAGGCCAACCTGCCTGCCAGGTCCTGTGTGACATCAGTGAACCAAGACAGAAACAATAACTCATTTATTGAACTCACAAACTGGTCACACAGCTAGCAGCAGGGACAGCTGTCCACTCAACCATGTGCCAGCTACGGTGTGACATCAATGAACCAAGACAGAAACAACATCTCATTTATTTAATGCACAAACTGGTCACACAGCTAGCAGCAGGGACAGCTATTGCTCAACCATGGGACAGCTGTCTGCTCAACCATAGGACAGCTGTCCACTCAACCATAGGACAGCTGTCCACTCAACCATGGGACAGCTGTCCGCTCAACCATGGGACAGCTGTCCGCTCAACCATGTGCCAGCTGTAAATCATGACTTGTGTTTTACTGTCATGGCAACACATGATGATAATGTGGCCGTCAAATAACCACTCAGCAGACACACACACAAACACACAAAAGATGTTCACAGAGAGTAGAGGATGTCGTAGTGGCCAGGTCTGTAGAGATGTTATTCACAAAGAGTAGAGGATGTCGTAGTGACCAGGTCTGTAGAGAAGTGTCAAGGTCGGCTTGGGGGGAGCCTCATCTGTTGCTTCTTGGGGATTGAAGTTGAAAGCGTTGCAGGTGAGCCCCTCACGGTCCATGTACTCCACACAGATGGGCACTTGCAGGGCTTTGGTCAGGGCCACAATGTGGATGTGATCACTCTCCCTGCCCATGGGCTCCACCTCCTGCAACAACAACAACAAACAGAATCAGGCTCTCCAACACCAAAGCTGCACTCAGGTACAGGTACATGGACTACAGGTGCACCCAGGTACAGGTACATGGACTACAGGTGCACCCATGTACATGGACTACAGGTGCACTCAGGTACATGGACTACAGGTGCACCCAGGTACAGGTACATGGACTACAGGTGCACCCATGTACATGGACTACAGGTGCACTCAGGTACATGGACTACAGGTGCACTCAGGTACATGGACTACAGGTGCACTCAGGTACAGGTACATGGACTACAGGTGCACCCAGGTACAGGTACATGGACTACAGGTGCACTCAGGTACATGGACTACAGGTGCACTCAGGTACAGGTACATGGACTACAGGTGCACTCAGGTACAGGTACATGGACTGCAGGTGCGCTCTGGTACAGGTACATGGACTGCAGGTGCACTCAGGTACATGGACTACAGGTGCACCCAGGTACAGGTACATGGACTACAGGTGCACCCAGGTACATGGACTACAGCTGCACTCAGGTACAGGTACATGGACTACAGGTGCACCCAGGTACAGGTACATGGACTGCAGGTGCGCTCTGGTACAGGTACATGGACTGCAGGTGCACTCAGGTACATGGACTACAGGTGCACCCAGGTACATGGACTACAGGTGCACCCACACCTAGGTACATTGACTACCGGTGCACCCACTCACAGGTACATGGACTACAGGTGCACCCACACACAGGTACATGGGCTATAGGTGCATCCAGGTACATGGACTACAGGTGCGCCCAGGTACATGGACTACAGGTGCATGCACACACAGGTACATGGACTACAGGTGCACCCACACACAGGTACATGGACTACAGGTGCACGCACACACAGGTACATGGACTACAGGTGCATGCACACACAGGTACATGGACTACAGGTGCACCCACACCCAGGTACATGGACTACAGGTGCGCTCTGGTACAGGTACATGGACTACAGGTGCGCTCTGGTACAGGTACATGGACTGCAGGTGCGCTCTGGTACAGGTACATGGACTGCAGGTGCACTCAGGTACATGGACTACAGGTGCACCCAGGTACATGGACTACAGGTGCACCCACACCTAGGTACATTGACTACCGGTGCACCCACTCACAGGTACATGGACTACAGGTGCACCCACACACAGGTACATGGGCTATAGGTGCATCCAGGTACATGGACTACAGGTGCGCCCAGGTACATGGACTACAGGTGCATGCACACACAGGTACATGGACTACAGGTGCACCCACACACAGGTACATGGACTACAGGTGCACGCACACACAGGTACATGGACTACAGGTGCATGCACACACAGGTACATGGACTACAGGTGCACCCACACCCAGGTACATGGACTACAGGTGCACCCACACCCAGGTACATGGACTACAGGTGCATGCACTCACAGGTACATGGACTACAGGTGCATGCACACACAGGTACATGGACTACAGGTGCACCCACACCCAGGTACATGGACTACAGGTGCATGCACACACAGGTACATGGACTACAGGTGCACCCACACCCAGGTACATGGACTACAGGTGCATGCACTCACAGGTACATGGACTACAGGTGCATGCACACACAGGTACATGGACTACAGGTGCACCCACACCCAGGTACATGGACTACAGGTGCATGCACACACAGGTACATGGACTACAGGTGCACCCACACCCAGGTACATGGACTACAGGTGCATGCACACACAGGTACATGGACTACAGGTGCACCCACACACAGGTACATGGACTACAGGTGCATGCACACACAGGTATATGGACTACAGGTGCATGCACACACAGGTACATGGACTACAGGTGCATGCACACCCAGGTACATGGACTACAGGTGCACCCAGGTACATGGACTACAGGTGCACCCAGGTACATGGACTACAGGTGCACCCAGGTACATGGACTACAGGTGCACCCAGGTACATGGACTACAGGTGCACCCACACCCAGGTACATGGACTACAGGTGCACCCAGGTACATGGACTACAGGTGCACCCAGGTACATGGACTACAGGTGCACCCAGGTACATGGACTACAGGTGCACCCAGGTACATGGACTACAGGTGCACCCACACCTAGGTACATTGACTACCGGTGCACCCACTCACAGGTACATGGACTACAGGTGCACCCACACCCAGGTACATGGGCTATAGGTGCATCCAGGTACATGGACTACAGGTGTGCCCAGGTACATGGACTACAGGTGCATGCACACACAGGTACATTGACTACCGGTGCACCCACACACAGGTACATGGACTACAGGTGCACCCACACCCAGGTACATGGGCTATAGGTGCATCCAGGTACATGGACTACAGGTGCGCCCAGGTACATGGACTACAGGTGCATGCACACACAGGTACATGGACTACAGGTGCACCCACACACAGGTACATGGACTACAGGTGCATGCACACACAGGTACATGGACTACAGGTGCACCCACACCCAGGTACATGGACTACAGGTGCACCCAGGTACATGGACTACAGGTGCACCCAGGTACATGGACTACAGGTGCACCCAGGTACATGGACTACAGGTGCACCCAGGTACATGGACTACAGGTGCACCCAGGTACATGGACTACAGGTGCACCCAGGTACATGGACTACAGGTGCACCCAGGTACATGGACTACAGGTGCACCCACTCACAGGTACATTGACTACCGGTGCACCCACTCACAGGTACATGGACTACAGGTGCACCCACACCCAGGTACATGGGCTATAGGTGCATCCAGGTACATGGACTACAGGTGCACCCAGGTACATGGACTACAGGTGCACCCACACCTAGGTACATTGACTACCGGTGCACCCACTCACAGGTACATGGACTACAGGTGCACCCACACCCAGGTACATGGGCTATAGGTGCATCCAGGTACATGGACTACAGGTGTGCCCAGGTACATGGACTACAGATGCATGCACACACAGGTACATTGACTACCGGTGCACCCACACACAGGTACATGGACTACAGGTGCACCCACACCCAGGTACATGGGCTATAGGTGCATCCAGGTACATGGACTACAGGTGCGCCCAGGTACATGGACTACAGGTGCATGCACACACAGGTACATGGACTACAGGTGCACCCACACACAGGTACATGGACTACAGGTGCATGCACACACAGGTACATGGACTACAGGTGCACCCACACCCAGGTACATGGACTACAGGTGCACCCAGGTACATGGACTACAGGTGCACCCAGGTACATGGACTACAGGTGCACCCAGGTACATGGACTACAGGTGCACCCAGGTACATGGACTACAGGTGCACCCAGGTACATGGACTACAGGTGCACCCAGGTACATGGACTACAGGTGCACCCAGGTACATGGACTACAGGTGCACCCAGGTACATGGACTACAGGTGCACCCACTCACAGGTACATTGACTACCGGTGCACCCACTCACAGGTACATGGACTACAGGTGCACCCACACCCAGGTACATGGGCTATAGGTGCATCCAGGTACATGGACTACAGGTGCGCCCAGGCACATGGACTACAGGTGCATGCACACACAGGTACATTGACTACCGGTGCACCCACACACAGGTACATGGACTACAGGTGCACCCACACCCAGGTACATGGGCTATAGGTGCATCCAGGTACATGGACTACAGGTGTGCCCAGGTACATGGACTACAGGTGCATGCACACACAGGTACATGGACTACAGGTGCACCCACACACAGGTACATGGACTACAGATGCATGCACACACAGGTACATGGACTACAGGTGCACCCACACCCAGGTACATGGACTACAGGTGCACCCAGGTACATGGACTACAGGTGCACCCAGGTACATGGACTACAGGTGCACCCAGGTACATGGACTACAGGTGCACCCAGGTACATGGACTACAGATGCACCCAGGTACATGGACTACAGGTGCACCCACACCCAGGTACATGGAGTACAGGTGCACCCAGGTACATGGATTACAGGTGCACCCAGGTACACGGACTACAGGTGCACCCAGGTACACGGACTACAGGTGCACCCAGGTACATGGACTACAGGTGCACCCAGGTACATGGACTACAGGTGCACCCACACCCAGATACATGGACTACAGGTGCACCCACACCCAGGTACATGAATTACAACTGCACCCAGGTACATGGACTACAACTCCACCCACACCCAGGTACATGGACTACAGCTGCACCCACACCCAGGTACATGGACTACAGCTGCACTCACACCCAGGTACATGAACTACAGGTGCACCCAGGTACATGGACTACAAGTGCACTCAGGTACAGGTACATGGACTACAGGTGCACCCACACCCAGGTACATGGACTACAGGTGCACCCACACCCAGGTACATGGACTACAGGTGCACCCAGGCACAGGTACAGGGACTGCATGTGCACCCACACCCAGGTACATGGACTACAGGTGCACTCAGGCACAGGTACAGGGACTGCATGTGCACCCACACCCAGGTACATGGACTACAGGCGCACTCAGGTACAGGTATATGGACTACAAGTGCACCCACACACAGGTACATGGACTAGAGGTGCACCCAGGTACAGGTACATAGACTAAGGTGCACCCAGGTGCATGGACTACAGGTCAGCTTACAGATGTTGGCTAGGCAGGTTTCAGCACTACAGGCTGAGGATCCTGTACTCTCAGAGATAGATGTCTCAGAGATAGATGTCTCAGAGATAGATGTTACATGTCTAGTGCCTGTTTTGTGGCTGTGTTCAGCCATGTCAAAGCCTGTTTGCCAACCAGCAGCTATAGATTAATATTTAATAACCTGTTTGCCAACCAGCAGCTGTAGCTTAATATTTAATAAACACATACATAGTCTCATATCTGACTACAGGTAAACATAAATATAGTCTATCTGATTACAGGTAAACACATACATGGCCTACATCTGACTACAGGTAAACATAAATATAGTCTATCTAATTACAGGTAAACACTTACCTGGCCTATACCTGACTACAGGTAAACATAAATATAGTCTATCTAATTACAGGTAAACACCTGCCTGGCCTATACCTGACTACAGGTAAACACATTTGTGGTCTATGTTGTTGTTTGTCCATCAAGAATGATGATGACCATTCATTTAATCCAGTGGGGTTGAAGGTATGGAGCCGTCTATACCTGACTACAAACAACACATTTGTGGTCTATACCTGACTATAGATAAACATATACCTAGTCTATACCTGACTACAGGTAAACACATTTGTGGTCTATACCTGACTACAATCAACACATACCTGGTCTAAATCTGACTACAAACAACACATACCTGGTCTATACCTGACTACAGGTAAACACATACCTGGTCTATACCTGACTACAGGTAAACACATACCTGGTCTATACCTGACTACAGGTAAGCACAGACATGATCTATACCTGACCACAGAACTGTTTGACTGTCCTCTCTCCATCAATGAAGTAAATGTATGACTCCTCACTGGCCTGGAGGTGGCCAGATACCAACAATCTGCAAGTCAAACAGAGATCAGCAACATGTGAAAGCCTGGAGGTGGCCAGATACCAACAATCTGCAAGTCAAACAGAGATCAGCAACATGTGAAAGCCTGGAGGTGGCCAGATACCAACAATCTGCAAGTCAAACAGAGATCAGCAACATGTGAAAGCCTGGAGGTGGCCAGATACCAACAATCTGCAAGTCAAACAGAGATCAGCAACATGTGAAAGCCTGGAGGTGGCCAGATACCAACAATCTGCAAGCCAAACAGACATCAGCAACATGTGAAAGCAGTGAACTCACACAACTGGTACCAACTGGCATACACCGTTAACCTTGTGTGTGACCACTCACGTGTGGTGAGGTGATACTGCCAAACTTCTGGTATCATCATCATGCGAATCTTCCTAGAAACACATGACCTGCAGTAGACAGGCAACCATGACCTGCAGTAGACAGGCAACCATGACCTGCAGTAGACAGGCAACCATAACCTGCAGTAGACAGGCAACCATGACCTGCAGTAGCAAGGCAACCATGACCTGCAGTAGACAGGCAACCATGACCTGCGGCAGCTGAGCAACCAAGACCTGCAGCAGACAGGCAACCATGACCTGCAGTAGCAAGGCAACCATGACCTGCAGTAGACAGGCAACCATGACCTGCAGTAGCCAGGCAACCACGACCTGCAGTAGCTGTGCAACCATGACCTGCAGTAGCTGTGCAACCATGACCTGCAGTAGACAGGCAACCATGACCTGCAGTAGACAGGCAACCATGACCTGCAGTAGACAGGCAACCATGACCTGCAGTAGACAGGTAACCATGACCTGCAGTAGCCAGGCAACCATGACCTGCAGTAGACAGGAAACCATGACCTGCAGTAGACAGGGAACCATGACCTGCAGTAGCCAGGCAACCATGACCTGCAGTAGCCAGGCAACCATGACCTGCAGTAGCTGTGCAACCATGACCTGCAGTAGCTGTGCAACCATGACCTGCAGCAGACAGGCAACCTTGACCTGCAGTAGACAGGCAACCATGACCTGCAGTAGACAGGCAACCATGACCTGCAGTAGACAGGCAACTATGACCTGCAGTAGACAGGTAACCATGACCTGCAGTAGTCAACCTGTGAACAGCTGGGCAACCATGACCTGCAGTAGTCAACCTGCAGCAGCCGGGCAACCATGACCTGCAGTAGTCAACCTGCAAACAGCTGGGCACCATGACCTGCAGTAGAAAGGCAACCATGACCTGCAGTAGAAAGGCAACCATGACCTGTGGCAGCTGGGCAACCAAGACCTGCAGTAGCCAGGCAACCATGACCTGCAGTAGCCGGGCAACCATGACTTGCAGTAGTCAACCTGCAAACAGCTGGGCACCATGACCTGCAGTAGCCAGACAACCATGACCTGCAATAGCCAGGCAACCATGATCTGCAGTAGCCAGACAACCATGACCTGCAGTAGTCAACCTGCAAACAGCTGGGCACTATGGCCTGCAGTAACCAGACAACATGACCTGCAGTAACCAGACAACATGGCCTGCAGTAACCAGACAATAATGACCTGCAGTAACCAGGCAACCATGACCTGCAGTAACCAGGCAACCATGACCTGCAGTAGCTGTGCAACCATGACCTGCAGTAGCCAGGCAACCATGACCTGCAGTAGCCAGGCAACCATGACCTGCAGTAGCCAGGCAACCATGACCTGCAGTAGCCAGGCAACCATGACCTGCAGTAGCCAGGCAACCATGACCTGCAGTAGCTGTGCAACCATGAACTGCAGTAGCCAGGCAACCATGACCTGCAGTAGCTGTGCAACCATGACCTGCAGTAGCTGTGCAACCATGACCTGCAGTAACCAGGCAATCATGACCTGCAGTAACCAGACAACCATGACCTGCAGTAGCCAGGCAACCATGACCTGCAGTAACCAGACAACCATCATCTGCACTAGTCAACCTGCAGTAGCCAGGCAACCATGACCTGCAGTAGCTGGGCAACCAAGACCTGCAGTAGCTGTGCAACCATGACCTGCAGTAGCAAGGCAACCATGACCTGCAGTAGACAGGCAACCACGACCTACAGTTGCCAGGCAATCATGACCTGCAGTAACCAGGTAACCATGACTTGCAGTAGCTGTGCAACCATGACCTGCAGTAACCAGGCAACCATGACCTGCAGTAGCCAGACAACCATGACCTGCAGTAACCAGACAACCATCATCTGCAGTAGTCAACCTGCAGTAGCCAGGCAACCATGACCTGCAGTAGCTGTGCAACCATGACCTGCAGTAGCTGTGCAACCATAACCTGCAGTAACCAGGCAACCATGACCTGCAGTAACCAGACAACAATGACCTGCAGTAGCCAGACAACCATGACCTGCAGTAACCAGACAACAATCATCTGCAGTAGCCAGGCAACCATGACCTGCAGTAGCTGGGCAACCAAGACCTGCAGTAGCTGGGCAACCAAGACCTGCAGTAGCTGGGCAACCAAGACCTGCAGTAGCTGTGCAACCATGACCTGCAGTAGCAAGGCAACCATGACCTGCAGTAGACAGGCAACCATGACCTACAGTTGCCAGGCAACCATGACCTGCAGTAACCAGGTAACCATGACCTGCAGTAGCTGTGCAACCATGACCTGCAGTAGTCAACCTGCAGTAGCCAGGCAACCATGACCTGCAGTAGCTGGGCAACCATGCTGTGGTCAACACAGCAGCCAGTTGTGTCAGGTATCTCTATGGTTTGTTTCCCTGTGAGTGACCCTCCACGAGGATTAGATTCATCTCTGTCATTGTTTCCCTGTGAGTGTCCCTCCATGGGGATTAGATTCATCTCTATCATCTCATCTGTCATGTGTTTCCCTGTGAGTGTCCCTCCACAGGGATTAGATTCATCTCTGTCATTGTTTCCCTGTGAGTGTCCCTCCATGGGGATTAGATTCATCTCTATCATCTCATCTGTCATGTGTTTCCCTGTGAGTGTCCCTCCATGGAGATTATATTCATCTCTATCATCTCATCTGTCATGTGTTTCCCTGTGAGTGTCCCTCCATGGAGATTATATTCATCTCTATCATCTCATCTGTCATGTGTTTCCCTGTGAGTGTCCCTCCACGGGGATTAGATTCATCTCTATCATCTCATCTGTCATGTGTTTCCCTGTGAGTGTCCTTCCACAGGGATTAGATTCATCTCTATCATCTCATCTGTCATGTGTTTCCCTGTGAGTGTCCCTCCATGGAGATTATATTCATCTCTATCATCTCATCTGTCATGTGTTTCCCTGTGAGTGTCCCTCCACGGGGATTAGATTCATCTCATCTGTCATGTGGTTCTCTGTGAGTGTCCATCCATGGAGATTATATTCATCTCTATCATCTCATCTGTCATGTGTTTCCCTGTGAGTGTCCCTCCATGGAGATTATATTCATCTCTATCATCTCATCTGTCATGTGTTTCCCTGTAAGTGTCCCATCCTTGGGGATTATAATCATCTCATCTGACTGTCATGTGGTTCCATCTAGACAAGTTCATGGACACTGACAGATGCTGGCAGTAATGATGATGATGAAATATCAATACTAAATATGCAAACTAGTTCATGAGATATTATTTACTGAAAGTGAAGACAATGATGATGAAACAACAAGGTTGCTGTGACAGAGAAGATGGAAATGAAGATAACAATGATGATGACGATGACACCAACCTTAAATACACAACAAAATAGTCTGAGAGTCCCTGGTCGTTGAATGTTTCCAGTAGTTTCTCTACAGTGCCTGGGGTCTCCACTTGCTTCACAATGTCTACAAACTGAAAGTCACCAGTTCATACAATCATCTCACTAAAACATCAACCAGTTCATACAATCATCTCACTAAAACATCAACCATTTCATACAATCATCTCACTAAAACATCAACCATTTCATACAATCATCTCACTAAAACATTAACCATTTCATACAATCATCTCACTAAAACATTAACCATTTCATACAATCATCTCACTAAAACATTAACCATTTCATACAATCATCTCACTAAAACATTAACCATTTCATACAATCATCTCACTAAACATCAACAATTTCACACAATCATCTCACTAAAACATCAACCATTTCATACAATCATCTCACTAAAACATCAACAATATCACACAATCATCTCACTAAAACATCAACAATTTCATACAATCATCTCACTAAAACATCAACAATTTCATACAATCATCTCACTAAACATCAACCATTTCATACAATCATCTCACTAAAACATCAACCATTTCATACATCATCTCACTAAACATCAACCATTTCATACAATCATCTCACTAAAACATCAACAATTTCATACAATCATCTCACTAAAACATCAACCATTTCATACAATCATCTCACTAAAACATCAACCATTTCATACAATCATCTCACTAAAACATCAACCATTTCATACAATCATCTCACTAAAACATCAACCATTTCATACAATCATCTCACTAAACATCAACAATTTCATACAATCATCTCACCAACACATCAACATTTTCATACAATCATCTCACTAAACATCAACAATTTCATACAATCATCTCACTAAAACATCAACAATTTCATACAATCATCTCACTAAAACATCAACCATTTCATACAATCATCTCACTAAAACATCAACAATTTCATACAATCATCTCACCAACACATCAACCATCTCATACAATCATCTCACTAAAACATTAACCATTTCATACAATCATCTCACATTTTCTTACAATTATCATACTAAAACGTCAATCATTTCATACAGCTATCTCAGAAAAAGTTAATTTCTTACAATCAACTCACATAAAGTCAACAATTTTATCACATAATCATCAGACAACACATAAATTATATTAATTATTACACATAATCATCCATCCATCATGTGCCATGCCGGTAAGCGTGGGCGGTCATGTTCTGCCATCTCACTCGATCACCAGAGTCGTGGATCAGCTCCGTGTTTCTGTCTCGACCATGCCACAAGGCCAAGCCATCCATGTACTTGCTTCTAGGTCTTCCCCTTGGTCTGTTCCCCTCGATCTTACCAGTTGTCACCAAATTCTCCAATACATTTCTTCTCATAACATGCCCAAAAAATTTTGACTGTCTACGTCTAATTTCTCTAATCAATTTACGATCTTCATTTGTTTCTTGAAGGACTTGTTCATTGGTCTTTCTGGCTGTCCATGGTATTCTTTGCATTTTCCTCAGAAACCACATCTCTACAGCCATCAGATGTTTCTCAGCCTGACTGCTCATTGTCCACGCTTCACATCCATACAAAAGTACAGGTTCAATGTAGCATCTCAACACTCTTTTTCTCGTTTCAATTGACATCTTTTTATATTATTTTTTATCTTACACATAATCATAGACGAGGGCTATTCCAAAATCAACCGCCAACTGGCTGGTAAAACTTTAAACAAACTGACCATAACATCTAAATACATACAGTGGTTACATACATCACTGCATTACTTTCTCACACAGTCACCACCCACAGTCAGGCACTTGTCGTACCATGGCACGAGTTTTTGTAACCCCTCGCCGATGAACAGCGCCGCCAGGGTACTTAGTCAGTTGTTGACGCTATCCGTGAGCTCCTCGACAGTGTCGAAGTGCTGGGTAGCCAGCCGGACCTCCATTGGAAGAGATGACAATTGCTTGGTGCCAAGTCCAGGCTGTAGGGGGATGGACCCGTGGTGGTGGTGGTGGGGGGGGGGGGGGGAGATTTCCCACTTAAACTGCTCAAGTAAAGCCTTTGTGCAAGCAGCAGTATGGGGTCGTGTGTTGTTGTGCAGGATAATGACGCCACTGGTGAGCATTAAGCACCTTTTGTTTTGGACCGACTGACGAGGCGTCTTCAGTGTTTCACACTAAACTTCTGACGTTATTGTGGTCCCTAGTGTCATGAATTTCATCAACAAAATGCCCTTGTGGTTTTAGAACACTGTAACCATCATTTTTTGTTGCCAAAATGTTTACCTGAATTTTTTGGGGTTTGTTTGGAGAATGAGTGTGTATCCACTGTTTTGACTGTTCCTTCATCTTTGCATTTACGAAGTGAACCCATGTCGCGACTCCAGTCAATATTCTGTTGAAAAATGCATTCCCCACTTCCCAGTAGTGTAGAAGGAATGTCAAAGCTAAGCCCATTCTTTGAGCTTTTTGAACGTCAGTCAGTAGCTTTGGTACCCACCGTGAACAGAATTTGTGGCAACCTAACCTCTCTGTGACAATTCAAAACAAGTCCTAAAAATTTGTGAAAATTCTGTAGAAATATCTTAAATTGTGAAACGGCATGTTTCCACTACGACTTGATCGACTTTTTGAATGAGCTCATCTGTCACTCTTGAATGTCGTCCTTGCCCACCCTCATCAATCACATCTTTACTCCCATTGCTGAATTTCCTGCACCAATCCCTCACAGAACTGTCACTCATAACGTTATCACCGTAAACATAACACAATCGACGATGAATCTCGGCCGTATTTTTACTTTCTGCTTGAAGAAAACAAATCACACCACGAATTTCACAGCTGTAGGGTAAGGCATTGACAGTGTCCATGTTTATTTGTTCACGATTCGTGAACCACTGAACAAATGCAACTGTAGGTTGATGTGTAGTGAGCTAAAAGACTACTGAATGATGCAAGCAATGAACGGTGTCGCTATGGCAACTGGTTTATTTTTACGAGCCAATTGGAGGTTGATTTTGGAATAGCCCTCGTAATTTTAAAAAGCAGTCATTTCATAAAGAACATCAAGAATACAATTCAATCTACCGCAGAAGAATGTCTCGGTGTGTTAACCACGCATAGAAAGAACAGATGGTTCAATCAAAAATGTGAAGAAGCAGTCATTAGGAAAAAGAATGCCAGACAGTTGTGGTTAAATGACATCAACAACATCCAAAAGGAAGAGCAATATAGAAATGAATGTAAAGAGGCTACAAAAATAGTTTGACAGCAGAAGCGAGAATATATGAGTAATATAATCAAAGATATGAAACTAATCACCAGAAAAACGAATCCAGAAAGTTTTTTAAAGAACTGAAGTCAATGAAACGGGGGCACCAACACAACACACATGGTTTAAAAGACAAAAATGGGAATATGATAAATACCAATGAGGAAATGTGCAACACATGGAAAGAATATTTTGCTGAATTACTAAATTGTGAAGCTCCAAGTAACACTTTCCCCCAGGAATAGGTTCTAACGTGTGAACCACAAATTGAAGAACCTGCATTTGAAGAAATTCTATATGTAATCTCACGACTTAAAAACAATAAGGCAGCTGAGGCTGATGGAATTGCTGCTGAATTTATAAAGGCAGGTGGCCATGCATTACATCTAAAGCTATACGAACTAATAATAAAAATCTGGAGGACAGAGAAGAATTACCCCATGACTGGAAAGAGTCATTATTGATACCTATCTTTAAGAAAGGAGACAAGTTCCAATGTGAAAATTATAGAGGAATATCACTACTGTCCACAAGCTATAAGAACTATCCGCGGTATCACTAAATAGACTAAAACCATATTCAGAAGACATATTAGGTGACTACCAGGCATGTTTTAGACAAAACAGATCAACAATAGATCAGATATTTATCTTACGACAAATAGCAGAGAAAAATTGGGAATATAAAAGAGATCTCCATAACATTTTTGTAGATTTTAAAAAGGCTTATGATAGTGTCCATAGGAATAGTCTATGGAATGCTATGCAGGAATTTGGAATAACAAGGAAGTTAATCAACATGACCAGACTATGCATGGAAGATACTTATAATATAGTAACATATAAAGGCAGGAAATCAGACCCTTTCCAAATAACATCTGGCTTGAAACAGGGTGATGCACTATCGCCGCTACTTTTCAATCTAGCTCTAGAGAAAGTTGTAAGGAAGGTAAAGGAGGAATGTGATATTGGAGGAACATCCAAGCTGCTTGGTTATGCAGATGATATAGATATTATAGGGGAAAATGAACAAAAGACATTGGAAATATTGACTCACTTAAAGGAAAAAGCCCAACAGATGGGGCTGGTTATCAACCAAGATAAGACAGAATATATGGTAATTTCAAGAGAAGGAATGGCTAAAATCTCTGGCCACATACAAATAGATAATATGACCATTAAAAGATCGGAAACGTACAGATACCTGTGTACAATCTTCAACTGCTCCAACATCATAAGGGAAGAAATACAAACTAGAATCAATTCTGGAAATAAGATATATTATGCACTACAACACCTACTAAAATCAAATGCGCTATCTCGTAACACCAAGATCACAATATACAAAACACTGATCAGACCAGTTGTGCTGTATGGCTCTGAAACCTGGAGTACAACGAAAGGAGACGAAGCCTTGTTACAAACCTTTGAGAACAAAGTTTTAAGACGCATCTTTGGACCCATTAGGGATACACAAAGTGGAGAGTGGAAAAGAAGAAGTAACAAAGACATTTATGATCTGTTTAAGTCCCCGCTAATCACTGGTATCATGAAGGCTAATAGACTACAATGGCTGGGGCATATAGAAAGAATGGAAGATAATAGAGAAACAAAACTCGTTTACACTCAGAAAATAAATGACCATAGACCCCGAGGTAGACCAAGAAGACGGTGGAGAGATAATATACATACAGACCTACAAGCACTTGGAATCAACGACTGGCAAGAGAAGGTCAACCAGAGAGACGAATGGAGACGGCTTGTATCTGCAGCAAAGAACCTCAATGGCTCGGAACGCTGAAGAAGAAGAAGTCATTTCATAAAATGATCCTACACAAAGTCAGTCATTCCACATAAAGTCAATAATTGCATACAATCATTACACTTAAAGTGTATTCACTCTCTATGTCCTCACACACTCTGTCCTACATCCTAGTGTCCATGTACTCACTCTCCGTTCCCTCACACACTCTGTCCCTGTACTCACTGTGTCGTAGAAATCCTCCAGTGTGAACTGAGGGAAGCCTAGAGCGATCAGCATGTCCTTGGACTTGTGCACAACGTCCACAAACCTGGCCAGGACAGCAAGACAGTAGTCAGAACTGTAGCTGGCTGATGGCATGATGTTAGTGACAGGTGGACATGGCAGAGACAGTGTCAGGTGGAATGCTGATGACATGATGTCAGTGTCAGGTGAACATGTCAGAGACAGAGTCAGGTGGACATGTCAGAGACAGTGACAGGTGGACATGTTGATATGATGTCAGAGACAGTGTCCGGTGGACATATCGATATGAGACAGTGTCAGGTGGACATATCAGAGACAGTGTCAGGTGGACATATCAGAGACAGTGTCAGGTGAACATGTCAGAGACAGTGTCAGGTGAACATGTCAGAGACAGAGTCAGGTGTACATGTCAGAGACAGTGTCAGGTGAACATGTCAGAGACAGTGTCAGGTGAACATGTCAGAGACAGTGTCAGGTGGACATGTCAGAGACAGTGTCAGGTGAACATGTCAGAGACAGTGTCAGGTGAACATGTCAGAGACAGTGTCAGGTGGACATGTCAGAGACAGTGTCAGGTGAACATGTCAGAGACAGTGTCAGGTGGACATGTCAGCGACAGTGTCAGGTGGACATGTCAGAGACAGTGTCAGGTGAACATGTCAGAGACAGTGTCAAGTGGACATGTCAGAGACAGTGTCAGGTGAACATGTCAGAGACAGTGTCAGGTGAACATGTCAGAGACAGTGTCAGGTGAACATACCAGAGACAGAGTAGGTGGACATATCAGAGACAGTGTCAGGTGAACATGCCAGAGACAGAGTCAGGTGGACATATCAGAAACAGTGTCAGGTGGACATATCAGAGACAGTGTCAGGTGGACATGTCAGAGACAGTGTCAGGTGGACATGTCAGAGACAGTGTCAGGTGGACATGTCAGAGACAGCGTCAGGTGGACACATCAGAGACAGTGTCAGGTGGACATATCAGAGACAGAGTCAGGTGAACATATCAGAGACAGTGTCAGGTGGACATGTCAGAGACAGAGTCAGGTGGACATATCAGAGACAGAGTCAGGTGGACATATCAGAGACAGTGTCAGGTGAACATGTCAGAGACAGTGTCAGGTGGACATGTCAGAGACAGAGTCAGGTGGACATATCAGAGACAGAGTCAGGTGAACATATCAGAGACAGAGTCAGGTGGACATATCAGAGACAGTGTCAGGTGGACATATCAGAGACAGTGTCAGGTGAACATGTCAGAGACAGTGTCAGGTGGATATGTCAGAGACAGAGTCAGGTGAACATGTCAGAGACAGAGTCAGGTGGACATGTCAGAGAGTCAGGTGAACATGTCAGAGGCAGAGTCAGGTGGACATGTCAGAGACAGTGTCAGGTGAACATGTCAGAGACAGAGTCAGGTGGACATGTCAGAGACAGCGTCAGGTGAACATGTCAGAGACAGAGTCAGGTGGACATATCAGAGACACTGTCAGGTGAACATGTTGATATGATGTCAGAGACAGTGTCAGGTGGACATGTCAGAGGCAGTGTCAGGTAGACATGTCGATATGATGTCAGAGACAGTGTCAGGTGGACATGTCAGAGACAGTGTTGGATATGATGTCAGGTGGACATGTCAGAAACAGTGTCAGATGGACATATCAGATATAAATGTGACATAGTCTAACAAAACAGTCAGACATTATCGTCACAGTGTCAGGTGAACATGTCACATGGTCATATCTTCACAGAAATGTGAAAGTCATCTCATTTTAGTCTCTGTTGTGTTCAAAACTGAGCTTAGTCATATGTTAACAACTGAAGTTAGGTGTTGATAACTGAGCACAGTCACTTGTTCACAGCTAAGCTGAATCCCTTATTGTTGACAACTGAGCTTAGTCACTTGTTCACAACTGAGCTAAGTCACTTGTTGACAACAAAGTTTAGTCACTTGTTTACAGCTGAATTTAATCACTTTTTAATCAAGCTGTACTCTGTTGCTTTTTTATAATTGAGTCACCTACTGATTACAACAGAGTTCAATCATTTGTTGATAGATGAACTTAGTCACCTGACAGCAATGCAAAGCTAGCTGTTGACATCTGAGCTTAGTCACTTGACAGCAATGTAAAGTCAGTTGTTGACATCTGAGCTAAGTCACTTGACAGCAATGTAAAGTCAGTTGTTGACATCTGAGCTTAGTCACTTGACAGCAATGTAAAGTCAGTTGTTGACATCTGAGCTAAGTCACTTGACAGCAATGTAAAGTCAGTTGTTGACATCTGAGCTAAGTCACTTGACAGCAATGTAAAGTCAGTTGTTGACATCTGAGCTTAGTCACTTGACAGCAATGTAAAGTCAGTTGTTGACATCTGAGCTTAGTCACTTGACAGCAATGTAAAGTCAGTTGTTGACATCTGAGCTTAGTCACTTGACAGCAATGTAAAGTCAGTTGTTGACATCTGAGCTAAGTCACTTGACAGCAATGTAAAGTCAGTTGTTGACATCTGAGCTTAGTCACTTGACAGCAATGTAAAGTCAGTTGTTGACATCTGAGCTAAGTCACTTGACAGCAATGTAAAGTCAGTTGTTGACATCTGAGCTAAGTCACTTGACAGCAATGTAAAGTCAGTTGTTGACATCTGAGCTTAGTCACTTGACAGCAATGTAAAGTCAGTTGTTGACATCTGAGCTTAGTCACTTGACAGCAATGTAAAGTCAGTTGTTGACATCTGAGCTAAGTCACTTGACAGCAATGTAAAGTCAGTTGTTGACATCTGAGCTAAGTCACTTGACAGCAATGTAAAGTCAGTTGTTGACATCTGAGCTTAGTCACTTGACAGCAATGTAAAGTCAGTTGTTGACATCTGAGCTAAGTCACTTGACAGCAATGTAAAGTCAGTTGTTGACATCTGAGCTAAGTCACTTGACAGCAATGTAAAGTCAGTTGTTGACATCTGAGCTAAGTCACTTGACAGCAATGTAAAGTCAGTTGTTGACATCTGAGCTAAGTCACTTGACAGCAATGTAAAGTCAGTTGTTGACATCTGAGCTTAGTCACTTGACAGCAATGTAAAGTCAGTTGTTGACATCTGAGCTTAGTCACTTGACAGCAATGTAAAGTCAGTTGTTGACATCTGAGCTAAGTCACTTGACAGCAATGTAAAGTCAGTTGTTGACATCTGAGCTTAGTCACTTGACAGCAATGTAAAGTCAGTTGTTGACATCTGAGCTTAGTCACTTGACAGCAATGTAAAGTCAGTTGTTGACATCTGAGCTAAGTCACTTGACAGCAATGTAAAGTCAGTTGTTGACATCTGAGCTTAGTCACTTGACAGCAATGTAAAGTCAGTTGTTGACATCGGAGCTAAGTCACTTGACTGCAGCTGAACTGTTTGTTCACAGATATGCTGTTCACTTACTATTGTTCATAACTGAGATTGGTCGCTTGTTTACAGATGCATGTAGTCAGTCACTTTGCTGACAGCTGAGCTTAAATCACTTAATGTTCACAACTGAGCTTATTCATCTGTTGTTCACAACTGAGCTTAATCTCTTAATCTTCACAACTGAGCTTAATCATGTTTTTCACAGCTGAGCATAATCACTTAATGTTCACAACTGAGCTTAATCACTTAATGTTCACAACTGAGCTTAATCATCTGTTGTTCATAACAGAGCTTATTACAACACAACCAGTCAAGGTAACACAACCAATCACAGGTAACACAACCAATCACAGGTAACACAACCAATCACAGGTAACACAACCAATCACAGATAACACAACCAACCACAGGTAACATAACCAATCACAGGTAACACAATCACAGGTAACACAATCACAGGTAACACAACCAATCACAGGTAACACAACTATCACAGGTAACACAAACAATCACAGGTAACACAAACAATCACAGGTAACACAACCATTCACAGGTAACACAACCAACCACAGGTAACACAGTCACAGATAACACAAAAAAATCACATGTAACACAATCACAGGTAACACAACCAATCACAGGTAGCACAATCACATGTAACACAACTAACCACAGGTAACACAACTAACCACAGGTAACACAATCAATCACAGGTAACACAATCAATCACATGTAACACAATCATAGGTAACACAATCAATCACAGGTAACACAATCACAGGTAACACAACTAATCACAGGTAACCCAATCACAGGTAACACAACCACAAGTAACACAATCAATCGCAGGTAACACAATCACAGATAGCACAACCAATCACAGGTAACACAACCAATCACAGGTAACACAATCACAGGTATCACAATCACAGGCAACACAATCACAGGTAACACAACCAATCACAGGTAACACAACCAATCACAGATAACACAACCAATCACAGGTAACACAACCAATCACAGGTAACACAACCAATCACAGGTAACACAACCAATCACAGGTAACACAATCACAGGTAACACAACCATTCACGGGTAATACAATCACGGGTAACACAATCACACACAACCATTCACAGGTAACACAATCACAGATAACACAACCAATCACAGGTAACACAATCACAGGTAACACAACAAATCACAGGTAACACAATCAGGGGTAACACAACCATTCACAGGTAATACAATCACAGGTAACACAAGCACAGGTAACACAAGCACAGACATCACAACAATCACAGGTAACACAATCACAGGTGACACAATCGCAGATAACACAAGCACGGATGTCTCCACTGACCCACCTCTTATAGCCGTCTGGATCCTGCAATAACTTCTCCAAGAAAGCAAACCCAAATGCACGAAAGAAGCAGTTACCATCTCCGCGAGTTTTCCTCATGTTCTTGTAGCGAGCTTTCAGATCCTAGCACAAGAAGACATCATCCAGCTTCTCATCACAACATACCTCTACACAATACCAGTGTCACATCTATCTTGTCAAAGAGTATCATTTGTCATAGAGCATAACTTGTCAAACCATTTCAGTAGTCAAAGAGTATCATTTGTCATAGAGCATAACTTGTCAAACCATTTCAGTAGTCAAAGAGTATCATTTGTCATAGAGCATAACTTGTCAAACCATTTCAGTAGTCAAAGAGTACCATTTGTCATAGAGCATAACTTGTCAAACCATTTCAGTAGTCAAAGAGTATCATTTGTCATAGAGCATAACTTGTCAAACCATTTCAGTAGTCAAAGAGTATCATTTGTCATAGAGCATAACTTGTCAAACCATTTCAGTAGTCAAAGAGCACCACTCATCATACAGCATCACATGTCATACAGCGTCACTTGTGATACAACATTTCATGTCATACAAACATCCCATGTTATACAACATCCCTAGGTACACAGCACCACTTGTTATACAGCACTTGTTATACAGCACCACTTGTTATACAGCACCACTTGTTATACAGCACCACTTGTTATACAACATCCCTTGTTATACAACATCCCTTGTTATACATCCCATGTTATACAGCACCACTTGTTATACGGCACCACTTGTTATACGGCACCACTTGTTATACGGCACCACTTGTTATACAGCACCACTTGTTATACAGCACCACTTGTTATACGGCACCACTTGTTATACATCCCATGTTATACAGCACCACTTGTTATACGGCACCACTTGTTATACGGCACCACTTGTTATACGGCACCACTTGTTATACGACACCACTTGTTATACGACACCACTTGTTATACAGCACAACTTGTTATACGGCACCATTTGTTATACAGCACCACTTGTTATACGACACCACTTGTTATACAGCACCACTTGTTATATGGCACCATTTGTTATACAACATCCCTTGTTATACAACACCACTTGTTATACAGCACCACTTGTTATACAGCACCACTTGTTATACAGCACCACTTGTTATACGGCACCACTTGTTATACATCCCATGTTATACAGCACCACTTGTTATACGGCACCACTTGTTATATGGCACCACTTGTTATACGGCACCACTTGTTATACGGCACCACTTGTTATACAGCACCACTTGTTATACGGCACCATTTGTTATACGGCACCATTTGTTATACAGCACCACTTGTTATACGGCACCACTTGTTATACAGCACCACTTGTTATACAGCATCACTTGTTATACAGCATCCCTTGTTATAAGCACCACTTGTTATACAGCACCACTTGTTATACAACATCACTTGTTATAAGCACCACTTGTTATACAACATCCCTTGTTATACAGCACCACTTGTTATACAACATCCCTTGTTATAAGCACCACTTGTTATACAGCACCATTTGTTATACAGCATCACTTGTTATACAACATCCCTTGTTATACAGCACCACTTGTTATACAGCATCACTTGTTATACAACATCCCATGTCACACATCATATGCCATACAACATCCCACGTCATACAACCTCCCACGTCATAAAACATCACGTCATAAAACATCACGTCATAAAACATCACATGCCATACAACATCATTTGTCAACGAGCATGTACATGTGCGCACACATATGAGGGGAAGTCAATAAGGAAGCCACAGATGGCTGTAGAAAAATAACTAAATATGATAACAACTTGAAACCAGTTTATTTTTATACATACATTGTCCCTTTATCTCTCAACATAATTTCCACCAACATTGATGCACTTATCCCATCGTTTTATCAGTCCTCCCAAACCGGCTGCATAGAACTGCATGCTGTTTTCTAAACCATGTTTTCACTTCACATTCAACTTCAGCGTCATTCGTGAAATGTCTCCCGCCAAGGTGGGTTTTCAGTGGATTAAAAAGGTGGAAATCGCTAGGGTCTAAGTTAGGGCTGTAATGTGGATGTTCCAGAACTTCCCACCTTAGTTGGTTAATTTTCTCCTGACTTAATCGAGCCGTATGTGGTCTGGCATTGTCATGAAGAAGCAACACTCCTCTAGTCAGCAGTCCTGGACGTTTTCTTCGAATCGCATCATGAAGCATCGATAGAACTTCACAGTACGATTCAGAATTCACACTGTCACCTTTCTTCTTGAAACTGGTTAAAATCACTCCTTGACAATCCCAGAACACTGTCAGCATAACCTTCCCTGCTGATGGCGTAACCTTGAATTTTTGCAATATCCTGAAACAGGATGGAAACGCGGTTAAAAAAAAAAAAAAAAAAAAAAAAGGTGAAGAAGGATGTTTCCATTGCATTGAAGCACACTTTGATTCGGGCTGGTAGTGATGCACCCATGATTCATCCCCAGTAACAATCCAGTTCAGCATGTCTTCTTCATCTTCGTATTGACAGAGATGCAAGGAAAGGCCAAATCGGTTCATTTTGTGTTCCTCCTTCAATTGTTTGGGTACCCACCTTGAGCACACTTTCTTAAATTTCAATCGATCATGCATTATGCTGTATGCTGAACCATGTGAGCACCCTATTGCAGATGCTACAGAGTCTATCGTTACTCGCCTGTCACCTCTAATCATCTCCTCCACCCGCTGCACGGATGCTTCTGTTGCAATCTCTACAGGACGACCCGATCGGATTTCATCAACAATTTTAGAGCGCCCTTGAGAAAATTTTTCTACCCAGCTATGCACGGCTTTACGGGACAAACATTTGTCAGCATAAACAGGAAGCATTTCCTTATGAATGTCCTTTGCAGCAGTCCTTTTGCCCCCCCAAAAAAACTCACAACAGCACATTGCTCTTTGGTTGTTCACTCCGTAAGTACAGCCGCCATTTTGTTTGTGCGCTGTGCATGCGCATTAGAACCTAACGCCACCTGACGAACGGGAATATAAAGCTTGATGTTGCTGTCACCTAATGACACCTGTAGAAAACACCAACTACATTTACCTGCCATCCCACGGTACTGTGTGACTTACTTACTGACTTGCCCTCGTAGATAATTTAGTACATACAGACAGGCACAGAAAACTAGCACTACTACATTGGCCATACAACATACAATGTGTGTAGTTCACATGACACACACCACACAATGTGTCAAACATGAACAAATAATGTGTCAAGCATGAACACACTCATCACTTAACATAATGTGTCAAACATGAACAAACTCAACAACACCTAACATCATGTGTCAAACATGAACAAACAATGTGTGAAACATGAACAAATAATGTGTCAAACATGAACAAATAATGTGTCAAACATGAACAAACTCATCACCTAACATCATGTGTCAAACATGAACAAACAGTGTGTCAAACATGAACAAATAATGTGTCAAACATGAACAAACTCATCACCTAACATCATGTGTCAAACATGAACAAACAATGTGTCAAACATGAACAAATAATGTGTCAAACATGAAAAAATAATGTGTCAAACATGAACAAACTCAACAACACCTAACATCATGTGTCAAACATGAACAAACAATGTGTCAAACATGAACAAATAATGTGTCAAACATGAACAAACAATGTGTCAAACATGAACAAAATCATCACCTAACATCATGTGTCAAACATGAACAAACAATGTGTCAAACATGAACAAATAATGTGTCAAACATGAACAAACAATGTGTCAAACATGAACAAATAATGTGTCAAACATGAACAAACAATGTGTCAAACATGAACAAATAATGTGTCAAACATGAACAAATAATGTGTCAAACATGAACAAACAATGTGTCAAACATGAACAAATAATGTGTCAAACATGAACAAATAATGTGTCAAACATGAACAAATAATGTGTCAAACATGAACAAATAATGTGTCAAACATGAATAAATAATGTGTCAAACATGAACAAACTCATCACCTAACATCATGTGTCAAACATGAACAAATAATGTGTCAAACATGAACAAATAATGTGTCAAATATGAACAAATAATGTGTCAAACATGAACAAACTCATCACCTAACATCATGTGTCAAACATGAACAAACAATGTGTCAAACATGAACAAACTCATCACCTAACATCATGTGTCAAACATGAACAAACAATGTGTCAAACATGAACAAATAATGTGTCAAACATGAACAAACAATGTGTCAAACATGAACAAATAATGTGTCAAACATGAACAAATAATGTGTCAAACATGAACAAACAATGTGTCAAACATGAACAAATAATGTGTCAAACATGAACAAATAATGTGTCAAACATGAACAAATAATGTGTCAAACATGAACAAACTCAACAACACCTAACATCATGTGTCAAACATGAACAAACAATGTGTCAAACATGAACAAATAATGTGTCAAACATGAACAAATAATGTGTCAAACATGAACAAACTCATCACCTAACATCATGTGTCAAACATGAACAAACAATGTGTCAAACATGAACAAACTCATCACCTAACATCATGTGTCAAACATGAACAAACAATGTGTCAAACATGAACAAATAATGTGTCAAACATGAACAAATAATGTGTCAAACATGAACAAACAATGTGTCAAACATGAACAAATAATGTGTCAAACATGAACAAATAATGTGTCAAACATGAACAAACTCATCACCTAACATCATGTGTCAAACATGAACAAATAATGTGTCAAACATGAACAAATAATGTGTCAAACATGAACAAATAATGTGTCAAACATGAACAAACTCATCACCTAACATCATGTGTCAAACATGAACAAACAATGTGTCAAACATGAACAAATAATGTGTCAAACATGAACAAACTCAACAACACCTAACATCATGTGTCAAACATGAACAAACAATGTGTCAAACATGAACAAATAATGTGTCAAACATGAACAAATAATGTGTCAAACATGAACAAACTCATCACCTAACATCATGTGTCAAACATGAACAAACAGTGTGTCAAACATGAACAAATAATGTGTCAAACATGAACAAACTCATCACCTAACATCATGTGTCAAACATGAACAAACAATGTGTCAAACATGAACAAATAATGTGTCAAACATGAAAAAATAATGTGTCAAACATGAACAAACTCAACAACACCTAACATCATGTGTCAAACATGAACAAACAATGTGTCAAACATGAACAAATAATGTGTCAAACATGAACAAACAATGTGTCAAACATGAACAAAATCATCACCTAACATCATGTGTCAAACATGAACAAACAATGTGTCAAACATGAACAAATAATGTGTCAAACATGAACAAACAATGTGTCAAACATGAACAAATAATGTGTCAAACATGAACAAACAATGTGTCAAACATGAACAAATAATGTGTCAAACATGAACAAATAATGTGTCAAACATGAACAAACAATGTGTCAAACATGAACAAATAATGTGTCAAACATGAACAAATAATGTGTCAAACATGAACAAATAATGTGTCAAACATGAACAAATAATGTGTCAAACATGAACAAATAATGTGTCAAACATGAACAAACTCATCACCTAACATCATGTGTCAAACATGAACAAATAATGTGTCAAACATGAACAAATAATGTGTCAAATATGAACAAATAATGTGTCAAACATGAACAAACTCATCACCTAACATCATGTGTCAAACATGAACAAACAATGTGTCAAACATGAACAAACTCATCACCTAACATCATGTGTCAAACATGAACAAACAATGTGTCAAACATGAACAAATAATGTGTCAAACATGAACAAACAATGTGTCAAACATGAACAAATAATGTGTCAAACATGAACAAATAATGTGTCAAACATGAACAAACAATGTGTCAAACATGAACAAATAATGTGTCAAACATGAACAAATAATGTGTCAAACATGAACAAATAATGTGTCAAACATGAACAAACTCATCACCTAACATCATGTGTCAAACATGAACAAATAATGTGTCAAACATGAACAAATAATGTGTCAAACATGAACAAATAATGTGTCAAACATGAACAAACTCATCACCTAACATCATGTGTCAAACATGAACAAACAATGTGTCAAACATGAACAAATAATGTGTCAAACATGAACAAACTCAACAACACCTAACATCATGTGTCAAACATGAACAAACAATGTGTCAAACATCAACAAATAATGTGTCAAACATGAACAAATAACGTGTCAAACATGAACAAACAATGTGTCAAACATGAACAAATAATGTGTCAAACATGAACAAACAATGTGTCAAACATGAACAAATAATGTGTCAAACATGAACAAACAATGTGTCAAACATGAACAAACTCAACAACACCTAACATCATGTGTCAAACATGAACAAACAATGTGTCAAACATGAACAAATGTGTCAAACATGAACAAATAACATGTCAAACATGAACAAACAATGTGTCAAACATGAACAAATAATGTGTCAAACATGAACAAACAATGTGTCAAACATTAACAAATAATGTGTCAAACATGAACAAACAATGTGTCAAACATGAACAAACAATGTGTCAAACATGAACAAACAATGTGTCAAACATGAACAAATAATGTGTCAAACATGAACAAATAATGTGTCAAACATGAACAAACTCAACAACACCTAACATCATGTGTCAAACATGAACAAACAATGTGTCAAACATGAACAAATAATGTGTCAAACATGAACAAATAATGTGTCAAACATGAACAAACTCATCACCTAACATCATGTGTCAAACATGAACAAACAATGTGTCAAACATGAACAAACTCATCACCTAACATCATGTGTCAAACATGAACAAACAATGTGTCAAACATGAACAAATAATGTGTCAAACATGAACAAATAATGTGTCAAACATGAACAAACAATGTGTCAAACATGAACAAATAATGTGTCAAACATGAACAAATAATGTGTCAAACATGAACAAACTCATCACCTAACATCATGTGTCAAACATGAACAAATAATGTGTCAAACATGAACAAATAATGTGTCAAACATGAACAAATAATGTGTCAAACATGAACAAACTCATCACCTAACATCATGTGTCAAACATGAACAAACAATGTGTCAAACATGAACAAATAATGTGTCAAACATGAACAAACTCAACAACACCTAACATCATGTGTCAAACATGAACAAACAATGTGTCAAACATGAACAAATAATGTGTCAAACATGAACAAATAATGTGTCAAACATGAACAAACTCATCACCTAACATCATGTGTCAAACATGAACAAACAGTGTGTCAAACATGAACAAATAATGTGTCAAACATGAACAAACTCATCACCTAACATCATGTGTCAAACATGAACAAACAATGTGTCAAACATGAACAAATAATGTGTCAAACATGAAAAAATAATGTGTCAAACATGAACAAACTCAACAACACCTAACATCATGTGTCAAACATGAACAAACAATGTGTCAAACATGAACAAATAATGTGTCAAACATGAACAAACAATGTGTCAAACATGAACAAAATCATCACCTAACATCATGTGTCAAACATGAACAAACAATGTGTCAAACATGAACAAATAATGTGTCAAACATGAACAAACAATGTGTCAAACATGAACAAATAATGTGTCAAACATGAACAAATAATGTGTCAAACATGAACAAACAATGTGTCAAACATGAACAAATAATGTGTCAAACATGAACAAACAATGTGTCAAACATGAACAAATAATGTGTCAAACATGAACAAATAATGTGTCAAACATGAACAAATAATGTGTCAAACATGAACAAATAATGTGTCAAACATGAACAAATAATGTGTCAAACATGAACAAACTCAACACCTAACATCATGTGTCAAACATGAACAAATAATGTGTCAAACATGAACAAATAATATGTCAAATATGAACAAATAATGTGTCAAACATGAACAAACTCATCACCTAACATCATGTGTCAAACATGAACAAACAATGTGTCAAACATGAACAAACTCATCACCTAACATCATGTGTCAAACATGAACAAACAATGTGTCAAACATGAACAAATAATGTGTCAAACATGAACAAACAATGTGTCAAACATGAACAAATAATGTGTCAAACATGAACAAATAATGTGTCAAACATGAACAAACAATGTGTCAAACATGAACAAATAATGTGTCAAACATGAACAAATAATGTGTCAAACATGAACAAATAATGTGTCAAACATGAACAAACTCATCACCTAACATCATGTGTCAAACATGAACAAATAATGTGTCAAACATGAACAAATAATGTGTCAAACATGAACAAATAATGTGTCAAACATGAACAAACTCATCACCTAACATCATGTGTCAAACATGAACAAACAATGTGTCAAACATGAACAAATAATGTGTCAAACATGAACAAACTCAACAACACCTAACATCATGTGTCAAACATGAACAAACAATGTGTCAAACATGAACAAATAATGTGTCAAACATGAACAAATAACGTGTCAAACATGAACAAACAATGTGTCAAACATGAACAAATAATGTGTCAAACATGAACAAACAATGTGTCAAACATGAACAAATAATGTGTCAAACATGAACAAACAATGTGTCAAACATGAACAAACTCAACAACACCTAACATCATGTGTCAAACATGAACAAACAATGTGTCAAACATGAACAAATGTGTCAAACATGAACAAATAACATGTCAAACATGAACAAACAATGTGTCAAAAATGAACAAATAATGTGTCAAACATGAACAAACAATGTGTCAAACATGAACAAACAATGTGTCAAACATGAACAAATAATGTGTCAAACATGAACAAATAATGTGTCAAACATGAACAAACTCAACAACACCTAACATCATGTGTCAAACATGAACAAACAATGTGTCAAACATGAACAAATAATGTGTCAAACATGAACAAATAATGTGTCAAACATGAACAAACTCATCACCTAACATCATGTGTCAAACATGAACAAACAATGTGTCAAACATGAACAAACTCATCACCTAACATCATGTGTCAAACATGAACAAACAATGTGTCAAACATGAACAAATAATGTGTCAAACATGAACAAATAATGTGTCAAACATGAACAAACAATGTGTCAAACATGAACAAATAATGTGTCAAACATGAACAAATAATGTGTCAAACATGAACAAACTCATCACCTAACATCATGTGTCAAACATGAACAAATAATGTTTCAAACATGAACAAATAATGTGTCAAACATGAACAAATAATGTGTCAAACATGAACAAACTCATCACCTAACATCATGTGTCAAACATGAACAAACAATGTGTCAAACATGAACAAATAATGTGTCAAACATGAACAAACTCAACAACACCTAACATCATGTGTCAAACATGAACAAACAATGTGTCAAACATGAACAAATAATGTGTCAAACATGAACAAATAACGTGTCAAACATGAACAAACAATGTGTCAAACATGAACAAATAATGTGTCAAACATGAACAAACAATGTGTCAAACATGAACAAATAATGTGTCAAACATGATCAAACTCAACAACACCTAACATCATGTGTCAAACATGAACAAACAATGTGTCAAACATGAACAAATAATGTGTCAAACATGAACAAATAACGTGTCAAACATGAACAAACAATGTGTCAAACATGAACAAATAATGTGTCAAACATGAACATACTCATCACCTAACATCATGTGTCAAACATGAACAAAAAATGTGTCAAACATGAACAAATAATGTGTCAAACATGAACAAACTCAACAACACCTAACATCATGTGTCAAACATGAACAAACAATGTGTCAAACATGAACAAATAATGTGTCAAACATGAACAAATAACGTGTCAAACATGAACAAACAATGTGTCAAACATGAACAAATAATGTGTCAAACATGAACAAACAATGTGTCAAACATGAACAAATAATGTGTCAAACATGAACAAACAATGTGTCAAACATGAACAAACTCAACAACACCTAACATCATGTGTCAAACATGAACAAACAATGTGTCAAACATGAACAAATAATGTGTCAAACATGAACAAATAACGTGTCAAGCATGAACAAACAATGTGTCAAACATGAACAAATAATGTGTCAAACATGAACAAACAATGTGTCAAACATGAACAAATAATGTGTCAAACATGAACAAACAATGTGTCAAACATGAACAAACAATGTGTCAAACATGAACAAACAATGTGTCAAACATGAACAAATAATGTGTCAAACATGAACAAACAATGTGTCAAACATGAACAAATAATGTGTCAAACATGAACAAACTCAACAACACCTAACATCATGTGTCAAACATGAACAAACAATGTGTCAAACATGAACAAATAATGTGTCAAACATGAACAAATAATGTGATAAACATGAACAAGCTCATCACCTAACATCATGTGTCAAACATGAACAAACAATGTGTCAAACATGAACAAACTCATCACCTAACATCATGTGTCAAACATGAACAAACAATGTGTCAAACATGAACAAATAATGTGTCAAACATGAACAAATAATGTGTCAAACATGAACAAACAATGTGTCAAACATGAACAAATAATGTGTCAAACATGAACAAATAATGTGTCAAACATGAACAAATAATGTGTCAAACATGAACAAATAATGTGTCAAACATGAACAAACAATGTGTCAAACATGAACAAATAATGTGTCAAACATGAACAAATAATGTGTCAAACATGAACAAATAATGTGTCAAACATGAACAAATAATGTGTCAAACATGAACAAACTCATCACCTAACATCATGTGTCAAACATGAACAAATAATGTGTCAAACATAAACAAATAATGTGTCAAATATGAACAAATAATGTGTCAAATATGAACAAATAATGTGTCAAACATGAACAAACTCATCACCTAACATCATGTGTCAAACATGAACAAACAATGTGTCAAACATGAACAAACTCATCACCTAACATCATGTGTCAAACATGAACAAACAATGTGTCAAACATGAACAAATAATGTGTCAAACATGAACAAACAATGTGTCAAACATGAACAAATAATGTGTCAAACATGAACAAATAATGTGTCAAACATGAACAAACAATGTGTCAAACATGAACAAATAATGTGTCAAACATGAACAAATAATGTGTCAAACATGAACAAATAATGTGTCAAACATGAACAAACTCATCACCTAACATCATGTGTCAAACATGAACAAATAATGTGTCAAACATGAACAAATAATGTGTCAAACATGAACAAATAATGTGTCAAACATGAACAAACAATGTGTCAAACATGAACAAATAATGTGTCAAACATGAACAAACTCAACAACACCTAACATCATGTGTCAAACATGAACAAACAATGTGTCAAACATGAACAAATAATGTGTCAAACATGAACAAATAACGTGTCAAACATGAACAAACAATGTGTCAAACATGAACAAACAATGTGTCAAACATGAACAAACAATGTGTCAAACATGAACAAATAATGTGTCAAACATGAACAAACAATGAGTCAAACATGAACAAACTCAACAACACCTAACATCATGTGTCAAACATGAACAAACAATGTGTCAAACATGAACAAATGTGTCAAACATGAACAAATAACATGTCAAACATGAACAAACAATGTGTCAAACATGAACAAATAATGTGTCAAACATGAACAAACAATGTGTCAAACATTAACAAATAATGTGTCAAACATGAACAAACAATGTGTCAAACATGAACAAACAATGTGTCAAACATGAACAAACAATGTGTCAAACATGAACAAATAATGTGTCAAACATGAACAAATAATGTGTCAAACATGAACAAATAATGTGTCAAACATGAACAAACTCATCACCTAACATCATGTGTCAAACATGAACAAACAATGTATCAAACATGAACAAACTCATCACCTAACATCATGTGTCAAACATGAACAAACAATGTGTCAAACATGAACAAATAATGTGTCAAACATGAACAAATAATGTGTCAAACATGAACAAACAATGTGTCAAACATGAACAAATAATGTGTCAAACATGAACAAATAATGTGTCAAACATGAACAAATAATGTGTCAAACATGAACAAACTCATCACCTAACATCATGTGTCAAACATGAACAAAAAATGTGTCAAACATGAACAAATAATGTGTCAAACATGAACAAACTCAACAACACCTAACATTATGTGTCAAACATGAACAAACAATGTGTCAAACATGAACAAATAATGTGTCAAACATGAACAAATAACGTGTCAAACATGAACAAACAATGTGTCAAACATGAACAAATAATGTGTCAAACATGAACAAACAATGTGTCAAACATAAACAAATAATGTGTCAAACATGAACAAACTCAACAACACCTAACATCATGTGTCAAACATGAACAAACAATGTGTCAAACATGAAAAAACTCAACAACACCTAACATCATGTGTCAAACATGAACAAACAATGTGTCAAACATGAACAAATAATGTGTCAAACATGAACAAATAACGTGTCAAGCATGAACAAACAATGTGTCAAACATGAACAAATAATGTGTCAAACATGAACAAACAATGTGTCAAACATGAACAAATAATGTGTCAAACATGAACAAACAATGTGTCAAACATGAACAAACAATGTGTCAAACATGAACAAACAATGTGTCAAACATGAACAAATAATGTGTCAAACATGAACAAACAATGTGTCAAACATGAACAAATAATGTGTCAAACATGAACAAACTCAACAACACCTAACATCATGTGTCAAACATGAACAAACAATGTGTCAAACATGAACAAATAATGTGTCAAACATGAACAAGCTCATCACCTAACATCATGTGTCAAACATGAACAAACAATGTGTCAAACATGAACAAACTCATCACCTAACATCATGTGTCAAACATGAACAAACAATGTGTCAAACATGAACAAATAATGTGTCAAACATGAACAAATAATGTGTCAAACATGAACAAACAATGTGTCAAACATGAACAAATAATGTGTCAAACATGAACAAATAATGTGTCAAACATGAACAAATAATGTGTCAAACATGAACAAACTCATCACCTAACATCATGTGTCAAACATGAACAAATAATGTGTCAAACATGAACAAATATTGTGTCAAACATGAACAAATAATGTGTCAAACATGAACAAACTCATCACCTAACATCATGTGTCAAACATGAACAAACAATGTGTCAAACATGAACAAATAATGTGTCAAACATGAACAAACTCAACAACACCTAACATCATGTGTCAAACATGAACAAACAATGTGTCAAACATGAACAAATAATGTGTCAAACATGAACAAATAATGTGTCAAACATGAACAAACAATGTGTCAAACATGAACAAATAATGTGTCAAACATGAACAAACAATGTGTCAAACATGAACAAATAATGTGTCAAACATGAACAAACAATGTGTCAAACATGAACAAACTCAACAACACCTAACATCATGTGTCAAACATGAACAAACAATGTGTCAAACATGAACAAGTAATATGTCAAACATGAACAAATGACGTGTCAAACATGAACAAACAATGTGTCAAACATGAACAAATAATGTGTCAAACATGAACAAACAATGTGTCAAACATGAACAAATAATGTGTCAAACATGAACAAACAATGTGTCAAACATGAACAAACAATGTGTCAAACATGAACAAATAATGTGTCAAACATGAACAAACAATGTGTCAAACATGAACAAATAATGTGTCAAACATGAACAAACTCAACAACACCTAACATCATGTGTCAAACATGAACAAACAATGTGTCAAACATGAACAAATAATGTGTCAAACATGAACAAATAACGTGTCAAACATGAACAAACAATGTGTCAAACATGAACAAATAATGTGTCAAACATGAACAAACAATGTGTCAAACATGAACAAATAATGTGTCAAACATGAACAAACAATGTGTCAAACATGAACAAATAATGTGTCAAACATGAACAAATAATGTGTCAAACATGAACAAATAATGTGTCAAACATGAACAAACTCATCACCTAACATCATGTGTCAAACATGAATAAATAATGTGTCAAACATGAACAAATAATGTGTCAAACATGAACAAATAATGTGTCAAACATGAACAAACTCATCACCTAACATCATGTGTCAAACATGAACAAACAATGTGTCAAACATGAACAAACTCATCACCTAACATCATGTGTCAAACATGAACAAATAATGTGTCAAACATGAACAAATAATGTGTCAAACATGAACAAACTCAACAACACCTAACATCATGTGTCAAACATGAACAAACAATGTGTCAAACATGAACAAACAATGTGTCAAACATGAACAAATAATGTGTCAAACATGAACAAACAATGTGTCAAACATGAACAAATAATGTGTCAAACATGAACAAATAATGTGTCAAACATGAACAAACTCATCACCTAACATCATGTGTCAAACATGAACAAATAATGTGTCAAACATGAACAAATAATGTGTCAAACATGAATAAATAATGTGTCAAACATGAACAAACTCAACAACACCTAACATCATGTGTAAAACATGAACAAACAATGTGTCAAACATGAACAAACAATGTGTCAAACATGAACAAATAATGTGTCAAACATGAACAAACAATGTGTCAAACATGAACAAATAATGTGTCAAATATGAACAAACAATGTGTCAAACATGAACAATGTGTCAAATATGAACAAACAATGTGTCAAATATGAACAAACAATGTGTCAAACATGAACAAATAATGTGTCAAACATGAACAAACTCAACAACACCTAACATCATGTGTCAAACATGAACAAACAATGTGTCAAACATGAACAAACAATGTGTCAAACATGAACAAATAATGTGTCAAACATGAACAAATAATGTGTCAAACATGAACAAACAATGTGTCAAATATGAACAAACAATGTGTCAAATATGAACAATGTGTCAAATATGAACAAACAATGTGTCAAATATGAACAAACAATGTGTCAAACATGAACAAACAATGTGTCAAATATGAACAAACAATGTGTCAAATATGAACAAACAATGTGTCAAATATGAACAAACAATGTGTCAAATATGAACAAACAATGTGTCAAATATGAACAAACAATGTGTCAAACATGAACAAACAATGTGTCAAACATGAACAAATAATGTGTCAAACATGAACAAACAATGTGTCAAACATGAACAAATAATGTGTCAAACATGAACAAATAATGTGTCAAACATGAACAAATAATGTGTCAAACATGAACAAATAATGTGTCAAACATGAACAAACAATGTGTCAAACATGAACAAATAATGTGTCAAACATGAACAAATAATGTGTCGAACATGAACAAATAATGTGTCAAACATGAACAAACTCATCACCTAACATCATGTGTCAAACATGAACAAATAATGTGTCAAACATAAACAAATAATGTGTCAAATATGAACAAATAATGTGTCAAACATGAACAAACTCATCACCTAACATCATGTGTCAAACATGAACAAACAATGTGTCAAACATGAACAAACTCATCACCTAACATCATGTGTCAAACATGAACAAACAATGTGTCAAACATGAACAAATAATGTGTCAAACATGAACAAACAATGTGTCAAACATGAACAAATAATGTGTCAAACATGAACAAATAATGTGTCAAACATGAACAAACAATGTGTCAAACATGAACAAATAATGTGTCAAACATGAACAAATAATGTGTCAAACATGAACAAATAATGTGTCAAACATGAACAAACTCATCACCTAACATCATGTGTCAAACATGAACAAATAATGTGTCAAACATGAACAAACAATGTGTCAAACATGAACAAACTCATCACCTAACATCATGTGTCAAACATGAACAAACAATGTGTCAAACATGAACAAATAATGTGTCAAACATGAACAAACTCATCACCTAACATCATGTGTCAAACATGAACAAACAATGTGTCAAACATGAACAAATAATGTGTCAAACATGAACAAACTCAACAACACCTAACATCATGTGTCAAACATGAACAAACAATGTGTCAAACATGAACAAATAATGTGTCAAACATGAACAAATAACGTGTCAAACATGAACAAACAATGTGTCAAACATGAACAAACAATGTGTCAAACATGAACAAACAATGTGTCAAACATGAACAAATAATGTGTCAAACATGAACAAACAATGTGTCAAACATGAACAAACTCAACAACACCTAACATCATGTGTCAAACATGAACAAACAATGTGTCAAACATGAACAAATGTGTCAAACATGAACAAATAACATGTCAAACATGAACAAACAATGTGTCAAAAATGAACAAATAATGTGTCAAACATGAACAAACAATGTGTCAAACATTAACAAATAATGTGTCAAACATGAACAAACAATGTGTCAAACATGAACAAACAATGTGTCAAACATGAACAAACAATGTGTCAAACATGAACAAATAATGTGTCAAACATGAACAAATAATGTGTCAAACATGAACAAACTCAACAACACCTAACATCATGTGTCAAACATGAACAAACAATGTGTCAAACATGAACAAATAATGTGTCAAACATGAACAAATAATGTGTCAAACATGAACAAACTCATCACCTAACATCATGTGTCAAACATGAACAAACAATGTGTCAAACATGAACAAACTCATCACCTAACATCATGTGTCAAACATGAACAAACAATGTGTCAAACATGAACAAATAATGTGTCAAACATTAACAAATAATGTGTCAAACATGAACAAACAATGTGTCAAACATGAACAAATAATGTGTCAAACATGAACAAATAATGTGTCAAACATGAACAAATAATGTGTCAAACATGAACAAACTCATCACCTAACATCATGTGTCAAACATGAACAAACAATGTGTCAAACATGAACAAATAATGTGTCAAACATGAACAAACTCAACAACACCTAACATCATGTGTCAAACATGAACAAACAATGTGTCAAACATGAACAAATAATGTGTCAAACATGAACAAATAACGTGTCAAACATGAACAAACAATGTGTCAAACATGAACAAATAATGTGTCAAACATGAACAAACAATGTGTCAAACATAAACAAATAATGTGTCAAACATGAACAAACTCAACAACACCTAACATCATGTGTCAAACATGAACAAACAATGTGTCAAACATGAACAAATAATGTGTCAAACATGAACAAATAACGTGTCAAACATGAACAAACAATGTGTCAAACATGAACAAATAATGTGTCAAACATGAACAAACAATGTGTCAAACATGAACAAATAATGTGTCAAACATGAACAAACAATGTGTCAAACATGAACAAACTCAACAACACCTAACATCATGTGTCAAACATGAACAAACAATGTGTCAAACATGAACAAATAATGTGTCAAACATGAACAAATAACGTGTCAAGCATGAACAAACAATGTGTCAAACATGAACAAACAATGTGTCAAACATGAACAAACAATGTGTCAAACATGAACAAATAATGTGTCAAACATGAACAAACAATGTGTCAAACATGAACAAACAATGTGTCAAACATGAACAAACAATGTGTCAAACATGAACAAATAATGTGTCAAACATGAACAAACTCATCACCTAACATCATGTGTCAAACATGAACAAATAATGTGTCAAACATGAACAAACAATGTGTCAAACATGAACAAATAATGTGTCAAACATGAACAAACTCATCACCTAACATCATGTGTCAAACATGAACAAACAATGTGTCAAACATGAACAAATAATGTGTCAAACATGAACAAACTCAACAACACCTAACATCATGTGTCAAACATGAACAAACAATGTGTCAAACATGAACAAATAATGTGTCAAACATGAACAAATAATGTGTCAAACATGAACAAACTCATCACCTAACATCATGTGTCAAACATGAACAAACAGTGTGTCAAACATGAACAAATAATGTGTCAAACATGAACAAACTCATCACCTAACATCATGTGTCAAACATGAACAAACAATGTGTCAAACATGAACAAATAATGTGTCAAACATGAACAAACAATGTGTCAAACATGAACAAACAATGTGTCAAACATGAACAAACAATGTGTCAAACATGAACAAATAATGTGTCAAACATGAACAAACAATGTGTCAAACATGAACAAATAATGTGTCAAACATGAACAAACAATGTGTCAAACATGAACAAATAATGTGTCAAACATGAACAAATAATGTGTCAAACATGAACAAATAATGTGTCAAACATGAACAAACTCATCACCTAACATCATGTGTCAAACATGAATAAATAATGTGTCAAACATGAACAAATAATGTGTCAAACATGAACAAATAATGTGTCAAACATGAACAAACTCATCACCTAACATCATGTGTCAAACATGAACAAACAATGTGTCAAACATGAACAAACTCATCACCTAACATCATGTGTCAAACATGAACAAATAATGTGTCAAACATGAACAAATAATGTGTCAAACATGAACAAACTCAACAACACCTAACATCATGTGTCAAACATGAACAAACAATGTGTCAAACATGAACAAACAATGTGTCAAACATGAACAAATAATGTGTCAAACATGAACAAACAATGTGTCAAACATGAACAAATAATGTGTCAAACATGAACAAATAATGTGTCAAACATGAACAAACTCATCACCTAACATCATGTGTCAAACATGAACAAATAATGTGTCAAACATGAACAAATAATGTGTCAAACATGAATAAATAATGTGTCAAACATGAACAAACTCAACAACACCTAACATCATGTGTAAAACATGAACAAACAATGTGTCAAACATGAACAAACAATGTGTCAAACATGAACAAATAATGTGTCAAACATGAACAAACAATGTGTCAAACATGAACAAATAATGTGTCAAATATGAACAAACAATGTGTCAAACATGAACAATGTGTCAAATATGAACAAATAATGTGTCAAACATGAACAAACAATGTGTCAAATATGAACAAACAATGTGTCAAACATGAACAAATAATGTGTCAAACATGAACAAACTCAACAACACCTAACATCATGTGTCAAACATGAACAAACAATGTGTCAAACATGAACAAACAATGTGTCAAACATGAACAAATAATGTGTCAAACATGAACAAATAATGTGTCAAACATGAACAAACAATGTGTCAAATATGAACAAACAATGTGTCAAATATGAACAATGTGTCAAATATGAACAAACAATGTGTCAAATATGAACAAACAATGTGTCAAACATGAACAAACAATGTGTCAAATATGAACAAACAATGTGTCAAATATGAACAAACAATGTGTCAAATATGAACAAACAATGTGTCAAATATGAACAAACAATGTGTCAAATATGAACAAACAATGTGTCAAACATGAACAAACAATGTGTCAAATATGAACAAACAATGTGTCAAATATGAACAAATAATGTGTCAAACATGAACAAATAAGGTGTCAAACATGAACAAAAAATGTGTCAAATATGAACAAACAATGTGTCAAATATGAACAAACAATGTGTCAAATATGAACAAACAATGTGTCAAACATGAACAAATAATGTGTCAAATATGAACAAATAATGTGTCAAACATGAACAAACAATGTGTCAAATATGAACAAACAATGTGTCAAACATGAACAAACAATGTGTGAAATATGAACAAACAATGTGTTAAATATGAACAAACAATGTGTCAAATATGAACAAACAATGTGTCAAACATGAACAAACAATGTGTCAAATATGAACAATGTGTCAAATATGAACAAACAATGTGTCAAACATGAACAATGTGTGAAATATGAACAAACAATGTGTTAAATATGAACAAACAATGTGTCAAATATGAACAAACAATGTGTCAAATATGAAATAACAATGTGTCAAATATGAACAAACAATGTGTCAAATATGAACAAACAATGTGTCAAATATGAACAAACAATGTGTCAAATATGAACAAACAATGTGTTAAACATGAACAAACAATGTGTGAAACATGAACAATGTGTCAAACATGAACAAACAATGTGTTAAATATGAACAAACAATGTGTCAAATATGAACAAACAATGTGTCAAATATGAACAAACAATGTGTCAAACATGAACAAACAATGTGTCAAATATGAACAAACAATGTGTCAAACATGAACAAACAATGTGTCAAACATGAACAAACAATGTGTCAAACATGAACAAACAATGTGTCAAACATGAACAAACAATGTGTCAAACATGAACAAACAATGTGTCAAACATGAACAAACAATGTGTCAAACATGAACAAACAATGTGTCAAACATGAACAAACAATGTGTCAAACATGAACAAACAATGTGTCAAACATGAACAAACAATGTGTCAAACATGAACAAATGCAGCAAGACCTAGCCAGGTGGAGATGTTGACAGGATGATACTCACCTCAATCTTGTGCCTGTAGACAGAATCCTCCTTGGAGTACTCTTCCACGATCTCGTCAAACGTGTAGAGGCAGCTGACGAGAGGCTGTGACTCAGCAATCTCCACGGTGGCAACAGAACAGGTTCAAGTAGATGTCAGTGAACACGACAATGTTTGTGCGACACATATTTCTGACATCCACGCACTTATCCATGTACTATCTTACATCCGCATAATTATCCATGTACTATCTTACATCCGCATAATTATCCATGTACTATCTTACATCCGCATAATTATCCATGTACTATCTTACATCCGCATAATTATTCATGTACTATCTTACATCCATACAATTATCCAAGTATTATCTTACATCCATACAATATTATGCAGTGTAGGCAGCCATGGTTTGGGAGAGAGAAATGAAAGAGGATACAGACTTGTAGAATGGGCAAAAGAACATTTCTTCTTCTTCTTCTTTCGTTCGCTTGAAATATGTCTATAACTGCAATGTTGTCTCTTGTATGAATCTAACAGTCTTTTTCAGTTCACACAGCGGTCCATAGAGTTTATCTTCCACTGTCGTCGCTCTAGGCCAGAAGGTTTGCCTAGATATGTTATATTTTGGGCAGTCTTGGAGTATGTGCTCTGCTGTCTGCGATGCCAATCCACATGTGCACATGGCTGTTTCACCAATCTTGAATTTTGTATACATGTGGTTGCATAATCTATTCTGTCCTGTTATGAGGCGCAGAATAATGACTTATTCTGGTCTATCCATAACGTGGTAGTCATCTTGAGCAGGTTTTGGTGGCTTTCTGACTGATTTGATCATTCTTTACTTTTGGTGGTATGTAACGGGCACATCAGGCTGTTCTTCTTTGGCTCCTTCCTTAGCCAATTGATCAGCTCTGTCGTTTCCGGGTACTCCACAGTGGGATGGTATCCACTGTATGGTGACCTTATGCTGACTGCTAAGTTCAGAAAGTAGTGTCCTTAGTACTGGCAATTTCCCAGACAAAAGCGCCTCAAGTACTGATTTTGCATCTGTCAATAGCACCACAGGTTGTGTACCATTGCTGGCACCCAGTAATTTCTCTGTTGCTATCTTGATTGCCTCAATTTCAGCATCATAGTTATGCAAAACAACATGAAATGGTTGTAGGAAACACCTGGTTTAAACAGCATCCTAGAAGATTATGGACATGGAGGAGTCCAGACAGCAGGATTAAAAACCAGATAGATTACATCCTGATTAGCAGAAGGTTTTGAAATCCGTTAACAGTCGTAAAAACAGTTCCAAATGCAGACTGTTACAGTGATCACAGATTAATTACAGGCACACTGAGGGTAAAGTTACAGAAGTCAAGTATACAGCAGGAAACCCTAAATATGACTTCTGCAAATTGAAAATTGACAAAGAAATAAAAGATAATTTTAACATAGAAGTAAAGAATAAATTTGATCTATTGTCTGATCTAGAGATCCTCTTTCAAGATGTAGATGATCAATGGGAAATGCTGAAGAATTCAATCAGTTGTGCAGCAGAAAAAACTATTCCAAAATTAAAGAAAGTGGGCCGTAAGACATGGATGACTGAAGAAATGTTACAACTAATGGAAACAAGAAGACAGAACAAAAATAATCCTGCCAAATATGAAGAAATTCACAGAAAAGTCAGAACTTTATTAAGGAAGCAAAAGAAACATGGCTTGAGAAAAATTGCATAGAAATTGATATTTTTTATTTAAAACAACACACAGTAAAAATGCGAAACTAATGCACAAAAGAATTCAGGAGCTTACTAATCAAAGAACACGTACATCAGCAGGCTGCCTAAAGACAAAAGATGGAAGAGTCATAATAGAAAAAGATCAGATCTTACATGTATGGTCAGATTACGTGAAAAACCTTTATGACAACAACAGAGACAAACAGTATCATGTTCAAAATAATAATGAAGGACCAGCAATTTTGAAGATGGAGGTTCAGAATGCTCTTAACCATATGAAATCTGGCAAGACCGCCGGTTCAGACAGCGTCACAACAGAAATGATTAATGCTTTAGAAGAATATGGAGTAGATAAAGTTACCAGTCTGCTTAATACAATATATGATACTGGAAATATACCTCGCGAATTATGTAATTCTGTATTTATTGCAATCCCAAAGAAATCAGGAGCCTTGGAATGTGATCAACATCGGACAATTAGTATAATGAGTCACATCATGAAGATTTTGCTAAGAATTATCATGCAAAGAGTTAGTAGGAAAATACAACCTGAAATAGGAGAAGAACAATGTGGGTTTATAGAAGGATACGGTACAGTAAATGCTGTGTATATACTGAGAACCGTAATCGAACGTTCTATAGAAGTAAACAAAGATCTACACCTTTGCTTTATTGACTACACAAAGGCTTTCGATAAAGTGAGACATGTCGATATGATAAGGATGCTTGAAGATCTACAAATTGATGGAAAAGACCTTAGACTTGTAAAAAACATATATTGGAAACAACAAACTGCCATAAGAGTTGATAATGAAGTAGGCCAATATCAGCCTATTAAAAGGGGTGTGAGACAGGCATGTGTAATGTCTCCAGATCTGTTTTCCCTGTACAGTGAAAGTATTTTCAGAAATATTGAAGATATGGAAGGAATCAACATTGGGGGACGATGCATCAATAACATTAGATATGCAGATGATACAGTCTTGATTGCAGACAATGAACAGGACCTGCAAAATTTAGTAGATGCAGTTGTTACACACAGTGAACAACTAGGGTTAGAATTAAATTGTAAAAAGACACAGGTTATGGTCGTCACTAGGAAGAACGAAATACCACAATGTAATATACAAGTAAATGGGAATATTCTTCAACAAGTGAATAGGTACAATTATCTCGGAACAGTAATAACATCTGATGGGAGATGCCTTGAAGAGATTAGAACAAGAATCGCCATGGCAAAAGTAGCCTTTAGCAAGATGAAAAACATACTGACCAATAAAAAGATGTCAAATGAAATGAGAAAAAGAGTGTTGAAGTGCTACATAGAACCTGTACTTTTATATGGATGTGAGACGTAGACAATGAGCAGTCAAGCTGAAAAACATCTGATGGCTGTAGAAATGTGGTTTCTGAGGAAAATGCAAAGAATACCATGGACAGCCAGAAAGACCAATGAACAAGTCCTTCAGGAAACAAATGAAGATAGTAAACTGATTAGAGACATTAGACGGAGACAGTCAAAATAAAATTTTTTGGGCATGTTATGAGAAGAAATGGATGGGAGAACTTGGTGACGACTGGTAAGATCAAAGGGAACAGACCAAGCGGAAGACCTAGAAGCAAATACCTGGATGGCTTGGCCTCTTGGCATGGTCGAGACAGAAACACGGAGCTGATCCACGACTCTGGTGATCGAGTGAGATGGCAAAACATGACCGCCCACGCTTACTGGCATGGCACATAATGGATGGATACAATTATCCATTAATTCTTACATCCACACAATTATACATGTAATGCTTATATCAACAAGCAACACAATTATCTATGTAATTCTTATATTAAAACAATTACAATTGTACATTATGGATTTTATGAACTGAGACAAGATGTCTCACTCAGGTAGGCAGAGAATAAAGCAGATAAGTAGACAGGGAGGACATGAAGGACATCTATAGGTAGAGAAGAAAGAGAGATGACTAGACAGAATGTAGACAGGCAGGACATGAAGGACATCTGTAGGTAGAGAAGAAGTAACATAGACAGAGAGATGACTAGACAGAATGTAGACAGGCAGGACATGAATAACATCTGTAGGTAGAGAAGAAGTAACATAGAAAGACTAGACAGAATGTAGACAGGCAGGACATGAATAACATCTGTAGGTAGAGAAGAAGTAACATAGACAGAGAGATCACTAGACAGAATGTAGACAGGCAGGACATGAATAACATCTGTAGGTAGAGAAGAAGTAACATAGAAGGACTAGACAGAATGTAGACAGGCAGGACATGAAGGACATCTGTAGGTAGAGAAGAAGTAACATAGAAGGACTAGACAGAATGTAGACAGGCAGGACATGAATAACATCTGTAGGTAGAGAAGAAGTAACATAGAAGGACTAGCCCAGTGGTTCTCAACCTTTTTTTGGCCTTTGCCCCCCTTCACCATATTTTCAGAACGTCATTTCCCCCCCCCCCCCCCCCTTTTTCATATTTCCTGCCTAAAAATTCCCCCAACCCCTACACAGTATACGTAAAAATGGAAGGTAAATATGTAAAAACAGGTCCAGACATCCACATAAAACGTGACTTGTGGGTCTACTTACTTTATAAAATGAATTTTAGAAGGATGAGACGTACATAACTGTAAAGTATGAAGGGAAAAGCAATATCAAGTAATCGGTTATTGTATTAACGCGATCTTGAAATGATCTTCATTCCCCCCCCCCCCCACTGGAAACCCTAAAATTTCCCCCCTGGGGGAGGGGGGATTCCCCACCGGTTGAGAACCACTGGACTAGACAGAAAGTCCAAAGGACCAGATTCCCACACATGGACCCGGCGGACCAACACTGCAAACATGAGGGTACACAACTAACCTCTTTCTCTATGAATCTCTGCTGGGCCATGGTGTCTTCATCATAGTTCCTCTCTGTCCAACAGTCAATCACACAGGTATTATGATAGAATGATTGTATACAACAACAAAGATGTGTCAATCACACAAGTATCCTGATGGAATGATTGTATACAACAAACATGTTTCAATCACACAAACAAGTGTCATGATAGAATGATTGTATACAACAACATGTAGGTGTCAATCACACAATATCATGACAGGTTCTGTTGGTGTCTGCACATTTGCCCTGGGTGCGGACTTCGTCATGTCTGCAGCCATGCCCCATGAAGGGTGTATGGGGAAACCCAAGCCTGACAATGAAAGCTAAATCTATGGTTTATGTGGCCTGTGTGACCAGCTCTCTCTTGTACAGCAGACCTGGATGACATATATCCAGCAGTGAGACCTGGATGACACATGTCCAGCAGTGAGACCTGGACGACACATGTCCAGCAGTGAGACCTGGATGACACATGTCCAGCAGACCTGGACGACACATGTCCAGCAGTGAGACCTGGACGACACATGTCCAGCAGTGAGACCTGGACGACACATGTCCAGCGGTGAGACCTGGACGACACATGTCCAGCAGTGAGACCTGGACGACACATGTCCAGCAGTGAGACCTGGATGACACATGTCCAGCAGACCTGGACGACACATGTCCAGCAGTGAGACCTGGACGACACATGTCCAGCAGTGAGACCTGGACGACACATGTCCAGCAGTGAGACCTGGACGACACATGTCCAGCGGTGAGACCTGGACGACACATGTCCAGCAGTGAGACCTGGACGACACATGTCCAGCAGTGAGACCTGGATGACACATGTCCAGCAGACCTGGACGACACATGTCCAGCAGTGAGACCTGGACGACACATGTCCAGCAGTGAGACCTGGACGACACATGTCCAGCAGTGAGACCTGGACGACACATGTCCAGCAGTGAGACCTGGACGACACATGTCCAGCAGACCTGGACGACACATGTCCAGCAGTAGTACAACTCATAAAAATGATCTATCTAGACCAACAAGCAGCGGTTAGAATAGATGACGAGACATCAGATTGGTTTGACATCAAGAAAGGAGTCCGTCAGGGATGTGTGCTGTCCCCCTATTTGTTTAAACTGTGCGCCGAAAATATAATGAGAGATGTAAGAGATGATATAAACAGGGAGCTATATGATGCCCTAAATATCGGTGGTCATGAAATACCAGAGATTCGGTATGCTGATGATACAGTATTATCCACATCACAGAATGGTATAGAAAACCTAATAGCCTCAATCCAAAGAAATAGTGAAAATCACAACTTATACCTTAACATAGCAAAAACAAAGATAATGCATACAGATAAAACCACTATGGAGACAGAAATATATGTTACTGAGGAAAGATTGGAGGTGGTGGAAAATTTTGAATATCTTGGATCATTGATTACCAACAATGGTGACATAACGAAAGAAATTAAATTACAACTATAAATTGCTCTTCAAAGGCTAAAATAAGTGAATAAATTATGGAGTGGAACAGACAGAACTACAAAAATTAGATTTTTAAGAGCGAGCATCTTTCCCATTGCAAAATACGCCTGTGAGACCTGGACACTTACTTAACAAGCTGAAGAGTGCATAAATGCCTTTGAATATAAATGTTATAGACGGGTTCTAAAAATATCTTGGGTAAAGAAAAGAACAAATGCATCCATACTTCAAGAGCTGAATATTGAAGAAGGTTGGCTATTAAAGACGATAAAACAAAGAAAATTGAAATATGTTGGTCACTTGAAACGTCACGAATGTTTGGAGAGAACAATAATGGAAGGGTATATGCCTGGGAAGAGAGGAAGAGGAAGGCCAAAGAGAAGATGGGTGCAGGATGTGGCGGATGATCTCCAGATGGGTGTATCGGACGCGGGACATCTTGCTTGTGATCGAGAAGTTTTCCGGAAGGTTGTTATGGGAGTGAGGTTCTGCAAAGGACATGCTACTGAATGAATGAATGAATGAATGAATGAATGAATGAATGAATGAATGAATGAATGAATGAATGAATGAATGAATGAATATAGTTAAAGAAGTAGCAGCAAAAGCTTTCCCACTACAAACTTGCATTTTAGAGAATTTATTATGCTACTTGATTATGTTGAACTTTTGTGTTTTTTGTTCCATAGAATGGCCGAAGCGATACAGTGAAAAATGTCAGGCATATAAATTGTTGTGCAGTTTACTTTTTGCGTTTTCATTATTCAAATTCACAATGATGTGAAAACATTATGACTTTGTTTTGAATTGTAGGCAGTAACAATAGTTGACACTGTGTGAGTTATGTCCAAATACCAGATGAGGGATTACATTTGTGAATGGTTACGCAGTTGATGCTGGGCCCAAAGATCAATTTTTATATAATTTTAATATAAATATATCAATCGTGTTATGTATGAGTTATGTTTAGTTAGACGTTTTAACTTTGAGCTAGCTAGGGAACTGTCAAATGGAATCTGCGTGGCTCTGATTGACGCCTTCGTGTGATCACATATAATGCAGTCAGGCCTTGGCTAAATAAATACACACCAGGATCATAGCTGAAGTCCTGCACATTGTAGGGGTTCTTCTCCATGGATGACAACTGGGGTAGTCTGGCGTGAAGGTGGCTCGGTGTGTCGGAGCGTCTGTGCCTCAGTTCACTTCTGCTACCGGTCGGCCGCTGACTGCAGGGGCAGCTCACTCTACTTGACTCTAGCCCTGACTTGGCCACTTAGTGGCTAGATACAGCAACCAAGCAGGCACACATGACAGCCTGACCTCACATGTACAAAACATGCATTTAGATATTTTAGGTGTAGCAGACACAAGATGGTTAGTTATATAAGGAGATGAATAAAATTGTGTGGAACTGCGGTAAAGCTGTAAAATGTAAACAATATAAAATGACACAAAGTAGTGCAGCTTTTCATAACAGAATTACGACACATACAGTACGTTGCGGCGATTAGCCTTCATCAGCAAACTTTTTTATTTTTTCATCTTATTGTTCTTCTCGTCCTGTCGTCACGCTTTGATGCAGTCACAGGAGATCTCCGTGACTATATGTTGTGTTTTGTGAATGTGTTTGTTTGCTGATGAAGGCTAGTCGCCGCAACGTCCAGTATGTGTCGCAATTCTGTTATGTAACGCTCCACTACTTTGTGTCATTTTATATTGGTTATATATAAGGAGAGACGATTACATATTCATTAACTCTGGAAGAGATCATCACGAAAGAGGAGTGGGACATATAGTAAAAAGAAGTTTACAGAAAAATATTAGTGGATTCTGGACTCATAAAGATAGTTAGTTAGTTAGTTAGTCGACAGATCATCCTCATTGCACATCGAACCATTCAGTCCATAAGTACTCGGATCCCCTCCTCAGCAAATCCCGCAGTGTGTAGCGGCTAACGACACTAGTTCTGTGTTGGTTTATCAATCTTCTTTGGCTTCCTGCGTAGTGTTCTTGTTTGGCCACCCCTCTTTTAATTTGCTGTTCTCGCAGTCTGGCCATGGTTGTAGATTCACAGTCATCACTTGGTTCTCGCAAAAGTCTTACTTCTCGTAGAGCATTCAGAATGTCAGCCTGATCCATGGCGCGTCCGCCATCCACCGTAGCCTCATCTGCGAGCTTGTCAGCCCGCTAATTTCCTTGTACTCCCGCATGCCCTGGCACGAAGATGAAACTAATCTTTGCCAGCCGAGACCGCTCCAGAGACAGCAACCATTCTCTTCGGATCCCCCCCCCCCCCCATCTCTATCCTCTGGAGTAGGTTATGTTCATTGAGTCGCTAAGGAAACATGCCCTTGTGAATGTCTGGGTCTCGAGCCATGTTATTGCTTTACTTACTGCCATGACTTCCATAGTCAGGCTACTTGTGGTCTCAGCAAAAGCACCAGAGTCCTTCACAATTCTCCCTCCGACCTGAGCCGTAAAGGCCCATGAGCTTCTCACATGTCGGACGACCGAGCCATCTGTGTAAATGACAGCATCACCGTCTAGCGAATTATCGAAAATCAACTCTTGTACTTCCGCCTCCACAGCTGCCGGGTTTTCTTGTCTGCATTTTCTGTCTAGTTGGATGCAAACTGAAAAGAATGTGCAGAAATCTGTTGGCACTTGTACCCACTCCTCACCAGGTTCTAAGTCCTAAAGTGAACACACCTGTTGAAGAATGTCTTCGGCTTGACCCATCCACGACCGTCCTCTTTTTAACCTTCTGCCCTTCACTTTCATAATTTCACTATGCAGTGGATGTTGTGTGTTTGCGTTAACTCTGAGGTAGTCGCGAGCTCTGCAGACTTGTATTCTGTCTTCAATGGTTGGAAAATCAAGAAGGTAGCGCATCGCCCTGCATGCTGTATCTCTTGTACATCCGAGAATAATGCGCATAGCTTCATTCTGTATCCTTTCCATCCTTTCTATCTGCTTATGGCTGAGAGTCAGGATTGCCATCGCATACTCAAAAACAGACATGACCAGCCCTTCGTATAGAAGACATAGATGGCGCTGCTCACAGTTTGCTGCCGCCATCACCCGCATCGCAGCCAAACCCCGCTTGGCCTTTGTTATCACCTGGTCTATGTGCACATTATAAGCAAGGCTTCGATCAAACCGTATCCCCAGGTAATTCATTGCCTGCGTTCTTTCCACCGTCTCTGAACACAGCATTACAGTTGGTGTTGGAGTGTTGACAATATGATTATTCAACGAGAACTAAGTCACTGTTGCCTTTGTTGGGTTGACCATTGCCCCGGCTTCATCACACCACGTACTTATGCGATTGAGTTCGGTTTGTAGTTCCACAGCAACCTCCTCTCTATCCTTACCCTGACGATACATTAAAACATCGTCTGCATATGACAGTGTCCTACCAGGCCCAGTGATCTGCTCACTGGTGATTCTCACTGTGTAGGCGTTGAACAGCACCGGAGATAATGGTGATCCCTGTGGTAGGCCAGGATATATTGTTGTTGGTTCCGACGTCCAAATGCCACATCTAAATACTACTTTCCGTTGGAAGAGGGCTGCAGTGATCCAACTAAGGAGGAATAGACTTATTTTGAGTTCAAGAAGCTGAAGCATTAAAAGATCCAATGGTACTCTGTTGTACACGTCCTCAATATCAATCGCAGCATATGTTTCAATGCCTGAGTGGAAACCTTCATAGACATCATGGGCAAAAACTGCTGCATTGGTTACTTTGGATTGGATCATTTGGCTCATAAAGATATGATGGCCTCGTCTCATCATGTTCCTCATGTACCTTGCGGTGTCGAGGTGAAGTATAAACAGTGGGAGAGTGCCCACCTATGGGCTTCGTGTATCGAGTTTCCCATGGACTGCTATTTCCCTCTGTCCATCGTTTATGTGGTCGGCCTCTTCCTCTGCTTCCATCTGGTCTGTACATCATTGCTTGTTGTGGTATAGTCCTGGTATACTGTTAGTTGGTAACCTACTACATGCATGGCCAAACCATTTGACTTGCTGCTTTCTAATAAAAATCTAGCGTTGCTGTAACCCCCACTTTAGTCCTGATTTCTTCATTTCTGATCTTATCTTTTCTTGATACGAGGGGAAGACAATAAAATAGCCACAAATGGCTGTAGAAAATTAACTAAATATGATAACAACTTGAAACTAGTTTATTTTTATACATACATTGTCCCTTTATTTCTAGACGTGTTCCTCTTGTACCTTGCGGTGTGAAGGTGAAGTATAAACAGTGGTATAAACATTCTTCCCAATCGCCTCACGGCCCATCTCGATTAAGGTCTTCTTCATGAGAGTCAATGTGGCTTCAGAAAAGAACGAGGAACCGTTGACATAATTTTCGCTGCAAGAGAAATGTCAGGAACAGAACTCTGAAATGTTCTCCACTGTCATTGACCTTACCAAGGCTTTTGATACAGTCAGCAGAGAATGACTGTGGAAGATTATGGCGAAATATGGCTGTCCACAAAAGTTTGTCCAAATAGTGCGGCTGTTTCATGATGGTATGCAGGCAAGAATACAAGAAAATGGTGAGCCCTTTCCTGTCACTAATGGAGTGAAGCAAGGATGTGTCCTGGCACCAACACTGTTCAGCCTCATGTTTTCAGCTATGCTGACGAATGCCTTCGAGAACAACGACATTGGAATAGACATCAACTACCGTATGGATGGAAAGTTATTCAATCTCAGAAGGCTGAAAGCTAAAACCAAAATTGACAGCGACACCGTCAGAGAGCTCCTGTTTGCTGATGATTGCACTCTATACGCCAACTCAGAGGCGGACATGAACATAATGTTACAGGTTTCTCACATGCCTGTGCCAACTTTGGGCTCAATATCAACTTGGAGAAGACTGTAGTTATGTACCAGCCAGCTCCAGGGAATAATCACACTGTGCCGAATATCAAAGTGAATGGTCATAGACTAAGTGTTGTGGACAAATTCACCTATCTTGGCAGCATTGTGGCACAAGAATCTCCAAGGCCAGCGCGGCTTTTGGCAGACTATACAAGAATGTATGGGACAGAAATGGAATAAGCCTGCAAACAAAGCTGAAAGTCTATAAAGCAGTTGTATTATCCACACTGCTATATGCGTGTGAAACCTGGACTGTTTATCAGCGACATGCTATGAAATTAAACCACTTCCACACAGTCTTCCTTAGGAAGATATTGAAGATTAAATTGCAAGACAAGATCCCAGACACACTGAAGATCTAGAAAGAGTGTACATGCCCAGTATCCACACTCTACTAATGAAAAATCAGATTCTCTGGGCTGATCACTTAACTCGTATGCCAGATCACAGGCTCCCCAAACAAATTTTTTTACTGTGAGCTGCCACACACAGCTCGGAATTCCAAGGTAAGTAGGAAAAAATTTTTTCTCAAATTTTCATTTTCTCTTTATTGCTTTCATTTTTTTTTTCATCTCATCCTGTCGTCGCGTGTTAATGTAGCCACCGGAGATCTTCTCCGTGACTATACGTTGTGTTTTGTATATGTGTTGATTTGCTGATGAAGGCTAGCCGCCGCAACGTAGATTCTCAGTCATCACATGTTTCTCGCAGAACATTCAGTATATCAACCTGGTCCGTGGCTCTTCCTCCCTCCACAGTTGCCTTACCCGCAAGCCTGCCTATTTCCTTGTAAACCCGCATTCCCTGGCACGAAAATGAAACTAATCTTTGCCAGCCGAGACCGCCCCAGAGACAGCAACCACTCGCTTCTGATCCACCTCATCTCTATCTTCCTGAGCTTACTCATGCTCATTTAGTCACTAAGGAAGCATGCCGAGTGAATGGCTGTGTCTCGAGCCATGTTATTGCTTTACTTACTGCCATGACTTCCATAATCAGACTTGTGGTCAAGGCAAAAGCACCAGAATCTTCCTTCGCAATTCTCCCTCCGGTCTGAGCGGTATAGGCCCAAGAACTTCTCACTCGTTGAACGACCGACACATCTGTGTAAATGACAGCATCCCTCTCTAAAGTATTCTCGAAGATCAGAGCCTGTACTTCCGCCTGAACTGCAGCCAGATTTTCTTGTCTGCATTTTCTGTCTAGTTGGATGCAAACTGATAGGACGTACAGAACTCTGTTGGCACCTGTACTCACTCCTCACCAGGTTCTAAGCCCTCAAGTGAACACACATATTGAAGAATGTCTTCGGCTTGACCCATCTACAACTTTCCTCTTTTTTTTTTTTTTTTTTAACCTACTGCCCTTCACCTTCTTAATTTCACTATGCAGTGGATCTGTGTGTTTGCATTGACTCTGAAGTAGGCATGTGCTCGGCAAATTTGTATTCTGTCCCCCATGGTTGGAAAATCAAGGAGGTAGCGCACCGCCTTGCATGCTGTATCTCTTGTACATCCAAGAATAATACACAGTTTCGCTCTGTATCCTTTCCATGGCTGATAGTCACGATCACCATTGCATACTAAAAAAAAAAAAAAAAAAAAAAAAGGCATGACCAGCCCCTCGTAAAGAAGACATAGATGGCGCTGCTCACAGTTTGCCGCCGCCATCACCCGCATCGCAGACAAACCCCGCTTGGCCTTTCTTATCGCCTGGTCTATGTGCTCAGTATAAGCAAGGCTTCGATCAAATAGTATCCCCAGTTATTTCATTGCCTGCGTTCTTTCCACAGTCTCTGAGGATGTGGTGTTGGAGTGTTGACAACATAGTTATTCAAAGAGAACCATGTCACTACTGCCTTCCTTGGGCTGATCTTTGCACCAACTTCAACAATCCAAGTGTTTATGTGATTGAGTTATGTGTGTATGCGGGGAAGTCAATAAGTAAGTCACAAATGGCTGTATAAAAATAACTAAATATGATAACAACTTGAAACCAGTTTATTTTTATACATAGGTTGTCCTTTTATTTCTCAACATAATTTCCACCAACATTGATGCACTTATCCCATCGTTTTATCAGTACTCCCAAACGGACTGCATAGAACTGCGTACTTTGTTTTCTAAACCACGTTTTCATTTCACATTCAACTTCGGCGTCATTCGCGAAATGTCTCCCGCCAAGGTGAGTTTTCAGTGGACCATGTGAGCACCCTATTGTAGATGCTACAGAGTCTATCGTTACTCGCCTGTCACCTCTAAACAACGCCTCCATCCGCTGCAGGGATGCTTGTGTTGCAATCTCAACAGGACGACCAGATCGGATTTCATAAACAATTTTAGAGCGTCCTTGAAAAAAATTTTCTAACCATCTATGCACCGCTTTACGGGACAAACATTTGTCAGCATAAACAGGAAGCATTTCCTTATGAATGTTGTCATCAAGCGATGCTACAGGCATTATGGGATAAACTTCTCTCGCACCACAGAAAAAGATTTGTCAGTCGTACGAGAGGAATTGATTACACATTTTATTGCCACTGGCTCTTTACATTACATAAATGCACAAAACTGTCTCTAATGCATCACACATGAATACACAGAATTTCCTATCACTAGTCGTCCCTAGCCCTACTGCTAAATCTATCTACTCATCTAAAGAAATACGCATCGACGCTAAGCGATGTGTTCCCTACGAAGTCTGTCCCCAGTCTGACGATTCTCCGCGTGCTGATTACACAGTACGCGGAAGGACCTCGTGCGTATTTCGGCTTTTGCGCGCTACATCATTCAACACGCTTAGAGTGGTAGTCTACTCTTGAGTTCTATTCTAGTGCTTCGTGTCTATCACCTTGGCGTGATTATACCGTGACCAGAGTGCTTACTCTCTGGTTGACACTTCCGTGTCTCATAAGAGAACTGTTTACCGTTCCCCTCCTTATCTACTTCCTACACCTACCCTGCCCTCATGTTGGGGCACTGGGTTACCTCTACTCTACTTGAGGTAGACCACTCATTCAGGGTGGTCTTCCCTCCTATCTATTTCAGTCTTTGACACACACCCTCCCCTCCTGTGTTGCGTTACAAACTTTGACTCATGGTTGTGACGCAAGAGGTTTCTAAAAAATTAGTGTATCTAATTTTTTGTCAAAGACTTGGTTCTGGGTAACTCAATAGACCTCTACTGACTATTGTCACAATGTAGTATTACTTTACTTGGCTACTGGTGATCGCCACAAACTTGTCTGGTTGGCGTGAGCCCTCTTCTCAATCGCAATATTATATTTATTAGAGGTTTGTCTGAACCGGACCATTGTCTTATAAGACCTGCCCTCAAATAGTAAAATAACTTACTACCCATACAAAGTTGATTTTCTTAGGATCAACACACGAATTGCTTCATGTCCCTGTAATATAATAAAAACGTCTCTACCCTTTCCTATTTATGGACTCCCTTAAAAATAAACAAACCCTTACAATTACTGATTAAGTAACTTAATGTAGGAGAAAATAAAACAGCGATAGACTGACCGTGGCACAGCTAAATTTATTTTGGCTTGTTTTCTCTCCCTTATCTGGCCAATCCTGGCGAGGGGGAAAACAAAGACTGAAGCGGCCATTTCTAGTCAAGAGAACAGACAAGAAAGTCGACCTTTCCCTTCGGGGAGAAGGTAGTTTGTTTTAAAACCATAATTCTCTTCAAGCTATTGGTATGTTATCTACATATATTAAGATATATTTATGTATTACCTAGACCAGTATGTTTAATTAAGAATTAGTTACAATTCTCTTAAACCAGGCTGGATGATGTTTACTAAGGAAACACAGGTGGGCGCCACGCTGTAATTTTTCCTATGTCTTACAATTTCAAATCCATATGTTAATATCTTGTATAGGCATTATGAACTTATATCTCACTAGTAGTGCTATAATCTATGAATATTATGTGTACTGTAAAGTATCAACTCTCATGTCTGAAACACATTCTAGAGATTTTCTCAATGTAGGAGCAGACCCCTGATTCATGCTTCATAGTAAAGAACTAGTGTCTGTCAATTTCATATTCCTATGTTAAAACTTCTAGGCACGGTGAACAATATCTCACTATTTATGCTTAGAAATCTGCAAATAATCTATGTACTATAGAAAGGTGTTTTATCCATGCGGGGACATACAAATGATTACGCATATTCCTGACTCGTACTTAGTCAGGGGATAAAATATTTTGCCACATTATAATCTGTAACTTGGAAATATAGTGCTAAATTTTAGTACCATTCTTTTGTTAACAGATTAGTAACCACTCCATATGAGGTTGAACATATAATCATTTCATAAAATAGTGTTAGGGACAGGCCATGTTTGAATATAAATTCATGAACAATTAAACGCGTGATGTAAGTGCATGTTCGGATAGGATTCACTCCGCATCGCCTCACCGTAGTAGAAACAGAAGCGAAGATTGATGTGAATAAATTGCTTGCAATATTCAGAAGACTGGACCATGCGGCATAAGTTATTCTTATAAATACCCTCCGAATAATAGCAGTCATTGGCAAAACATATCACAGCGATTACTATCCTCATGTGCTGTACGCAGTGGGGGAAAACAATGGATGTTTTAGTTCATGAAGATAATTCAAAAACCTAGGCTCCCTGCATCATCATTATGATTATTATGTATGGTTATCATGTACTTAATATCAGAGAAATGTACATGTATGTTTTTTTTTGGTATGAGAATTTTCTTTGTTCTGATTGTTACTTTTTACTGTGGGAATATACATTTTAATGTTGCACCTTGGGATTAGAGGATGTTGATGTAAGAATACATATGTATGTCAGTACTTAAGAAGCCAATGGTGAATAGTCTTGACCTAGTGATGATTATAGTGCCGAAATGAAGACGCGGCATTAGAAACCACAGGGATTCTGTATAGGCTATTCTCTTCAAGTAATGAGAGAGACAATATCAACATGTTGGATGGACAGAATGACTTCACCCATCCAATAGTCCCAGTAACAACAGAACAAAATATAAGTGAGAAAATACCTTACTCACTAGGAAGGGTCAGAATGGCTCTACTCAGCAATGAGGGACAGTGGAACATGGACACCCACTCCTTTCCCCTTCTCCCCTTGTTGTTTTGTATTTGTGTTTGTAATTGTGTTGTAAACCTTTTATCATAACACAGTAGGTTAATGCTAGTGTTGTATTCTTTGTCATCCCTTTTCTATAGAAGAGAAGCAGGTGGTGGTTGAATTTGGTGGGACTATATCACTAACACTGGATCCTGGGTAAACAGCCATAAAGTGAATGTCCAAACCATAGTCTGGATCTAGCAATACCTCAATGTTTACTGCGGCACTCAATAGCTCCATAGCGAGCAACAGATAAATTAGAAGACAACTGACTGGGTGAGTGATTAAGTCCTATTTTAGTAGGAATATCCAGGATGGACTTCAAGATCTAATAATCTACAAAGATGAAGATCATCAGAGTACTGACAACAGTGTTTCGTTTGCGTTACTTCTGAGAAGTATCACCAATGGCCTCATCATTCAACCAAGTCAGTGAAACTGGGACAATCCTTCTTCAAGTTACTAAAACTAACAACAGTGAGTAACCTTCAACTGTTGGTTGGATTACCAAGTTAATATCCACAATGGATAAGTCTTCGAAAGAACATCTCACAGCTGCAAAAGTCAAACATAAGGTTCCAGCCATGCAACACCAAGTTCTAGCTATGAACACCAACTCAAACAAATGGGAAGAGACACTGAAACAACATTATAGCCAATACAAACAAATGTACCAACTTCAGAACATCTGAACCATAACTACACCAGATTACCTCAAGGTCCAAAACCTGAACACCATCAAAAGAACCATATGAAAGCAGCTAGATGAGTAAATGCCTTTACGCCTGCAACCAAAGGAATCACATGATGGCTTGCAAACCTGGATATGTGGTGGAGTAATATTCTTCAGTTACATGCCTGCAGCAGAATCTTCAGATGAAACCAAATGAATGATTCACCACTGTATGTTCTACACAGAAATGGAATGAATGAGAACTCTATGCTGGTCCCATGTCAGCCTAACTGCCCATCATCAAGTGTGGGATGGCCTATCAACATGAACCGGGTGTGTGACAAAGCCTTTTGAACTAAATTGGGAAACGGTTAACATAAACCGAGCTGTTGGACAGTCGTCATCTTTTCATCGATAAGATGATATAGGGAAGAACCTTCTGCAGAGCTTAAGTTGCATCTCCTGAAAGTATGACAGACCTAGGCATCAATTTCAATTGGAACACAACCAAAATGGCAACCGAGTATTCTTAAATTCAGTCTCATGGAGAGAATATGTGCTTATGTATAATTCTATTCTTGGATTATGGATTAGAAACATTCGCCAGCCAACTTCGGTGGACATACTGTGAGTAGAAAATGACTGTGAGTATAATTCTGCACGGATAATTATGGACATTAACTGCTTTGCACTGGAGAAGAATGCCCATCCGCAACGCCTAAATGAACACTATAATTAATTAATTTAATTATTAGTATCAACTGTTTTCATGAGTGTGGTTTTCTTCAATGACAGGAAAAGGGTAAAGATTGTTTTACATGGTAATGGTGTACACCTAAAGGGTTATGTTATGACATATATGTATAATATTTTGACACCCATTCATTATTTTTAAATATGAGAATTGTACATGGTGTCAGAAATAAATGTATGTATGTTGGGTTTCTGCACCTAGACCAATGTGATTTTATCTAGGTACAATGAGTCAAGTTAGCAGAACCAATTTGTGGTTGTTGTGTTGTTTGTAATAACCTTGTTTTTTTCTGGGGTCACTGGGTACTATGTTGTAATACTGCATATCATTCCCATGCCTGTCTGAAAATGCATAGTGTTTATTACACCTATATATATATATATGTAACTGCAGATCTTGAGTTAATACCTGAACTGTGTGTCCAAAAGTGTTGTGTACATCAAGTAAATGTGGTGTCCAACAAGTGGTTGTTTATAGGTTGTGAGCAATCAATATCCTTCTAGCATCTATAGTTAATTTAAAGGGTGATGAAGTGGGAAGGGAAACCTACACACAGATGCCATTGTTTCAAGGATGGAACTCTTTCCTCCTGGGATTTGTGGTAAATATCCCTGATCACCCTGCATTCTTACCAGTGACAGAGAATCAATAATACCCCCTAGACATTTTAACGAATCATTCTCAGGAATTAAAATCCACATCCCACATGTGTGGTCCCGCCCGGTACGGACTTCACCTAGTAGTGGAGTAGTCCGTGAATTTAAAACTCATGATAAACATCACAATTGGTGTATTATGGTGAGTATATGAATTCAGGGAAAACCTCTCGCAGGTAAACCAAGTCACTTCAGAATGTTATAGTGTTAGTAACAGACCTAATCACTCATTAGTATGAGCGGAGTCAAGTTTTATGTGAACCCATAATGGCTCAGATAAATATAAGGTTTTTTTGGTACAAAACTGTTCACAGGTAATATCTTGATTCTAGCAGATGCATCAGGTAGTTGGTTGTTGGATATGAGATTTTTTTAAAACTCATATTTTATATCTTATTGATGGGAAACTAAGTCCAGTAATGAACCTCCAGTAGTAAGGTCTTTGGGATGGTAAACTCACATAAGATAGGTAATTCAGTGAATGTTTAGAATTCATAGTCATTCCCATTTGATGTTTGAGGTATGGTTCTGCTACTCTGATATTCTCTTTAAATGGTTCAAAAGTGGTGTACTCATGAACACACTACTATATTATGTATCCATAAGGTTTATGTTCCTACATATGAATCATGTGTTAATTAACTATTTTGTCATTGATTATCATTGTATTTTCATGCTTGATCTGCTTGTATAAGTCATGTAATATTGAAAAATTACCAAGGCAGCAGAGAGTGATAGACAATTTTATAGATAATTAGGACAGATAAGTTAGAAATCCAATAAATGTTTTTTAAGGGAAAAATTTAATCAACAAATGATGATTCAGTAGGAAAGGAAATAATACCTGAGAGATAAATTAAACCAGGGGAAAATAGCAGTAACTAAAGTAAATGAACTAATGGTAAGGCCAAAACCACCACTTGCAAAAATGTAGACATAGTTAATGGAAGGGAAGGAATATTGTAAGAATTTGCAGTATTTAGGGGCACCCTAATTTAATCCTTTTTTTTTTCATATGACATAACATGTTCTACAACACCGGTAGTAAAGTAAAGTGAATAAATGATGGATACTTAGGAAGAAAAGCCATACTGACACTTATTCTACTCCACCGGTGATATGAGTAGTTATTAATAACAAACTCAGATGGCCCATATGTTAATAAATAGGGTCAACCAAAATATTCACCTGGTGATGTAAGTGAAACTGATCAACTCACTTACTGACCCAACAGAATATAAGGTATTTCTTTAAATTATCCACCCCGATTCCATTATTAATGGTAGCGGAAACAGACCGTATAGGTATGTAAAAGGTATAATTAAAGAATAAACATAAGAAATTGGAATTTCAAATGAACTTCAGGAGATACCGGAAAAAATCTGTGCTAGTCTCTAGTAAGAGACTAAACATTTCAGAAAATTGGCTCCTTAGCTTTGAAATTTACAGTTTAATCTCATTAAGTGAAATGTTCACTATGAGTAGTCCTCATCAAAAAGAGGAGTGAAACAGCTTTTAGTTAGCGATTAGCTTACATAAAGTTATTTCAATAATTGCCTAACTAACATTAATATTCTCATAAGGGAAGAATTAAGAAGGGCAAAAATAAGTGGTACAATAGAGGCGCGCGACTCAATTGTATTTTCTTTAAAACTAACCGAGTAACTAAATTCTAGATAATGCTCGAAGCCTACTAAAAGGTAGATTAATCAGAAATCAGTCGCAAGACGAAACAGATTTCTACATCTCAGTTCTGACTAGGATTATATGCCAGCATTAAATATGTGAAAGCAGATCCAGACTAACAGAGATTAGCTTAAATAACTGATACGAATCAGTAAAAGCAACAATTAAATAAACAACTCTTAAAATAGATGCTGTTTATAGATAGGACGAACCCTTTGACGTAAAGACAGAGGAAACGCCTAAAACTTATACAGTGAACCCATGCTAGAAAAATGGAATATAGCTGTGTAAAAACCAAGCAAATTGGAGCAGATAGCTGAAGAATTGCTTGATATGTACTAGACTAGGAATTTCAATCAGGAATCCAGCTAGTAAATTATATAACAGTTCAAAGATAGACCTTCGTCAATCTAAATAAATCCAGAGTTTCCACGTATTAAACGGACGAAAACAAAACTGGAGAGAAACATTAAGAGTACCTTACCTGTTATCTTGAGGACACAACTCAGGAGACGCCAGTATTAGAGGGATATACAGATGTAATAGTAATTTTACAAAAACTAGTAACCCACATCCATAACTGGAAAGTGAACCAGCAACTTGATTGTCTGGAAGACTATCACAGGAATCACAAAAAGGGGCTTTTAACTTCTCACTGAACTGATTATATATGGTAGGAGAAAATACGTCTGAACCTACATAACAATGTATGTTGCTAAGTTGAAAATAGTCCTAAAACCTGGAGGGAGGTAGACGACGATCAATGTACGCCAAGCGACGCAAAATTGCTCGTAATTCAACACCAAAGCAACAAATACAGAGTGAAACTCAAACACATCAAGTTAGAATTACTAATAAGGATTCTAGCGTAAAATAGATCTAGGTTAGAAGGAAAAGCAGAGAGAGAGAGTAAGCTAAGAATTACTTCGTTTCTGATAGATTCATGTTCCCCGGAATAGTCGGTTCAGAACGGAAATCTAGAAAAGTTGGACCTTGTTTACATGTTAGACGAGATTCTCGGGAAAAACCCGCAAGAGAAAGGGACACCACTCTAATCAGTAGTTATCAAAACTGATCGGAAAATCCCATAACTCGCCTAATAACCCAAACACATGATGTATTGGATGAAAATGTATTCAACAGGAACCACATTTAGCTTCCTTTAAATATCAGATCTATAGTTAAAACAAACGTCTAACTTATAGGGAGACGGGCGAGTTTAATATGCTATCAGTAGACGCAGAATTAACCGTCGGTTTTAACATAATCTCAAGATTGATAATCTAATGAGAGAGAAATCAAGCTTAATGATATCTCAATTGCTTCAAAAAGTCGGTTTGATGCAGACAAACCAGTACTGGAAAGTAACAAATTATCAGATAACCACTCATATTTCAAACAATAGCTGACAACAGTGGAGAGGGTGCTACACTCTTTCACTAAAAGAGAAATAATCCTTTAAGGTTATGCCAGTTGTCGTGACTAAAAGAAAATGGACGTGGCTCTGATTATATAACATAAGGCAGTAGTAAAGTAATAAGGGATGGATACTAGGTGAGTCAATGTAAAGACGGAAATTGTAGAGTACTTCTTGACCATTTAATTTCTGAAAGAAATAAATGTCTTAAATGGGGGAGGCGTGTAATATAATAAAAACGTCTCTACCCTTTCCTATTTATGGACTCCCTTAAAAATAAACAAACCCTTACAATTACTGATTAAGTAACTTAATGTAGGAGAAAATAAAACAGCGATAGACTGACCGTGGCACAGCTAAATTTATTTTGGCTTGTTTTCTCTCCCTTATCTGGCCAATCCTGGCGAGGGGGAAAACAAAGACTGAAGCGGCCATTTCTAGTCAAGAGAACAGACAAGAAAGTCGACCTTTCCCTTCGGGGAGAAGGTAGTTTGTTTTAAAACCATAATTCTCTTCAAGCTATTGGTATGTTATCTACATATATTAAGATATATTTATGTATTACCTAGACCAGTATGTTTAATTAAGAATTAGTTACAATTCTCTTAAACCAGGCTGGATGATGTTTACTAAGGAAACACAGGTGGGCGCCACGCTGTAATTTTTCCTATGTCTTACAATTTCAAATCCATATGTTAATATCTTGTATAGGCATTATGAACTTATATCTCACTAGTAGTGCTATAATCTATGAATATTATGTGTACTGTAAAGTATCAACTCTCATGTCTGAAACACATTCTAGAGATTTTCTCAATGTAGGAGCAGACCCCTGATTCATGCTTCATAGTAAAGAACTAGTGTCTGTCAATTTCATATTCCTATGTTAAAACTTCTAGGCACGGTGAACAATATCTCACTATTTATGCTTAGAAATCTGCAAATAATCTATGTACTATAGAAAGGTGTTTTATCCATGCGGGGACATACAAATGATTACGCATATTCCTGACTCGTACTTAGTCAGGGGATAAAATATTTTGCCACATTATAATCTGTAACTTGGAAATATAGTGCTAAATTTTAGTACCATTCTTTTGTTAACAGATTAGTAACCACTCCATATGAGGTTGAACATATAATCATTTCATAAAATAGTGTTAGGGACAGGCCATGTTTGAATATAAATTCATGAACAATTAAACGCGTGATGTAAGTGCATGTTCGGATAGGATTCACTCCGCATCGCCTCACCGTAGTAGAAACAGAAGCGAAGATTGATGTGAATAAATTGCTTGCAATATTCAGAAGACTGGACCATGCGGCATAAGTTATTCTTATAAATACCCTCCGAATAATAGCAGTCATTGGCAAAACATATCACAGCGATTACTATCCTCATGTGCTGTACGCAGTGGGGGAAAACAATGGATGTTTTAGTTCATGAAGATAATTCAAAAACCTAGGCTCCCTGCATCATCATTATGATTATTATGTATGGTTATCATGTACTTAATATCAGAGAAATGTACATGTATGTTTTTTTTTGGTATGAGAATTTTCTTTGTTCTGATTGTTACTTTTACTGTGGGAATATACATTTTAATGTTGCACCTTGGGATTAGAGGATGTTGATGTAAGAATACATATGTATGTCAGTACTTAAGAAGCCAATGGTGAATAGTCTTGACCTAGTGATGATTATAGTGCCGAAATGAAGACGCGGCATTAGAAACCACAGGGATTCTGTATAGGCTATTCTCTTCAAGTAATGAGAGAGACAATATCAACATGTTGGATGGACAGAATGACTTCACCCATCCAATAGTCCCAGTAACAACAGAACAAAATATAAGTGAGAAAATACCTTACTCACTAGGAAGGGTCAGAATGGCTCTACTCAGCAATGAGGGACAGTGGAACATGGACACCCACTCCTTTCCCCTTCTCCCCTTGTTGTTTTGTATTTGTGTTTGTAATTGTGTTGTAAACCTTTTATCATAACACAGTAGGTTAATGCTAGTGTTGTATTCTTTGTCATCCCTTTTCTATAGAAGAGAAGCAGGTGGTGGTTGAATTTGGTGGGACTATATCACTAACACTGGATCCTGGGTAAACAGCCATAAAGTGAATGTCCAAACCATAGTCTGGATCTAGCAATACCTCAATGTTTACTGCGGCACTCAATAGCTCCATAGCGAGCAACAGATAAATTAGAAGACAACTGACTGGGTGAGTGATTAAGTCCTATTTTAGTAGGAATATCCAGGATGGACTTCAAGATCTAATAATCTACAAAGATGAAGATCATCAGAGTACTGACAACAGTGTTTCGTTTGCGTTACTTCTGAGAAGTATCACCAATGGCCTCATCATTCAACCAAGTCAGTGAAACTGGGACAATCCTTCTTCAAGTTACTAAAACTAACAACAGTGAGTAACCTTCAACTGTTGGTTGGATTACCAAGTTAATATCCACAATGGATAAGTCTTCGAAAGAACATCTCACAGCTGCAAAAGTCAAACATAAGGTTCCAGCCATGCAACACCAAGTTCTAGCTATGAACACCAACTCAAACAAATGGGAAGAGACACTGAAACAACATTATAGCCAATACAAACAAATGTACCAACTTCAGAACATCTGAACCATAACTACACCAGATTACCTCAAGGTCCAAAACCTGAACACCATCAAAAGAACCATATGAAAGCAGCTAGATGAGTAAATGCCTTTACGCCTGCAACCAAAGGAATCACATGATGGCTTGCAAACCTGGATATGTGGTGGAGTAATATTCTTCAGTTACATGCCTGCAGCAGAATCTTCAGATGAAACCAAATGAATGATTCACCACTGTATGTTCTACACAGAAATGGAATGAATGAGAACTCTATGCTGGTCCCATGTCAGCCTAACTGCCCATCATCAAGTGTGGGATGGCCTATCAACATGAACCGGGTGTGTGACAAAGCCTTTTGAACTAAATTGGGAAACGGTTAACATAAACCGAGCTGTTGGACAGTCGTCATCTTTTCATCGATAAGATGATATAGGGAAGAACCTTCTGCAGAGCTTAAGTTGCATCTCCTGAAAGTATGACAGACCTAGGCATCAATTTCAATTGGAACACAACCAAAATGGCAACCGAGTATTCTTAAATTCAGTCTCATGGAGAGAATATGTGCTTATGTATAATTCTATTCTTGGATTATGGATTAGAAACATTCGCCAGCCAACTTCGGTGGACATACTGTGAGTAGAAAATGACTGTGAGTATAATTCTGCACGGATAATTATGGACATTAACTGCTTTGCACTGGAGAAGAATGCCCATCCGCAACGCCTAAATGAACACTATAATTAATTAATTTAATTATTAGTATCAACTGTTTTCATGAGTGTGGTTTTCTTCAATGACAGGAAAAGGGTAAAGATTGTTTTACATGGTAATGGTGTACACCTAAAGGGTTATGTTATGACATATATGTATAATATTTTGACACCCATTCATTATTTTTAAATATGAGAATTGTACATGGTGTCAGAAATAAATGTATGTATGTTGGGTTTCTGCACCTAGACCAATGTGATTTTATCTAGGTACAATGAGTCAAGTTAGCAGAACCAATTTGTGGTTGTTGTGTTGTTTGTAATAACCTTGTTTTTTTCTGGGGTCACTGGGTACTATGTTGTAATACTGCATATCATTCCCATGCCTGTCTGAAAATGCATAGTGTTTATTACACCTATATATATATATATGTAACTGCAGATCTTGAGTTAATACCTGAACTGTGTGTCCAAAAGTGTTGTGTACATCAAGTAAATGTGGTGTCCAACAAGTGGTTGTTTATAGGTTGTGAGCAATCAATATCCTTCTAGCATCTATAGTTAATTTAAAGGGTGATGAAGTGGGAAGGGAAACCTACACACAGATGCCATTGTTTCAAGGATGGAACTCTTTCCTCCTGGGATTTGTGGTAAATATCCCTGATCACCCTGCATTCTTACCAGTGACAGAGAATCAATAATACCCCCTAGACATTTTAACGAAGTTGATTTTCTTAGGATCAACACACGAATTGCTTCATGTCCCCCCATATAATATTAAACAACCCTTGCACAAGCTGTGTGCGACAGGCTTTACCTATCTCGCTTCCGCGTGTAAAGTTATCTTTCACTGTTAATTTAGTGTTTCGCTGTCTATTGTGTCCCCTGACCTGGAGTTATCTCCCTTGTTCTAAAAATTGTATGCACTTTACATGTTTGTTTTTCTGATTGTTTGCGTGTTTGGATGTAACTAATATTATAATTTACCTTCTAACATGTGTGTCTGTCTATAATTTGTATGTAAGTTAGTTTTCAAGTGCCATAATTCGGTTAAATGTGATCACAAACAAGTGTATACCACTAATTTGTGACAACATTTCCGTCTTATGAGACTTAAAATACTTTTTCTAAGGTATACACTAAACTACACACAACACATTCGAGACAGTATATCTCAACATTGAAAGCAAACGCTTGACGCAGACAAATAATAAAAAGTCGCGTTGAGCGGCAGAAAAAATCCGCTGGTTGTCCTAACTCTCCATTGTATATTTTCCATTTTCTCTTACTTTCATACTTCTGTCACACATCTTTTATCCTCCCAGTTATTTAAAAACCTTGAAGTGACACTGTACAAGTTTGGCTCAGTTTGAAAAGAGTTGAGCTTAATGACTGTGCGTAACCACCTGCACTAGTCATGTATTTACAAAATATTTACATGGATGAAATATGGTTGATAGTTTGTATCCTTATAATACTAAACACTACCTTCTTCTGACATACTAATACTAATTCTATAACTATATATATTCTAATTTGTTGCACAAAAATAACCTAATTTAAGGGAAGTATTCTAACTAACTAAAAAAATGCAAATGATGTGCGATGAGTTATGTACCTTTTTTAAATGAGTAATGTGAAATGTAACAAAATTATAAATAATGGGTTATTATTATTATTAAAAAAATGTTTTAATGTCTACATGAAAAAATATGATTAATAATTTTAGTATACATGGTGAAATGTATAATCCTTTTATCCTATAAAGTATAAACTACTTTTAATTCTAAATGATGAGGTTGTTAAAGTGTTTATCAAGATGGAATGAAATAATGTGAAATGAAATGTACTACCTGGTACTGTTCCTATCTTAACTTTTTATCCTCGTCTTTAATTAGCTATTATTAAATTTAAAGTACTATCCATCAGAGACATTGTACAACCTCACGGAATGACACTATCCAGTGCCGTCCACCGGGCGCTGGAACGCAAATTATTCCTCCCCACGATGCTTGACGGCAGAGGTGGAAGATGATGATGATGATGATGATCCTAAGTAAGTGGGTAAATTAGTGATTTATCTAAACTAAAAAAAAAATCTATTATATTCCCTAAATCTAATTTAAATCTATATTAAAGTAACTAATCTACCTATAATTTCTCACTATATTAAAACCATGTTATAATACATATCACAATAAATAAATATATATACATAGTATTTAACTACCTCAGGTTAGTGGTTGCCATAATGTTCAGACATTGCTTTCGTTGGCACAGTTCATAGATACATAATTGTCCTGGGTATATTAAATACACTACACAGTCATACTTGTGTCTTATGGGTATTCTTCCACTCGTAGAGTCTGCTGGTGTTGTAGACATGTATATTCGTGTATGTTATTTATGCATTGTTCTGACACTGTTCTTCCATGATTCACACAGGTGATTCACCGGAACACAAATGGAGCATAGTAAGTAATGAGCTGTCTATGTACACACGGTGATTCACTTGTTCTTGGAGCACAGTTCTTATTCTGCTGTCTACGCACATGGTGGTTCACTGTTTTTAGCACACAGTTCTGATCATGCTGTCTATGTATTACATAGGATATTTTACACAGGATAATCTAAGTGTACTAAATTATCTCATCTTACACTACATTTTCATGTGGCGTATCAGGTATTTCTACCTCAGATGGTCGACTAAGGGTATCAGCAAGAATGTTGTCCCTACCCTTAATATGCTCTATACTAAAAGTATAATTTTGTAATATTAACGACCACCTGTAGATGCGGTCATTGCGATGCACCCCACTTTGTATGACCATGATTGGGGAGTTGTCGGTCTGTACTACGAAGTGATTACCCGCTAGAAATCGATGTAACTTCCTTACTGAATAGATGACACTTAGGGCTTCCAACTCTGATATGGAATATCTGGACTCAGCAGGTGTGATCTTGCGGCTTACGTAGCAAATTGGATGGAAGATGCCATCGTAGAACTGGCCTAGTACTGCAGCGATGGAAATCCTGCTGGCATCTGTCCTAAGATAATAAACGAGCCTAGGATTAGGCAAACGCAGGATTGGTAAATTACTAAATTGGAGTTTCAATTTTGACAATGCAGAAATTAATAATGCATCTTTGACATCTTCTTCTTCTTCGTTCATCCGGAGTTTTTTTTTTCCAGATGTGAATGCGTTGTGCCTGTTTACAGCAGAGCTGCGTTCTTGCGCCGTTAGGCCGACTTCTGCGGGCATTTGTTGACCGGGTTAACCTTCCCGGGGGTTTCTTAGGACGTTTGACTCTCACTGTTGTGGTGTTATCCCCCACCCCAGCTGGTCCATATAGAACAGCCAAAGATCCTGGTCAGCCCTCAAGGAAAGGCAGGGGCAGACCATGGGCATTCCCCGCCATCCAATGAGGCTTCCATACTTGCAGAGCCGATATATAGCGCTCTGGTACTGGGCTCACCCAAGGAATCGTCACGTCCTGCACATGGCTGCTTAGCCTCACTTCCGTATATTGGGCCTTCCGTTCACCATAGGCTGTTCTTCCGGAAACCAGAAGTATGCAGTCTGCAGATGACATCCACACAGTGAGCTTTCGATTCGGACTTTCCATGTAATGGATTTGCTATCCAAGCAATATTCCATTTCGTGCCACTAGGACACTTTTCCACCTTTTATGAAGCCCACACAATGGGCTTTTGATTCGGACTTTCCACGTAATGGATTTGCTATCCAAACAATATTCCATTTCATGCCACTAGGACACTTTTCCACCTTTTATGAAGCCCACACAATGGGCTTTTGATTCGGACTTTCCACGTAATGGATTTGCTATCCAAGCAATATTCCATTTCGTGCCACTAGGACACCTTTCCACCTTTTATGAAGCCCACACAGAGAGCTTTTGATTTGGACTTTCCACATAATGGATTTGCTATCCAAGCAATATTCAATTCCATGCCTCTGGGTCTTCATGCACCTTTAAATGTCAACCTGTATGTAGTTAAAGTAAGCTGCGGTCAACTTTAGCTTGTTGATATCTCCATAGAGCTTGTCCTCAAATGAAGCAGGTGTGGGCCAACATATTTTTCTCTGTTCTGCATACGTTGGGCAATCCTGCAGCAAATGTTTTGCTGTCATTTTTCCAGTTCTACAATTACATTCATCGGTATCTCCTATCTTTAGTTTATTGAACAAGTGGTATTTCAGCCTATTATGTCCTGTGCGGAGTCTGAAGATTGCTACTTGTTCTCTTCGGTCGAGTTTGTAATATGCATCATCCTTCTGATGGCCTGGATGCTCTGATTCCCATTTGGTTCTATAAGTGCTTTTTATAAACCTCTTTGCCTCATTATAGGTTATGTCTATGTCAGGCTGTGGTAGTAGATCCGCCCTCTTTTGCCAGTCTGTCAGCCTCTTCGTTTCCAGGTATACTGCAATGTGATGGGATCCACTGTATTACAACTTTTTTGGATTTCTGGCATAGACCATGGAGTGCTGCTCTTAGGTCAGTTAGTTCTGTGCTGTTATTGCTCTTCAGTATTGAGACAGCTGACTTTGCATCTGTGAAGATAGCTATTTGCTTCTCTTTATTTTCCTCCATCAGGAGCATTTCTGCTGCAGTTTTCAGAGCCTCTACCTCCGCTTTGAAGTTACTTGAAAATTTTCCAGTTGCCATTGAATGTGTTTTTTTCGCTCCATTTTTTAGATTTAGGAGAATTCCATCTCCTCCATTCTCTACTGAATTTTTGGCTGATCCATCTGTATATGCATGGGTCCAATTCCTGCTTGGGTAATGTTCTTTTATGTAGTTTAGGGTTATTACTCTTCTTTCGGTTTCATGCTGAGTGTTCTTTTTCTCAATACCAGGAATGTTTTCTATCATCTCAGGCAGTTGCTGCTGTCTCCAAGCTGGGAACTTGTGTGCATTGTATATGGGCTTGACTGTTGATATGTTAAGTATAGGATCTGCCCTAATCCTTCGTTTTGCAGTTTCTACAAAGTTGCTACGCTTCAGTCTTCCCTTTCCAAAACCATTACATCTGTTGTACATAGGGTGGTCTGTCAATCTTCTAAATTTTTCTGCTTGTTGCTGGGCTCTGCTATCTCTTCTATCCTGCATTGGTTGTAAACAAGTGATCTTTTCGAGTTCATTAATAGGCGTTGTCTTCAGGCTTCCAGTTATGATTCGCATTCCTTGGTTTTGGACTCTGCTTATTTTGTTAAAGTTTGACTTAGCTGCTGTTGCCCAAGCTGCAATGCCATATTCCAGTACTGGCCTCACCCGTCCAGTATATAACTTCTTGAGAACTTTCTCATCTGCTCCCCACGTTGTACCAGCAAGCTTTTTCATGATTGCCATTCTCTGCCTTGCTCTTGTTCGATTTTTCTCAACCTGTGTCTTCCATGTCAGGCGACGATCAAAGGTGACTCCTAGATAGTTTGGATTTTCTTCATGGCGCAATATTTTTCCATTCAATACCAGCTTAGGTTGCTGAGTTTTATTTGAGAGGGAGAACACTGTGCATGTTGTTTTCTCCTCACTTATCTTCACTAGCCATGATTTTGACCAGTCCTCTAGCGCTAATAAGGCTTGCTGTATTCTGCTGTTAGCTGTACTAATATATTCTTCAGATGTCCATATGGCTAGGTCATCTGCAAAGGAGGATGTGTGTACTCTGGCTGGAAAATTTTCTGTGATGTCATTTATATATGCTAGGAATAATGTTGGTGAAAGAACTCCTCCTTGGGGGACACCTTGCTCCAGCAGCATCATTTTGCTTGTTTGTCCTTGTACTTTTGTCCTGGCAGTTCTGTTCTCAAGGTAGTGGCTGATCCATTTATACATTTTTCCACAAACATGCATGTTTTGCAGTTTTACTTTCAGTCCTTCCTTCCATACTTTATCAAATGCTTTTTCTAAATCTATCCAGACTGCTAGTGTGTGCTTTTTCTCTTGGAAGGCATCCTCTATTTCCTGAGCTATATAGGTTATTTGATCTTCAGTGGATCTGTACTTTCTGAATCCTGCTTGGTGTGGTGTTAAGAGTTGGTTTTCTTCCAGATGCCATGTTAGCCTGCCATTGATAATGCGTTCCATTAATTTTCCTACACAGCTAAGTAGACTGATAGGTCGATAGCCATTTGGTTCTTCCAGGTCTTTTCCTTTCTTTGGGACTGGTATTAGTATAGCTTCCTTCCATGCCTGTGGGACTATTCCTCTCTTCCAGCTGTTATTTAGGACTGCTAGTAGTTTCTTCTTTGCCTTGGTGCCTAGTCCTATTAGCATTTCATTTGTGATTCCATCCTTTCCTGGTGATTTCTTCTTTTTTAGGGTATTCATTGCCTGTTCCATTTCTTCCATTGTTAGATTTGCCATCATATATTCTGCTGCTGTCTCTGTATTTCTATGATGTATCTGTTTGTCTTTGATTGCTTTCTTCTGTTCGGTTGTAATATCAATGTGGTTTGCATTTGCATAGTGTTCCATTAGTGCATTTGCAGCCTTTGTTCCTGTAAGCAAGGCATTTCCTTGTTTAATTGTTATTTGTTTGTTTCTAGGTCCTTCATTGTTCATGGCTTTCACTAGTTTCCATAGTTTGTTTCCATCCCTATCAAAATTCAGGTTTTCAGTTTTTTCCCTCCAACAATCTCTTGTTGTTTGATTTACTGTTCTTTTATATTTTGCTGAGATGGCTTTGAGAGAGATATTCGCTTCAATTGTTTGTTCTCTCTCTCTGCTGTCTTCCTGGAATCTTCAACTTTGTCCTCTAAACTTTGTAGTTCTTCAGTCCAGTATGGTTTGTAATTTTTCCTCGCTCCTCTAGGAATGAACTCAGTGGCTGCCTGTATTATCGCTCTGTTTAGACTTTCCACCATTTGCTTTATGTTGCCATATCGTGTATTTATGTTTTCACAATATTTGTCTGTTAGTATGGCAAATCTGTCCCAATCTGCTCGTTTGTAATTCCAGCGGGGCAAGGGCTTTTGCTCCTGTGGAACATACTCCATATTCATTACAAGCTTGATTGGTCTGTGGTCACTACCTGCTAATTGGTCCAGCACATGGCGATCGATTTTGTGGAGGATATCTCCTGTGCAGAAAGCTAAGTCTGGAGTAGAAGTGGTAAGCCATCTTCTGGAGTAGAAGCTCGGTGTGTCATCCGCTTTGTTGAGTAGATGGAGATTTGAGTCTATTTCCCAGTCCTCCAATTCATCTCCTCTTTTGTCAGTATCTGGGTATCCCCATCTTTCTGAACGGCTATTAAAGTCTCCGACAATAATGCAGTTTGTGTCAGTTATTTTCATGTTTGAGAGTGTAAGGTCCTTATCTGCTGGGCTATACAGATTGTAGATTCTTATTTTCACGTCCTTTATCATTATATCAACACCTATAATTTCCGTTTGGTTGTCAGAGATCACAGATACTTCGCTGCAAGGTATTGTATTTCGTGTAAGTATTAGAATTCCTCCTTTGTGTCCTTCGCGGTCGAAACGTGTGGCCTGATATCCTCTGACTGAGAATTTGTGATTGGCGTTGAGGTGTGTCTCTTGAATGCATGCCACATCTATTCTATCTTTATGAAGACGCTGTGTTAGGGAGTCTTTCTTCTTGTAAACTCCTTCGGCATTCCACTGTAGTATGTTGAGTGTCTGGGGTATTTGGTCAATAGCTCTTAACCTACTCCTCTGTGCCTTGACTCCACAGCACAGGGGAAGGTGACCACCAGTAGTCATGGGTGGACCCCCTCGAGGCAGGGGGCCCGGCACTATCGCCGCCTGATGGGACTTCACGGGATTAGCACCATAACGATTAATGTTGATTTGTGACATCATGAATTAAGTTACGTTGCACTGCTTTGTCAAGCCTGTGGCTCAGTACATCCGATTTCGACAAGCATGTATTCAGGGTGCTTTCCCTAGTCTTTGACTGTCCCCAGTCTACCTACAAGGCAGCAGGTTTGTGTGTCTCTTCGTCTGGTCCCTCTCCCTTGACCTGTCCGACATGGGTGGCCCTACCAGTAGCTGTGCTACCGTCGGCATAGCTCTTGGTGTCATTGGGACGCACAAGCCCCTCTACCTCGTCACGGTGGACACACAGCAGAGGGGTCTTTGACATCTAATTTTACTGATGCTTTCAAAACATTTGAAAATACACTTGTGATTTCAGCTAAGTTCGGTATGAACTTACTATAATAATTTACTAAACCCAAAAGGCTCCTGACCTGCTTCTTTGTTGTAGGCATGGTCAGGTTCATAATTTTAGTAACAATTCTATTGTCAGTTTTTAGTTGTCCTTGTGAAATGACATGACCCAAAAAATCAATTTCTTGTAGGCCCAGTTCAACTTTGCTCGGTTTGACAGTGAGACCGAAGAGTCGCAACCTATTGAAGACATGTCTGAGTTTCAGTAAGTGTGTTGTCCAGTCATCTGTATGGACACAAATATCATCTATATATGTCACCATATTCGTCACTCCATGTAGTAAATCTCTAGTTAGGCGTACGAAAGTGGCAGGAGCGTTACGAAGTCCGAAAGGAAGAAACCGCCACTCGTAAAGACCTAAAGGTGTTGAGAATGCAGTAAGATGGATGGATTGAGTCTGCATATGGACCTGCCAATATCCCTTAGTAAGATCTAATTTAGAGAAGATTTTGGAGGTAGACATATCAAGAATAAGATCTTCGCAGGAAGGAATTGGTTCTGCGTCGATCTTAGTGACATTGTTGAGTTTTCTATAGTCCACACAGAGACGAATTGTGGAGTCTTTTTTCTTAACCAAGACGATTGGAAAGGAGTACTCAGATGTAGATTTCTGGATGATTCCACTAGCTTCTAAATTAAGAATTTCCTTATTTAGACTTTCCCTGTAGCTAAGTGGAATAGAGTACGGCCTGCATTTGATAGGCTTTGAGTCTGAAAGAAGGATGGAGTGTTCGATCCTGTCCGTCCTACCTGGAATGTCGGAAAATATGTCCTTATACTCCGTCACTAATTCTATTGTCTGTCGTCGTTGCTCTTCTGTTAGTCCCGGTTCTAACCGTATACAATCTAATATCGCAGTCTTGTCTACAATTGGAACAGGTAGTTCCATCCCGTCGTCGTCTACCTGATTCAGTACGGTGGTGGTGTTAAGTGCGTTTTCTGTATGCTCACTAAGTGTATGCATCTCGTCGGCATTGCCAGTCTCGCTAACTAGTGTAGTTGCGTTATGTATGTCTGTCGTCTCATCAATAGGTGTGGGTGCATTGTGTTCGTCTGTCTCTAGCTCTGTCTCTTGTCGTGAAAAGTAAGGTTTCAACATGTTGATATGAAATATCTTTAAGTGTCCGTTTATCGATATTTCATAATCGACATCTGAAATTTTTCGTACCACTTAATAAATTCCGTTTGTCTGGGAGTAAAAGCAGTATGTCTTGATCTGGTTCAAGATTAATAGTCCTAGCACCTTTATTGGCGTATTGGCGGTAGATTTGACCCTTCCTCTCCAAAGCTGCCTTGGCTATGATACACGATTTCATAATTTTATCTCGTGTTTCTGTTACCATCTCATAAGGTGTTTTAGGGGTTGGAATTTCAATCGTATTAGTTACTAACTGATGGTAAATTGTTAGGGGTTCACGTGGGTTAGCCCCGTATACTAATTCAAAAGGTGAGAAACCCGTGCTTGAATGGGGAATCTCCCGATAGGCGAACAGCACTGTTGGCAACAGTGTATCCCATTCAGATGGGTTTTCTGCTGTCACCTTAGCCAGCATATGCTTTAGGTCTCCATTAATTGTCTCTATGATTCCATTGCTGGCTGGATGATAAGCTGTTGTAAAATGCTGTTTAATTCCTAACATTTTCGTAAGGGCTTGCGTTGCAGCCGATATAAATTGGGTTCCACGGTCAGATAAGATGGTACGTGGAAATCCGAATCGTGAGAACAAATGTAGAAATACATTGGCAATATCTTTGGAGGTGATGTATTTCAAAGCTACTGCCTCAACCCACCTTGAACATAGGTCTACTAGCGTTAAGATGAAGCGATTTCCTTTGCTGGACACCTGGTTCAGGGGTCCAACAATATCCACCGCCACACTCTCGAATGGCCTAGGGGCCAATGTAGAAGGTTGTACTTCAGCTGTAGGATGTTTACCCTTATGTACTGTTGACAGACATTACATGAACGACAAAATACTTTTATGTCATTACAAAAACCCGGCCAGTAAAAATGAGCCTGAATTCTGGCCCTGGTTTTATCGTATGCAAGGTGACCAGCAAACGGTGACTCGTGTGCAATCTTTAGCACAGTTTGGCGGTGTTGTACAGGTAATACCGTTTGCTGAATCTCATGGTTGTCAGTTGTATAATAACGAGTAAGGATCCCATTATTAAGTCTAAAGAACCATGATGCGTTTTTTGTTATTTTGTCTTTTTCTTTTAACAGTTTTAGATACGGAGACACACTCGGATCAGTTTTTTGCTGGTCTATAAACTTTTGTCTGATGGTATCATCCGTGCTAGTTGGTGATAGCAACAGTAGTCTTTCTTCCTGTAGTGTGTCTTGGTGTTTAATGGTATCTGCTCTGGTTGTTGCATTGGCTGCATTTAATTTTCCCCATGCAGCTATTTCTTTGTTCGTGCAATGCTTCAATTGGGGCAAGCATCCCAAAATTAAATCAGTACAAGGGTTATCTAAAATAGCACATGTAAAAGTACCAGAAAGGAAAGGAGTGTTAATACGGGCTCTTGCTAATGGGTAAATTTCAATATTACCCGAAAAAGTTCGGCATTTGACTGAGTCACCTGTATAATCATTTGGATTCACCAATTCCTTTCTAAGACCGATAAGAGTGCTCCCACTGTCAAGCAAACACTGGCATGGTATTTCGTTGACCAATGCATTGTGGAACACCAAATTGCCTCTGGAGGCTAATGCTGCATTTACACTCTCAGTGAAGAATGGTACTGTATGTCCACATTCTAATTTTCCGTCTGCATAAAATTGGTGACATCGCTCACAACTGTCAAAGCTTAAAATATCGTTTACACAACAAACATCTTCAGATTGATTAAAAGGTAACTCATTCTCGACCTCGCACTCAGTCTCACTCCCACTATCAGAAGATGTATCAATTAACATTGCACTGTTAGCCTTCATTCTTTGGCGGCCTAGGCACTTATTGGAATAATGCCCGTAGCTAGAACAGAAGAAACATTTGACTGCACGTCTGTATGCATTTCTCTTGTTTTGTTGTTTCTTAATGACCATCTCAAGATGTGTTGGATAGTTTGGTGATTTATCACACATAGCATAAGTATCATGAAAAAGTTGGCAATACACACATTTAGGTAATTTTTGATCTTTCTTGTCGACTCTCTGAAATGGTTTTTTATTGCTACGATAGCTTTTAGGTTGGTCCTTAACAAAAGAGACTATTTCAGAGTCGATGTTTGATGTTTTAAAAATTTCTCTATTTGAGGAAAAATATGCGGAGCCTTTCTTCTCGAATTGCTCTATTGTTTCGATGTCTGACTGCTGAAGAAATTTAGCGAAAGGAGATGGGATTGTGGATATGACTTTATCCATGGCTATTAAATTTTTAAGTTTTTCAAAGTCCTTTCCTATTTTTGCTGCACTAAGCCATCTATTCAGCACGCTTTGGACATTCGAGACATAATCGATGAAGGTCTCACTTGGTTTTGGTTTTAAGTTAGAAAATTGCACTTGATACCCAGGGGCATCAAGTAAAAAATGTTGCATGATCCTATCGTGAATGTACTGATAGTTAGATCTAAGGTCAGTTGGTATTGATTCAATAACTTTAAGGGGCTCCCCACTGAGGTTCTTCATGTAGATCATGGCCCACATATCGATTGGTACTTGATGGTATTTAAGCTGATATTCGACATTTTCTGTCCAAGCTGATATGGAATCTTCTTTACAGAATGGCTTAATAATATTTTTGTATTTATTAAGTTTATTCTCTTCTTGCTGACTCTTTAGTTTTGTAGCGGAGATCTCTACGTGTGAGTCTACTTCCATACCTTTCATCTTTAACTGTGTCTCTGATTCAATCTGTATTTGTTTTTCTTTTACTCTTGCCATTTCATCTATTTCTCTTTGCTTTAACTCTCTTTCCTGATCTAATTGTTTTTGCTTTAACTCTAATTCTTTCTGTTTAATCTCCTTATCTTGTTCTAACTGTTTCTGTTTTGTTATTTCAGCTAGTTCTACAATCTCCTTCTGATGTCTTTCTCGTGCACGTTCATCTCTCTCAGCATCTTTTATTTCTTTAAATTTTTGATCAGCATATTGCTTTAATTCCTTTTCTGTGTGTCCTAATTCCTTGCCTGCTTGTATGAAATCAGCTAAAGTTGACATGTTGTTGGATAATTAGCTAGAGTTGATAGGTACTCAAATATTTACTCAGGTATATTAGCTATGTTGAATTTTTAAATGCCTGTGTACAAAAAATATTATCAGATTACACCCTGAAAAAGAGATGCATTATTAATTATATTGCATTCAAAATAATTTGGGTATACTCATCTCAGCAATCCAGAACAATCAGGTACATTCGTTTGGCACCTCAGGTACAATCGTTTGGCACCTCGACATACACATTGCGTTACTCTTATACACCGCTCTTGTTATACCTGGTTTATAAGAGCATCAATAATTAACTATTTGTAAACGACATATGACTTTAGACATTTGTTTGACATTTACAATCACATGCCCCCGGACAACACAATGTGGTATAGTTAAAGTAAATGTCACTGTCCTGTCTTCGTTCTAATGTCTTCTGCGTTCCCTAACTATTGCTGTTTAATTTATGAAAGTGCTGTGCAGACGGACTCTTATTTGCATAAAGAAAGTAGTGCCATCGTGACGGTAGAAAATAGAAAAAGTCTACAAATAAATAAATTAACGCTTTGAAATAAATATAAAGGTAATAATAATGTTCAAATAAATAAATATATTCAATAAATAGCTTGTATAACCAAATAATATTCAGTATAAGCCAAAGATTCAGGCGAGCAGCCGCTTGGCGATTTGTAAACAATCTGTTGCTGATTGCAAATGGCGTAGGGCAGCTGTTTGTCAACCATGATACGTCACAGGCGCAGCGCTATTTTTAGATTGGAAAAATCGATATTGTCGCCGGCTCATTTTTTTATGTATTGCTCCGCCATGAATCATATTTGATAAATACTCATAAATAAATCAATAATTGTAGAAATAAATGATACAAAACTATAATAATAATACTTACAAATCAGAAGGAAACATATTCATAAAGCACAAAACATTTCAATAAGCATAAATAAACGTTAATCGGTCACGATGGGCACAGCTCGCAACTTGATCTAGTCTGCACACGCTTTTTCACACTAACACAAATTAAACCCTGTGATTAACTGACAGTAATACTATTCTAGAGCCGTGGGTGGGTGTTTTTGCTTGAACAATTGTCCAAGCCACACTTCTGACACCACTTTTATCCTAGCCTGTCATCAAGCGATGCTACAGGCATTATGGGATAAACTTCTCTCGCACCACACAAAAAGATTTGTCAGTCGTACGAGAGGAATTGATTACACATTTTATTGCCACTGGCTCTTTACATTACATAAATGCACAAAACTGTCTCTAATGCATCACACATGAATACACAGAATTTCCTATCACTAGTCGTCCCTAGCCCTACTGCTAAATCTATCTACTCATCTAAAGAAATACGCATCGACGCTAAGCGATGTGTTCCCTACGAAGTCTGTCCCCAGTCTGACGATTCTCCGCGTGCTGATTACACAGTATGCGGAAGGACCTCGTGTGTACTTCGGCTTTTGCGTGCTACATCATTCAACACGCTTAGAGTGGTAGTCTACTCTTGAGTTCTATTCTAGTGCTTCGTGTCTATCACCTTGGTGTGATTATACCGTGACCAGAGTGCTTACTCTCTGGTTGACACTTCCGTGTCTCATGAGAGAACTGTTTACCGTTCCCCTCCCTATCTACTTCCTACACCTACCCTGCCCTCATGTTGGGGCACTGGGTTACCTCTACTCTACTTGAGGTAGACCACTCATTCAGGGTGGTCTTCCCTCCTATCTATTTCAGTCTTTGACAAATGTCCTTTGCAGGCAGTCCTTTTACCGACACAAAAAAAAAACGCACAACAGCACGTTGCTCTTTGGTTGTACACTCAGTAAGTACAGTCGCCATTTTGTTTATGCGCTGCTCATGAGACTCCTAGCGCCACCTGACGAATGGGAATATATAAAGTTCAATGTCGCTGTCACCTAATGACACCTGTAGAAAATACCAACTACATTTACATGCCATACCACAGAACTGTATCTTACTTATTGACTCGCCCTCGTGGTTCCACAGCAACCTGCTCTCTATCCTTACCCTGACAATACACTAAAACATCGGCATATGACAATGTCCTGCCAGGTCCAGTGATCTGCTCACTGGTGATTCTCACGGTGCAGGCGTTGAACAGTACCGGAGATAATGGCGATCCCTGTGGCAGGCCATGATATATTGTTGTTGGTTCCGAAGTCAATCTACCACATCTAAAAACCTACTTTACCTTGGAAGATGGTTGCAGCGATCCAACTGAGGAGTAATGGACTTATCTTGAGTTCAAGAAGCTGAAACATTAAGAAATCCAACGGTACTCTGTTGTACGCATCCTCAAGATCAATCGCCGCAGCACATGTTTCAATGCCTGAGTGGAAACCTTCATAGACATCATGGGCAAAAAACTGCTGCATTGGTCCAGGTTTCTCTTTTGGGACGGTACCCTCCCAGGGTAGGTGGGAAAACATCTTGCTTCTCTAGCTGGTTTGATATTGTTCTGGCAATTAACTTCTCCAGCAGCTTGCCTAATGACTTTTGTATGGTTATTACCCCGGTATCCCTGAACTTTTGTGTGCTCTTACCAGGCTTCGGCAGGGGAATCAGATAGCTGTGTAACCACTCCTCCTTGATGATAGCACTCCCTATGCTGTTGTTGTACATATCTGCTAGTTCATCTAGCTCGTTGTCGGTACACATACTGATATCGTCATACCTTATACCATCTGGCCCTGGTGTGCTGTTTTTTGTTCGTCGAAGCACAGCCCTGATCTCTTTCACTGTCACTATGTCTTCTGAAATTTTCTGGGACTTACACTTATCTGAGGTAGCTGTCTCGGCAAAATTCAGCCTCTCATGTCTGTCTGGCTGCTCTGCTCCAGATAGCTTTGCCCGTATTCTCGTCAGTCCTCTGCCAGCAGCCTGGAAGTGAGGAATACTCTTATTCTTGACCACACCATTCATACTTTTATGTAGTCGCCACAATAATTTCAGTGATTTGTCTGTGCTTATTCTCTGATACAACTCTGCCAATTTTTCATTTTTTACCAATTGAACCAGTTTTTTCTGAAACAACTCTTGTGTCCATGTCTCTTTCCAAGACAAGATGGGCAACTCTGTTCCCTTTGGCGTTTTGCCATTTCCTTACAGTACCACACTTACCCACCCAGGCTTTTTCCACTTAAAAATGCCGCCTAGGGGGGTTGCTCCCAGCTTCTTTTTTTCCTGTGGTGGTGATTTCTCTGCTTATTGCGCATTTATTTACTCATATCTTGCCCTGTACTGCCATACTTGAAAGCCTTGACCTTTGACTTGTGCTGCTTTTCTCCACCAAAATGCTGCAAGGGTGGTGGTCGCTGCCATGATAACCTAGGCCAACCCATCTACACTGTAGTGAGTGAAGGAGAAACCAGCACCACATCAATAACACTATCCTCATCACCTGGTTGATTCGCTGTCCTGGTGACACAGCCACTGTTGATACAAACTAGTTCGATGGTTTCAAGTGCAGCCTCGAGCTTCTCCCCCTGTGTGTTGAAGGAAATGTTTCCCCGTGATCTGCCTTTAACGTTGAAATCGCCACAGAAAATAACATTTCTCTCGTGACATAATATGTCACCTAAGCACTGCCACTTCTGGGAATCCACACTCATGTTGCGGGCATAAACATTAATCAACAAGAATGGTAGACCGGAGTGAACTCCGATAGCCTGTATTTTTATCTCGTCACTGTCCCACCTGGACATGTCCACCTCTGAAGCAAATATACTGTCTTGAATAAGAATCATCATCCGGGAAGGTTAACCAGGTCAACAAATGCCAGCAGAAGTCGGATGTGTCGGCCTAACGGCGCAAAAACACAGCTCTGCTGTAAACAGGCACAACGCAATCACGTCCGAAAAAAACTATGAACGCAGAAGAAGAATAAGAATCACCATTCCCAGGTATTGCCTGTTGTAAAAACAAAGATGAGCACATACACTGCTACAATGAGAAGACCAAACCAGCATTCAGAAAACAAGAAAAGAAAATCATCAATGAAGCCATGTTTTATAGATGTAAAAATGTATTAGTTAAAATCATGTGACAGGAAATCAGGTACATGTGGAACTTATGATCATGTTTGTACACCAGGTACATGCCAGTGGAACTTATGATCATGTTTGTGTAACAGATCAGGTTGTACATCTGATTCAGCTGTCCGCACATTTGTTTTGGTACAGACAACCGAGTCACTCTGTCTACAGCAGGGGTGTCAATCGCTCAGCGGGCCAAGACACAAATCACACATAAGGTTGCGGGCCGGACAGGATAAACATTCAATAAGCCGAAAATGAAACCTTTTTTTTAAAACAGAAAAAAGTTTAAATAATGAAACATCATTGGTATACACATTTTCACTCTTATGTCAGTTTGTCAGAGCACGATGTTTGTCATCTTTTCTTGGCTACAAGCTCGTTTATGTTGGGAGTAATGTTTTGTGTCATTGAGATTCCCATGATGGACTGCAAGTGTTCATCAGTGAGACGACTCCTGTGTGATGTTTTGTTAATCTTCATCACAGAAAACAGCTGCTCACACAGATATGTGCTACCAAATGCCAAACATGCTCAAGGTTCGAGCCGCATGTAGACGAAGCCGGGGCATCTCTTCAGGAATAAGTGCAGCTTCACTTGAAATGCTTTCACTGCATCATGCATATCAGTGGTAATGTGATCCCGTCCCTGGAGCTGCAGGTTCAAGTAGTTGAGATGAGTGGTTATATCAGACAGAAACGCCAACTCACATTTCCACTTTTTATCACGAAAAACTGTCCATGAATTGACAGATTTTCTTGATCAGCTGGGAAAACCTACTGAGAACTTTTCCCCTACTTAACCACCGCACCTCTGTATGATAAGGCATGTCGCCGAACGCCGACTCTATTTCCTGCAAAAAAGGCTGAAATTGGCGGTGGTTTAAACCTTTGGCTCTGATAAAGTTGACGGGAAAAGGTGATGTAATATCAGGACATGACACTTCTTTTATTTTTATTTTTTGCGCCAATTCAAAACGAGCAACTGATCCTTGCTAGGTAACTATAACGTCAAACACTAACTCACTACACAACTTTTATTTTCGCTTATTCTGATCGAAGTGAGAACGCTCTCAGGAAGCCTATCATTCAGAAGGCTGCTAATTAGGGAATTTGATTTACACTTTATATCATGACCATAAAAAAATATTTTTGCTTAAAATTCTCTCTTGGGCCGAATATATTGGTTGGTTGAGACATCTCGGGTCTGATATGATTGTACGACGGGCCAGATGTGGCCCGCGGGCCTTGAGTTTGACACATGTGATCTAGTGTCCATACATGAACGTGTGCATACTGTCCCATTCACATTCACAGACTGCATCTAACACCAGTAGGTCCCCTCCCCACCTTTCTAAATATGAGGTTAATGTGTCAGAGTTCAGCATGCATCTGTCTCAGGTTAAATTCACATGACCAGGCTACATCTTACACCAGTTGGTCCCCTCCCCACCTTTCTAAATATGAGGTCAATGTATCAGAGTTCAGCATGCATCTGTCTCAGGTTAAATTCACATGACCAGGCTACATCTTACACCAGTTGGTCCCCTCCCCACCTTTCTAAATATGAGGTCAATGTATCAGAGTTCAGCATGCATCTGTCTCAGGTCACATGACCAGGCTACATCTTACACCAGTTGGTCCCCTCCCCACCTTTCTAAATATGAGGTCAATGTATCAGAGTTCAGCATGCATCTGTCTCAGGTTAAATTCACATGACCAGGCTACATCTTACACCAGTTGGTCCCCTCCCCACCTTTCTAAATATGAGGTCAATGTATCAGAGTTCAGCATGCATCTGTCTCAGGTCACATGACCAGGCTACATCTTACACCAGTTGGTCCCCTCCCACCTTTATAACAATTGTGACTGTGCAGCAGCCTGATGGCCTACTCTTGGAGACTGCTGCGGGATTCATAAAGTAACATACCCTAGAGACCCTGTCCACACAGAAGTGTGCTGAATGATACCAACAAGAGACCCCGTCCACACAGAAGTGTGCTGAATGATACCAACAAGAGACCCTGACCACACAGAAGTGTGCTGAATGATACCAACAAGAGACCCTGACCACACAGCAGTGTGCTGAATGATACCAACAAGAGACCCTGACCACACAGCAGTGTGCTGAATGATACCAACAAGAGACCCTGACCACACAGCAGTGTGCTGAATGATACCAACAAGAGACCCTGTCCACACAGCAGTGTGCTGAATGATACCAACAAGAGACCCTGACCACACAGCAGTGTGCTGAATGATACCAACAAGAGACCCTGACCACACAGCAGTGTGCTGAATGATACCAACAAGAGACCCTGTCCACACAGCAGTGTGCTGAATGATACCAACAAGAGACCCTGTCCACACAGCAGTGTGCTGAATGATACCAACAAGAGACCCCGTCCACACAGAAGTGTGCTGAATGATACCAACAAGAGACCCTGACCACACAGAAGTGTGCTGAATGATACCAACAAGAGACCCTGACCACACAGCAGTGTGCTGAATGATACCAACAAGAGACCCTGACCACACAGCAGTGTGCTGAATGATACCAACAAGAGACCCTGACCACACAGCAGTGTGCTGAATGATACCAACAAGAGACCCTGACCACACAGCAGTGTGCTGAATGATACCAACAAGAGACCCTGACCACACAGCAGTGTGCTGAATGATACCAACAAGAGACCCTGACCACACAGCAGTGTGCTGAATGATACCAACAAGAGACCCTGTCCACACAGCAGTGTGCTGAATGATACCAACAAGAGACCCTGACCACACAGCAGTGTGCTGAATGATACCAACAAGAGACCCTGACCACACAGCAGTGTGCTGAATGATACCAACAAGAGACCCTGTCCACACAGCAGTGTGCTGAATGATACCAACAAGAGACCCTGACCACACAGCAGTGTGCTGAATGATACCAACAAGAGACCCTGACCACACAGCAGTGTGCTGAATGATACCAACAAGAGACCCTGTCCACACAGCAGTGTGCTGAATGATACCAACAAGAGACCCTGACCACACAGCAGTGTGCTGAATGATACCAACAAGAGACCCTGACCACACAGCAGTGTGCTGAATGATACCAACAAGAGACCCTGACCACACAGAAGTGTGCTGAATGATACCAACAAGAGACCCTGACCACACAGCAGTGTGCTGAATGATACCAACAAGAGACCCTGTCCACACAGCAGTGTGCTGAATGATACCAACAAGAGACCCTGACCACACAGCAGTGTGCTGAATGATACCAACAAGAGACCCTGACCACACAGAAGTGTGCTGAATGATACCAACAAGAGACCCTGACCACACAGCAGTGTGCTGAATGATACCAACAAGAGACCCTGACCACACAGAAGTGTGCTGAATGATACCAACAAGAGACCCTGACCACACAGCAGTGTGCTGAATGATACCAACAAGAGACCCTGTCCACACAGCAGTGTGCTGAATGATACCAACAAGAGACCCTGACCACACAGCAGTGTGCTGAATGATACCAACAAGAGACCCTGTCCACACAGCAGTGTGCTGAATGATACCAACAAGAGACCCTGTCCACACAGCAGTGTGCTGAATGATACCAACAAGAGACCCTGACCACACAGCAGTGTGCTGAATGATACCAACAAGAGACCCTGACCACACAGCAGTGTGCTGAATGATACCAACAAGAGACCCTGTCCACACAGCAGTGTGCTGAATGATACCAACAAGAGACCCTGACCACACAGAAGTGTGCTGAATGATACCAACAAGAGACCCTGACCACACAGCAGTGTGCTGAATGATACCAACAAGAGACCCTGACCACACAGAAGTGTGCTGAATGATACCAACAAGAGACCCTGACCACACAGCAGTGTGCTGAATGATACCAACAAGAGACCCTGTCCACACAGCAGTGTGCTGAATGATACCAACAAGAGACCCTGACCACACAGCAGTGTGCTGAATGATACCAACAAGAGACCCTGACCACACAGAAGTGTGCTGAATGATACCAACAAGAGACCCTGACCACACAGCAGTGTGCTGAATGATACCAACAAGAGACCCTGACCACACAGAAGTGTGCTGAATGATACCAACAAGAGACCCTGACCACACAGCAGTGTGCTGAATGATACCAACAAGAGACCCTGTCCACACAGCAGTGTGCTGAATGATACCAACAAGAGACCCTGACCACACAGCAGTGTGCTGAATGATACCAACAAGAGACCCTGTCCACACAGCAGTGTGCTGAATGATACCAACAAGAGACCCCGACCACACAGAAGTGTGCTGAATGATACCAACAAGAGACCCTGACCACACAGAAGTGTGCTGAATGATACCAACAAGAGACCCTGACCACACAGCAGTGTGCTGAATGATACCAACAAGAGACCCTGACCACACAGCAGTGTGTTGAATGATACCAACAAGAGACCCTGACCACACAGAAGTGTGCTGAATGATACCAACAAGAGACCCTGACCACACAGCAGTGTGTTGAATGATACCAACAAGAGACCCTGACCACACAGCAGTGTGCTGAATGATACCAACAAGAGACCCTGACCACACAGCAGTGTGTTGAATGATACCAACAAGAGACCCTGACCACACAGCAGTGTGCTGAATGATACCAACAAGAGACCCTGACCACACAGCAGTGTGCTGAATGATACCAACAAGAGACCCTGACCACACAGAAGTGTGCTGAATGATACCAACAAGAGACCTTGACTACACAGAAGTGTGCTGAATGATACCACCAAGAGACTCTGACCACACAGAAGTGTGCTGAATGATACCACCAAGAGACTCTGACCACACAGAAGTGTGCTGAATGATACCACCAAGAGACTCTGACCACACAGAAGTGTGCTGAATGATACCACCAAGAGACTCTGACCACACAGAAGTGTGCTGAATGATACCAACAAGAGACCTTGACTACACAGATGTGTGCTGAATGATACCAACAAGAGACCCTGACCACACAGAAGTGTGCTGAATGATACCAACAAGAGACCCCGACCACACAGAAGTGTGCTGAATGATACCAACAAGAGACTCTGACCACACAGATGTGTGCTGAATGATACCAACAAGAGACCCTGACCACACAGAAGTGTGCTGAATGATACCACCAAGAGACTCTGACCACACAGAAGTGTGCTGAATGATACCAACAAGAGACCCTGACCACACAGAAGTGTGCTGAATGATACCAACAAGAGACCCTGACCACACAGAAGTGTGCTGAATGATACCAACAAGAGACCCTGACCACACAGAAGTGTGCTGAATGATACCAACAAGAGACCCTGACCACACAGAAGTGTGCTGAATGATACCAACAAGAGACCCTGACCACACAGAAGTGTGCTGAATGATACCAACAAGAGACCCTGACCACACAGAAGTGTGCTGAATGATACCAACAAGAGACCCTGACCACACAGAAGTGTGCTGAATGATACCAACAAGAGACCCTGACCACACAGCAGTGAATGACACCACAAAGAGAGCCTAACCACACAGGAGTCCAATGAATGACACCACCAAGAGACCAAAATGATCATCGGGAACCAGTAGTTCTTGTGGAAATTAGCAAACCATAGGCAGTAGTAAACCGGGTAATGTACGAGCCTGAATGTCTCACCTGTACAGTGTACATAGTTGTAGTGTTGTGTACGGTAGTCCAACTTGTCTTGTCTCTGAAGTGTACATGATTGTACTGTTGAGTATGGTAGTCCAACTTGTCTTGTCTCTAAATTGTACATGATTGTACTGTTGTGTACGGTAGTCCAACTTGTCTTGTCTCTAAAATGTACATGATTGTACTGTTGTGTATGGTAGTCCAACATGTCAGATCTCTAAAGTGTACATGACTGTACTGTTGAGTATGGTAGTCCAACTTGTCTCATCTCTAAAATGTACATGATTGTACTGTTGTATATGGTAGTCTAACTTGTCTCATCTCTAAAATGTACATGATTGTACAGTTGTGTACGGTAGTCCATGTCTCATCTCTAAAATGTACATGATTGTACTGTTGTGTACAGTAGTCCAACATGTCAGATATCTAAAGTGTACATGATTGTACTGTTGTGTACGGTAGTCCAACTTCTCAGATCTCTAAAGTGTACATGATTGTACTGTTGTGTACGGTAGTCCAACATGTCTGATCTCTAAAATGTACATGAGTGCACAAGGTGACATGTGTACAGCAACCTGCTATAGCAAACACTGACCATGGAACATTATTTCTCACAACAGGGACATGTCCAGCCAGTGGTCATCTCCACACAACAGGGACATGTCCAGCCAGTGGTCATCTCCACACAACAGGGACATGTCCAGCCAGTGGTCATCTCCACACAACTCAGGGCAGCACACAAGGTCAGGGCAGCATACACGGTCAGCTGTGCTAGGTTGGCCACAAACTGCAAGTCGCCAGTGCCACTGACCAACTGTGGTCAGACTTTCTCCATGAACACATTCTGGTCTTCAGTCCAGCAGTACCATTCGACTATTTGCTGATTGCGCACTCTAAAGTCCTAAACTACAGCCCACGTTTAATTATTTATGAAGCTGTCTTGAGAACGAGCAGACTATTTACTGTGTATTCTTCCAGCCAGCCATCCCACCAGCTTCTTTATTTACAGACTGGATCCTTCATGATCACACGCACACTGATATATCGTCACAATAAGAGAAGTAATTCTCTTGCAACTAACATCCATGCAAGAAACAACCTCTGGTGTTGTCTGATTCTTGCAATCAATCAACAGCATAAATCAATAGCAAAATAAATCTAAAACATGATCATTTTATGTTCTCGTCTTCAAGAAAGCAAATCACAATTCAGAATGAAACCAATCATGACTGGACATACCTGCTACACAATGACACCAATTGGACTAGACATACCTGCTACACAATGACACCAATCATGACTGGACATACCTGCTACACAATGACACCAATCATGACTGGACATACCTGCTACACAATGTAGATACAAACAATGATACCAATCATGACTGGACACAATGTAGACACAAACAATGACACCAATCGTGACTGGACATACCTGCTACACAATGTAGATACAAACAATGATACCAATCGTGACTGGACATACCTGCTACACAATGTAGATACAAACAATGATACCAATCGTGACTGGACATACCTGCTACACAATGTAGATACAAACAATGATACCAATCGTGACTGGACATACCTGCTACACAATGTAGATACAAACAATGACACCAATCGTGAATGGACATACCTGCTACACAATGTAGATACAAACAATGATACCAATCGTGACTGGACATACCTGCTACACAATGTAGATACAAACAATGACACCAATCGTGACTGGACATACCTGCTACACAATGTAGATACAAACAATGATACCAATCGTGACTGGACATACCTGCTACACAATGTAGATACAAACAATGATACCAATCGTGACTGGACATACCTGCTACACAATGTAGATACAAACAATGACACCAATCGTGACTGGACATACCTGCTACACAATGTAGAGACAAACAATGACACCAATCGTGACTGGACATACCTGCTACACAATGTAGATACAAACAATGATACCAATCGTGACTGGACATACCTGCTACACAATGTAGATACAAACAATGATACCAATCGTGACTGGACATACCTGCTACACAATGTAGATACAAACAATGATACCAATCGTGACTGGACATACCTGCTACACAATGTAGATACAAACAATGATACCAATCGTGACTGGACATACCTGCTACACAATGTAGATACAAACAATGATACCAATCATGACTGGACATACCTGCTACACAATGTAGATACAAACAATGATACCAATCGTGACTGGACATACCTGCTACACAATGTAGATACAAACAATGATACCAATCATGACTGGACATACCTGCTACACAATATAAATAAAAACAATGATACCAATCGTGACTGGACATACCGGCTACACAATGTAGATACAAACAATGATACCAATCGTGACTGGACATACCTGCTACACAATGTAGATACAAACAATGATACCAATCATGACTGGACATACTTGCTACACAATGTAGATACAAACAATGATACCAATCATGACTGGACATACCTGCTACACAATGTAGATACAAACAATGATACCAATCGTGACTGGACATACCTGCTACACAATGTAGATACAAACAATGATACCAATCGTGACTGGACATACCTGCTACACAATGTAGATACAAACAATGATACCAATCGTGACTGGACATACCTGCTACACAATGTAGATACAAACAATGATACCAATCGTGACTGGACATACCTGCTACACAATGTAGATACAAACAATGATACCAATCGTGACTGGACATACCTGCTACACAATGTAGATACAAACAATGATACCAATCGTGACTGGACATACCTGCTACACAATGTAGATACAAACAATGACACCAATCGTGACTGGACATACCTGCTACACAATGTAGATACAAACAATGACACCAATCGTGACTGGACATACCTGCTACACAATGTAGATACAAACAATGACACCAATCGTGACTGGACATACCTGCTACACAATGTAGATACAAACAATGATACCAATCGTGACTGGACATACCTGCTACACAATGTAGATACAAACAATGATACCAATCGTGACTGGACATACCTGCTACACAATGTAGATACAAACAATGACACCAATCGTGACTGGACATACCTGCTACACAATGTAGATACAAACAATGACACCAATCGTGACTGGACATACCTGCTACACAATGTAGATACAAACAATGACACCAATCGTGACTGGACATACCTGCTACACAATGTAGATACAAACAATGATACCAATCGTGACTGGACATACCTGCTACACAATGTAGATACAAACAATGATACCAATCGTGACTGGACATACCTGCTACACAATGTAGATACAAACAATGATACCAATCGTGACTGGACATACCTGCTACACAATGTAGATACAAACAATGATACCAATCGTGACTGGACATACCTGCTACACAATGTAGATACAAACAATGATACCAATCATGACTGGACATACCTGCTACACAATGTAGATACAAACAATGATACCAATCGTGACTGGACATACCTGCTACACAATGTAGATACAAACAATGATACCAATCGTGACTGGACATACCTGCTACACAATGTAGATACAAACAATGATACCAATCGTGACTGGACATACCTGCTACACAATGTAGATACAAACAATGATACCAATCATGACTGGACATACTTGCTACACAATGTAGATACAAACAATGATACCAATCATGACTGGACATACCTGCTACACAATGTAGATACAAACAATGATACCAATCGTGACTGGACATACCTGCTACACAATGTAGATACAAACAATGATACCAATCGTGACTGGACATACCTGCTACACAATGTAGATACAAACAATGATACCAATCATGACTGGACATACCTGCTACACAATGTAGATACAAACAATGATACCAATCATGACTGGACATACCTGCTACACACTGTAGATACAAACAATGATACCAATCATGACTGGACATACCTGCTACATAATGTAGATACAAACAATGATACCAATCATGACTGGACATACCTGCTACACAATGTAGATACAAACAATGATACCAATCATGACTGGACATACCTGCTACACAATGTAGATACAAACAATGATACCAATCATGACTGGACATACCTGCTACATAATGTAGATACAAACAATGATACCAATCATGACTGGACATACCTGCTACACAATGTAGATACAAACAATGATACCAATCATGACTGGACATACCTGCTACACAATGTAGATACAAACAATGATACCAATCATGACTGGACATACCTGCTACACAATGTAGATACAAACAATGATACCAATCATACACATGTCAACAAATAGTGGGGAACACAACTACACAATGTCAACAAATAGTGGGGAACACAACTACACAGTGTCAACAAATAGTGGGGAACACAACTACACAGTGTCAACAAATAGTGGGGAACACAACTACACAGTGTCAACAAATAGTGGGGAACACAACTACACAGTGTCAACAAATAGTGGGGAACACAACTACACAGTGTCAACAAATAGTGGGGAACACAACTACACAGTGTCAACAAATAGTGGGGAACACAACTACACAGTGTCAACAAATAGTGGGGAACACAACTACACAGTGTCAACAAATAGTGGGGAACACAACTACACAGTGTCAACAAATAGTGGGGAACACAACTACACAGTGTCAACAAATAGTGGGGAACACAACTACACAATGTCAACAAATAGTGGGGAACACAACTACAGTGTCAACCTGTGATGCCAGCGAATATAAAAGAAATGCAAAAGAATACATCATGTTAACACAAGTAGGTCTGTGAATGCCCTCTGCCAGCAGCACCAGGCCTGTAGATTCAGCCAATGATAACCACACAATGAGACAGTGCAGCCAGGGACTGCAGACTTTCTTTACAGGGAACATAGAACAGGTGGCCACATCTCCACAGAACAGGTGGCCACATCTCTTCAGGTGTGCAAGGCACAGAGATCTACCACTTGTAGTGGAACTTCATCTTGAGCAGGTACTTGATGTTGACCTGTGCCGTGTCGTAGACGATAAATCTGTCACAGGGTTAAAGATAAACCTGGCATATGACAAGCAACATGATTCAATCCAACCAGATCTGTGCGCTCGTGTTTGTGTGTGCTCGTGTCTGTGTGTGTGTGTACATGACTGCTGTATGTGTGTGGACAATATGAGAGAACAGGTTTTATGTGTGTGTGTGTGTGTACATGATTGCTGTATATGTGTGGACAATATGAGAACAGGTTTTGTGTGTGTGTACATGACTGCTGTTATGTGTGTGGACAATATGATAGAACAGGTTTTGTGTGTGTGTGTGTACATGATTGCTGTATATGTGTGGACAATATGAGAACATGTTTTGTGTGTGTGTACATGACTGCTGTATGTGTGTGTGTACATGACTGCTGTATGTGTGTGGACAATATGAGAACAGGTTTTGTGTGTGTGTGTACATGATTGCTGTATATGTGTGGACAATATGAGAACAGGTTTTGTGTGTGTGTGTGTACATGATTGCTGTATGCATGTGGACAATATGAGAGAAAAGGTTTTGTGTGTGTACATGACTGTTGTATGTGTGTGGACAATATGAGAACAGGTTTTGTGTGTGTGTACATGATTGCTGTATGTGTGTGGACAATATGAGAGAACAGGTTTTGTGTGTGTGTGTACATGATTGCTGTATGCATGTGGACAATATGAGAGAACAGGTTTTGTGTGTGTACATGACTGTTGTATGTGTGTGGACAATATGAGAACAGGTTTTGTGTGTGTGTACATGATTGCTGTATGCATGTGGACAATATGAGAGAACAGGTTTTGTGTGTGTACATGACTGTTGTATGTGTGTGGACAATATGAGAACAGGTTTTGTGTGTGTGTACATGATTGCTGTATGCATGTGGACAATATGAGAGAACAGGTTTTGTGTGTGTGTGTGTACATGACTGCTGTATGTGTGTGGACAATATGAGAGAACAGGTTTTGTGTGTATGTGTGTGTGTACATGACTGCTGTATGTGAGTGGACAATATGATAGAACAGGTTTTGTGTGTGTGTGTACATGACTGCTGTATGTGTGTGGACAATATGAGAGAACAGGTTTTGTGTGTGTGTGTACATGACTGCTGTATGTGTGTGGACAATATGAGAGAACAGGTTTTGTGTGTGTGTGTGTACATGACTGCTGTATGTGTGTGGACAATATGAGAGATCAGGTTTTGTGTGTGTGTGTGTGTGTACATGACTGCTGTATGTGTGTGGACAATATGAGAGAACAGGTTTTGTGGGTATGTTTGTGTGTACTTGACTGCTGTATGTGTGTGGACAATATGAGAGAACAGGTTTTGTGTGTGTGTGTACATGACTGCTGTATGTGTGTGTGTACATGACTGCTGTATGTGTGTGGACAATATGAGAGAACAGGTTTTGTGTGTGTGTGTGTGTACATGACTGCTGTATGTGTGTGGACAATATGAGAGAACAGGTTTTGTGTGTGTGTGTGTACATGACTGCTGTATGTGTGTGTGTATATGACTGCTGTATGTGTGTGGACAATATGAGAGAACAGGTTTTGTGTGTGTGTGTACATGACTGCTGTATGTGTGTGTGTACATGACTGCTGTATGTGTGTGGACAATATGAGAGAACAGGTTTTGTGTGTGTGTGTGTGTACATGACTGCTGTATGTGTGTGGACTATGAGAGAACAGGTTTTGTGGGTATGTTTGTGTGTACTTGACTGCTGTATGTGTGTGGACAATATGAGAGAACAGGTTTTGTGTGTGTGTGTACATGACTGCTGTATGTGTGTGGACAATATGAGAGAACAGGTTTTGTGGGTATGTTTGTGTGTACATGACTGCTGTATGTGTGTGGACAATATGAGAGAACAGGTTTTGTGTGTATGTGTACTTGACTGCTGTATGTGTGTGGACAATATGAGAGAACAGGTTTTGTGTGTGTGTGTGTACATGACTGCTGTATGTGTGTGGATAATATGAGAGAACAGGTTTTGTGGGTATGTTTGTGTGTACATGACTGCTGTATGTGTGTGGACAATATGAGAGAACAGGTTTTGTGTGTATGTGTACATGACTGCTGTATGTGTGTGGACAATATGAGAGAACAGGTTTTGTGTGTGTGTACATGACTGCTGTATGTGTGTGGACAATATGAGAGAACAGGTTTTGTGGGTATGTTTGTGTGTACTTGACTGCTGTATGTGTGTGGACAATATGAGAGAACAGGTTTTGTGTGTGTGTGTACATGACTGCTGTATGTGAGTGGACAATATGAGAGAACAGGTTTTGTGTGTATGTGTGTGTGTACATGACTGCTGTATGTGAGTGGACAATATGAGAGAACAGGTTTTGTGTGTATGTGTGTGTGTACATGACTGCTGTATGTGTGTGGACAATATGAGAGAACAGGTTTTGTGTGTATGTGTGTGTGTACATGACTGCTGTATGTGAGTGGACAATATGAGAGAACAGGTTTTGTGTGTATGTGTGTGTGTACATGACTGCTGTATGTGTGTGGACAATATGAGAGAACAGGTTTTGTGTGTATGTGTACATGACTGCTGTATGTGAGTGGACAATATGAGAGAACAGGTTTTGTGTGTGAGTGTGTGTGAGTATTCATGACTGCTGTATGTGTGTGGACAATATGAGAGAACACATGTGTGTGTGTGAGTGACTGCTGTATGAGTGTGTATATACATGACGGCTGTATGTGTGTGGACAATATGAGAACACATGTGAGTGTGTGATTGCTGTATCTGTGTGGACAATATGAGAGAACAGGTTTTGCGTGTGTGTATGTGTGTGGACAATATGACAGAACATGTGTGTATATATAAATGACTGCTGTTTGTGTGAGGACAATATGAGAGAACATGTGTGTATATATGACTGCTGTATGTGTGTGTATATATGACTGCTGTATGTGTATGTATATATGACTGCTGTATGTGTATATATATATGACTGCTGTTATGTGTGTGGACAATGTGAGAAAACAGGTCCTGTATTAACATTACAACAGCTATCATTACAACAGCTATCCCTTATGCCATCACACAGCTCTCCATGACTACTCCATTGATGCCATCACACAGCTCTCCATTGATGCCTTCACATAGCTGTGTCCATGACTACTCCACTGATGCCATCACATAGCTGTCCATGACTGCACTGATGCCATCACATATCTGTCCATGACTACTCCATTGATGCCATCACACAGCTCTCCATTGATGCCTTCACATAGCTGTCCATGACTACTCCACTGATGCCATCACATAGCTGTCCATGACTGCACTGATGCCATCACATATCTGTCCATGACTACTCCACTGATGCCATCACATAGCTGTCCGTGACTACTCCACTGATGCCATCACATAGCTGTGTCCATGACTACTCCACTGATGCCATCACGTAGCTGTCCATGAATACTTCACTGATGCCATCTCATAGCTGTCCATGAATACTCCACTGATGCCATCACATAGCTGTGTCCATGAATACTTCACTGATGCCATCACATAGCTGTCCATGACTACTCCACTGATGCCATCACATAGCTGTCCATGACTACTCCACTGATGCCATCACATAGCTGTCCATGAATACACCACTGATGCCATCACATAGCTGTGTCCATGACTACTCCAATGATGCCATCACATAGCTGTCCATGAATACTCCACTGATGCCATCACATAGCTGTCCATGACTACACTGATGCCATCACATAGCTGTCCATGCCTACTCCACTGATGCCATCACATAGCTGTGTCCATGACTACTCCAATGATGTCATCACATAGCTGTGTCCATGACTACATTGATGCCATCACATAGCTGTCCATGAATACTCCACTGATGCCATCACATAGCTGTCCATGACTACACTGACGCCATCACATAGCTGTGTCCATGACTACTCCAATGATGTCATCACATAGCTGTGTCCATGACTACTCCACTGATGCTATCACATAGCTGTCCATGAATACTCCACTGATGTCATCAAATAGCTGTGTCCATGACTACTCCACTAATGTCATCACATAGCTGTGTCCATGACTACTCCAATGATGTCATCACATAGCTGTGTCCATGACTACTCCAATGATGCCATCACATAGCTGTCCATGAATACTCCACTGATGCCATCACATAGCTGTCCATGACTACTCCACTGATGCCATAACATAGCTGTCCATGACTACTCCACATCACATAGCTGTCCATGACTACTCCACTGATGCCATAACATAGCTGTCCATGACTACTCCACTGATGCCATCACATAGCTGTCCATGAATACTCCACTGATGCCATCACATAGCTGTGTCCATGACTACTCCACTGATGCCATCACATAGCTGTCCATGACTACTCCACTGATGCCATCACATAACTGTCCATGACTACTGATGCCATCACATAGCTGTCCATGACTACTCCACTGATGCCATCACATAGCTGTCCATGACTACTGATGCCATCACATAGCTGTCCATGACTACTCTCCACTGATGCCATCACATAGCTGTCCATGACTACACTGATGCCATCACATAACTGTCCATGACTACTCCACTGATGCCATCACATAGCTGTGTCCATGACTACTCCACTGATGCCATCACATAGCTGTCCATGACTACACTGATGCCATCACATAGCTGTCCATGACTACTCCACTGATGCCATCACATAACTGTCCATGACTACTCCACAGATGCCATCACATAACTGTCCATGACTACACTGATGCCTTCACACAGCTGTCCATGACTACTCCACTGATGCCACCACATAACTGTCCATGACTACACTGATGCTATCACATAGCTGTCCATGACTACACTGATGCCATCACATAACTGTCCATGACTACACTGATGCCATCACATAGCTGTCCATGACTACACTGATGCCATCACATAGCTGTGTCCATGACTACTCCACTGATGCCATCACATAGCTGTCCATGAATACTCCACTGATGCCATCACATAGCTGTCCATGAATACTCCACTGATGCCATCACATAGCTGTCCATGAATACTCCATTGATGCCATCACATAGCTGTGTCCATGACTACACTGATGCCATCACATAGCTGTGTCCATGACTACTCCATTGATGCCATCACATAGCTGTGTCCATGACTACATTGATGCCATCACATAGCTGTCCATGACTACTCCACTGATGCCATCACATAGCTGTCCATGACTACTCCACTGGTGCCATCACATAGCTGTCCATGACTACTCCACTGATGCCATCACATAGCTGTCCATGACTACTCCACTGATGCCATCACATAGCTGTCCATGACTACTCCACTGATGCCATCACATAGCTGTCCATGACTACACTGATGCCATCACATAGCTGTCCATGACTACTCCACTGATGCCATCACATAGCTGTCCATGACTATTCCACTGATGCCATCACATAGCTGTCCATGACTACTCCACTGATGCCATCACATAACTGTCCATGACTACTCCATTGATGCCATCACATAGCTGTCCATGACTACTCCACTGATGCCATCACATAGCTGTCCATGACTACTCCACTGATGCCATCACATAGCTGTCCATGACTACTCCAATGATGTCATCACATAGCTGTGTCCATGACTACTCCAATGATGTCATCACATTGCTGTGTCCATGACTACTCCACTGATGCCATCACATAGCTGTCCATGAATACTCCACTGATGCCATCACATAGCTGTGTCCATGACTACTCCACTAATGTCATCACATAGCTTTCCATGAATACTCCATTGATGCCATCACATAGCTGTCCATGAATACTCCATTGATGCCATCACATAGCTGTGTCCATGACTACACTGATGCCATCACATAGCTGTGTCCATGACTACTCCATTGATGCCATCACATAGCTGTGTCCATGACTACATTGATGCCATCACATAGCTGTCCATGACTACTCCACTGATGCCATCACATAGCTGTCCATGACTACTCAACTGATGCCATCACATAGCTGTCCATGAATACTCCACTGATGCCATCACATAGCTGTGTCCATGACTACTCCAATGATGCCATCACATAGCTGTCCATGAATACTCCACTGATGCCATCACAGAGCTGTCCATGACTACACTGATGCCATCACATAGCTGTCCATGACTACTCCACTGATGCCATCACATAGCTGTGTCCATGACTACTCCAATGATGTCATCACATAGCTGTGTCCATGACTACTCCAATGATGTCATCACATAGCTGTGTCCATGACTACTCCACTGATGCCATCACATAGCTGTCCATGAATACTCCACTGATGCCATCACATAGCTGTGTCCATGACTACTCCACTGATGTCATCACATAGCTGTGTCCATGACTACTCCACTGATGTCATCACATAGCTGTGTCCATGACTACTCCAATGATGCCATCACATAGCTGTCCATGAATACTCCACTGATGCCATCACATAGCTGTCCATGACTACTCCACTGATGCCATCACATAGCTGTCCAAGACTACTCCACTGATACCATCACATAGCTGTCCATGAATACTCCACTGATGCCATCACATAGCTGTGTCCATGACTACTCCACTGATGCCATCACATAGCTGTCCATGACTACTCCACTGATGCCATCACATAGCTGTCCATGACTACTGATGCCATCACATAGCTGTCCATGACTACTCCACTGATGCCATCACATAGCTGTCCATGACTACTGATGCCATCACATAGCTGCCCATGACTACTCCACTGATGCCATCACATAGCTGTCCATGACTACACTGATGCCATCACATAACTGTCCATGACTACTCCACTGATGCCATCACATAACTGTCCATGACTACTCCACTGATGCCATCACATAACTGTCCATGACTACACTGATGCCTTCACACAGCTGTCCATGACTACTCCACTGATGCCACCACATAACTGTCCATGACTACACTGATGCTATCACATAGCTGTCCATGACTACACTGATGCCATCACATAACTGTCCATGACTACACTGATGCCATCACATAGCTGTCCATGACTACACTGATGCCATCACATAGCTGTGTCCATGACTACTCCACTGATGCCATCACATAGCTGTCCATGAATACTCCACTGATGCCATCACATAGCTGTCCATGAATACTCCACTGATGCCATCACATAGCTGTCAATGAATACTCCATTGATGCCATCACATAGCTGTGTCCATGACTACACTGATGCCATCACATAGCTGTGTCCATGACTACTCCATTGATGCCATCACATAGCTGTTTCCATGACTACATTGATGCCATCACATAGCTGTCCATGACTACTCCACTGATGCCATCACATAGCTGTCCATGACTACTCCACTGGTGCCATCACATAGCTGTCCATGACTACTCCACTGATGCCATCACATAGCTGTCCATGACTACTCCACTGATGCCATCACATAGCTGTCCATGACTACTCCACTGATGCCATCACATAGCTGTCCATGACTACACTGATGCCATCACATAGCTGTCCATGACTACTCCACTGATGCCATCACATAGCTGTCCATGACTATTCCACTGATGCCATCACATAGCTGTCCATGACTACTCCACTGATGCCATCACATAACTGTCCATGACTACTCCATTGATGCCATCACATAGCTGTCCATGACTACTCCACTGATGCCATCACATAGCTGTCCATGACTACTCCACTGATGCCATCACATAGCTGTCCATGACTACTCCAATGATGTCATCACATAGCTGTGTCCATGACTACTCCAATGATGTCATCACATTGCTGTGTCCATGACTACTCCACTGATGCCATCACATAGCTGTCCATGAATACTCCACTGATGCCATCACATAGCTGTGTCCATGACTACTCCACTGATGTCATCACATAGCTGTCCATGAATACTCCATTGATGCCATCACATAGCTGTCCATGAATACTCCATTGATGCCATCACATAGCTGTGTCCATGACTACACTGATGCCATCACATAGCTGTGTCCATGACTACTCCATTGATGCCATCACATAGCTGTGTCCATGACTACATTGATGCCATCACATAGCTGTCCATGACTACTCCACTGATGCCATCACATAGCTGTCCATGACTACTCAACTGATGCCATCACATAGCTGTCCATGAATACTCCACTGATGCCATCACATAGCTGTGTCCATGACTACTCCAATGATGCCATCACATAGCTGTCCATGAATACTCCACTGATGCCATCACAGAGCTGTCCATGACTACACTGATGCCATCACATAGCTGTCCATGACTACTCCACTGATGCCATCACATAGCTGTGTCCATGACTACTCCAATGATGTCATCACATAGCTGTGTCCATGACTACTCCAATGATGTCATCACATAGCTGTGTCCATGACTACTCCACTGATGCCATCACATAGCTGTCCATGAATACTCCACTGATGCCATCACATAGCTGTGTCCATGACTACTCCACTGATGTCATCACATAGCTGTGTCCATGACTACTCCACTGATGTCATCACATAGCTGTGTCCATGACTACTCCAATGATGCCATCACATAGCTGTCCATGAATACTCCACTGATGCCATCACATAGCTGTCCATGACTACTCCACTGATGCCATCACATAGCTGTCCAAGACTACTCCACTGATACCATCACATAGCTGTCCATGAATACTCCACTGATGCCATCACATAGCTGTGTCCATGACTACTCCACTGATGCCATCACATAGCTGTCCATGACTACTCCACTGATGCCATCACATAGCTGTCCATGACTACTGATGCCATCACATAGCTGTCCATGACTACTCCACTGATGCCATCACATAGCTGTCCATGACTACTGATGCCATCACATAGCTGTCCATGACTACTCCACTGATGCCATCACATAGCTGTCCATGACTACACTGGTGCCATCACATAACTGTCCATGACTACTCCACTGATGCCATCACATAGCTGTGTCCATGACTACTCCACTGATGCCATCACATAGCTGTGTCCATGACTACACTGATGCCATCACATAGCTGTCCATGACTACTCCACTGATGCCATCACATAGCTGTCCATGAATACGCCACTGATGCCATCACATAGCTGTGTCCATGACTACTCCACTGATGCCATCACATAGCTGTCCATGACTACTCCACTGATGCCATCACATAGCTGTCCATGACTACTGATGCCATCACATAGCTGTCCATGACTACTCCACTGATGCCATCACATAGCTGTCCATGACTACTGATGCCATCACATAGCTGTCCATGACTACTCCACTGATGCCATCACATAGCTGTCCATGACTACACTGATGCCATCACATAACTGTCCATGACTACTCCACTGATGCCATCACATAGCTGTGTCCATGACTACTCCACTGATGCCATCACATAGCTGTGTCCATGACTACACTGATGCCATCACATAGCTGTCCATGACTACACTGATGCCATCACATAGCTGTCCATGACTACACTGATGCCATCACATAGCTGTCCATGACTACACTGATGCCATCACATACCTGTCCATGACTACTCCACTGATGCCATCACATAACTGTCCATGACTACTCCACTGATGCCATCACATAACTGTCCATGACTACACTGATGCCTTCACATAGCTGTCCATGACTACTCCACTGATGCCATCACATAACTGTCCATGACTACACTGATGCTATCACATAGCTGTCCATGACTACACTGATGCCATCACATAGCTGTGTCCATGACTACTCCACTGATGCCATCACATAGCTGTCCATGAATACTCCACTGATGCCATCACATAGCTGTCCATGAATACTCCATTGATGCCATTACATAGCTGTGTCCATGACTACTCCACTGATGCCATCACATAGCTGTCCATGACTACTCCATTGATGCCATCACATAGCTGTGTCCATGACTACACTGATGCCATCACATAGCTGTGTCCATGACTACACTGATGCCATCACATAGCTGTCCATGACTACTCCACTGATGCCATCACATAGCTGTCCATGACTACTCCACTGATGCCATCACATAGCTGTCCATGACTACTCCACTGATGCCATCACATAGCTGTCCATGACTACTCGACTGATGCCATCACATAGCTGTTCATGACTACTCCACTGATGCCATCACATAGCTGTCCATGACTACTCCACTGATGCCATCACATAGCTGTCCATGACTACCCCATTGATGCCATCACATAGCTGTCCATGACTACTCCACTGATGCCATCACATAGCTGTCCATGACTACTCCACTGATGCCATCACATAGCTGTCCATGACTACTCCACTGATGCCATCACATAGCTGTCCATGACTACTCCATTGATGCCATCACATAGCTGTGTCCATGACTACTCCATTGATGCCATCACATAGCTGTCCATGACTACTCCACTGATGCCATCACATAGCTGTCCATGACTACTCCATTGATGCCATCACATAGCTGTGTCCATGACTACATTGATGCCATCACATAGCTGTCCATGACTACTCCACTGATGCCATCACATAGCTGTCCATGACTACACTGATGCCATCACATAGCTGTGTCCATGACTACTCCACTGGAGGGGAGATGAAACTGTGGTCATCTGACTTACCCACCAACATGTGTGTGTGTGTGAGAGAGGTATCAGAGACAGACAGACAGGAAGGTCAAGACATGATACAAATGTGTTAGTAGACTCCTCTCAGAAGCGACAGAAGCCACACAAGGATACTCATTGTACAGCAGACTGGTGTCTGTGACGCCAGAGTCCACCCCGGGTCCCAAGGGTATAGTCACACCATCAGAGGTCACGTAGGCTTGTGCCGGGTCTGGACAAGTCCTGCCAATGCCTGTTGAAGAGCAGACACACAGAATGTATCATTTAACACATTACCATGATATTGACTGCCAGCTGACACAACATTGTCTGATGACAAGACAGTACCATGATATGATTGCCAGCTGACACAACATTGTCTGATGACAAGACAGTACCATGATATGACTGCCAGCTGACACAACATTGTCTGATGACAAGACAGTACCATGATATGACTACCAGCTGACACAACATTGTCTGACATTGACAGTACCATGATATGACTGCCAGCTGACACAACACTGTCTGACATTGACAGTACCATGATATGACTGCCAGCTGGCACAACATTGTCTGACATTGACAGTACCATGATACGACTGCCAGCTGACACAACACTGTCTGACATTGACAGTACCATGATATGACTGCCAGCTGGCACAACATTGTCTGACATTGACAGTACCATTATATGACTGACAGCTGACACAACACTGTCTGACATTGACAGTACCATTATATGACTGTCAGCTGACACAACACTGATGACATGACAGTACCATGATATGACTGCCAGCTGACACAACATTGTCTGATGACAAGACAGTACCATGATATGACTACCAGCTGACACAACATTGTCTGACATTGACAGTACCATGATATGACTGCCAGCTGACACAACACTGTCTGACATTGACAGTACCATGATATGACTGCCAGCTGGCACAACACTGTCTGACATTGACAGTACCATTATATGACTGCCAGCTGACACAACACTCTCTGACATTGACAGTACCATGATATGACTGCCAGCTGACACAACATTGTCTGACATTGACAGTACCATGATATGACTGCCAGCTGACACAACACTGTCTGACATTGACAGTACCATGATATGACTGCCAGCTGGCACAACACTGTCTGACATTGACAGTACCATTATATGACTGTCAGCTGACACAACACTGATGACATGACAGTACCATGATATGACTGCCAGCTGACACAACACTGTCTGACATTGACAGTACCATTATATGACTACCAGCTGACACAACACTGTCTGACATTGACAGTACCATGATATGACTGTCAGCTGACACAACACTGTCTGACATTGACAGTACCATGATATGACTGTCAGCTGACACAACACTGATGACATGACAGTACCATGATATGACTGCCAGCTGACACAACACTGATGACATAACAGTACCACTATCTAACTGCCAGCTGATACAACATGACAGAGACTATACTTCAATCTACAACCTGGCAGAGACCAACAATCTACAAGCTGATAAAGACTATTTTACAACAATCTATAACCTGACAGAGAATACTCTCCAACAATCTAAAACCTGACAAAGGCTATACTCCAACAATCTACAACCTGACAGAGACTATATTACAACAATCTATAACCTGACAAAGACTATACTACAACATCTACAACCTGACAGAGATTATACTCCAACAATCTACAACCTGACAGAGACTATACACCAACAATCTACAGCCTGACAGAGACTATACTCCAACAATCTACAGCCTGACAGAGACTATACACCAACAATCTACAGCCTGACAGAGACTATACTCCAACAATCTACAGCCTGACAGAGACTATACTCCAACAATCTACAGCCTGACAGAGACTATACACCAACAATCTACAACCTGACAGAGACTATATTACAACAATTTACAACCTGACAGACTACACTACAACCTGACAGACTATACAACAATCTACAACCTGACAGACTACACTACAACAATCTACAACCTGACAGACTATACTACAACAATCTACAACCTGACAGACTATACTACAACAATCTACAAGCTAACAGAGATATAACTACAACAATCTACAAGCTAACAGAGATATAACTACAACAATCTACAACCTGATAGACTACACTACAACAATCTACAACCTGACAGACTATACTACAACAATCTACAACCTGACAGACTATACTACAACAATCTACAACCTGACAGACTATACTACAACAATCTACAAGCTAACAGAGATATAACTACAACAATCTACAACCTGACAGACTACACTACAACAATCTACAACTTGACAGACTATACTACAACAATCTACAACCTGACAGACTATACTACAACAATCTACAAGCTAACAGAGATATAACTACAACAACAATCTATAACCTGCCTGAGACTATACTCCAACAATCTACAACCTGACAGAGACTATATTACAACAATCTACAACCTGACAGAGAATACTCTCCAACAATTTAAAACCTGGCAAAGGCTATACTACAACATCTACAACCTGACAGAGACTACACTCCAACAATCTAAAACCTGACAGAGACTACACTCCAACAATCTACAACCTGACAGAGACTATATTACAACAATCTACAACAAACAAATTGGAGGCTGCTAAATTTTGCAGGTCCTCATTAGGACCAACTCAACTCAATAAAAAAAAATGCCAATCAGCGTGAGCCCATAAGAAAAACACAGCAGGAAAACTATAACCAGTCCTGTTTAGGACTAACTCAAAAGAGAGCAAACCTGGAAAGAAGATCAAAACTCAGCCCCCAAATAAAAGTTAACAAAAATAAAATAGAAACTACACTCCAACATTCTACAAGCGGACAGAGACTGCAACATTCTACAAGCTGAGTGAGAGACTGCAACATTCTACAAGCTGAGTGAGAGACGGCAACATTCTACAAGCTGAGTGAGAGACTGCAACATTCTACAAGCTGATAGAGACTGCAACATTCTACAAGCTGATAGAGACTGCAACATTCTATAAACTAAATGAGAGACTACAACATTCTACAAGCTGATAGAGACTGGAACATTCTACAAGCTGAGAGAGAGACTACAACAATCTACAAGCTGAGAGAGAGACTACAACATTCAACAAGCTGATAGAGACTGCAACATTCTATAAACTAAATGAGAGACTACAACATTCAACAAGCTGAGAGAGAGAGAGAGAGAGAGAGAGAGAGAGAGAGAGAGAGAGAGAGAGAGAGAGAGAGAGAGAGAGAGAGAGAGAGAGAGAGACTACAACATTTAACAAGCCGATAGAGACTGCAACATTCTATAAACTAAGTGAGAGACTACAACATTCAACAAGCTTAGAAAGAGAGAGACTACAACATTTAACAAGCTGAGAGAGACTGCAACATTCTATAAACTAAATGAGAGACTACAACATTCTACAAGCTGATAGAGACTGCAACATTCTACAAGCTGAGAGAGACTGCAACATTCTATAAACTAAATGAGAGACTACAACATTCAATAAGCTGAGAGAGAGAGAGAGAGAGAGAGAGAGAGAGAGAGAGAGAGAGAGAGAGAGAGAGAGAGAGAGAGAGAGAGAGAGAAGAGAGAGAGAGAGAGAGACTACAACATTTAACAAGCTGATAGAGACTGCAACATTCTATAAACTAAGTGAGAGACTACAACATTTAACAAGCTGAGAGAGACTGCAACATTCTATAAACTAAGTTGCTTGCTTGCTTGCTTGCTTGCTTGTGTTCGTTGGCTTGAGCTCCAACGCGAAGTCCTGTATGTCGGATAAAGGCATCCTGTTGTCCAACATCAGTGTGATGTCATACAGGACCTGAGTTTTGCGTGAGTTTCCGTTGTCCCATGTCTGGCTTATTGGTGTGCAGACTGGTGGTTCCTCGCCGTACAGGCAGACACTCTCCGACTTCGGAGGATATATAAACTAAGTGAGAGACTACAACATTTAACAAGCTGAGAGAGAGAGAGAGAGAGAGAGAGAGAGAGAGAGAGAGAGAGAGAGAGAGAGAGAGAGAGAGAGAGAGAGACTACAACATTCTACAAGCTGAGTGAGAGACTACAACATTCAACAAGCAGGTTGGGTACACAGAAGATTACCTTTTGTACTGTGCTTTCCCTTGGGCAATTTGGTCACATACTCTGAGTTTTTCAGCTCATACCTGTCAAATATGTGTGCATATCATGGTCAGAGTTACACAAACCATACCTGTCAAATATGTGTGCATATCATGATCAGAGTTACACAAATTTCTTCTGACTAATCATGTGCTTGAACTATTGACATAAACTACTGACATTTGTTTACTGATCTGAAATACTGAGATTAGTTTACTGACATTTGTTTACTGAACTAAAATACTGATATATGTTAACTAATAATTTTAACTACAGAGATGAATTAACTGCTAACACAAATTACAGACATGAATTAACTACTGGCATAAATTACAGAGATGAATTAACTGCTGGCGTGAATTACAGAGATGAAATAACTAGTGACATGAATTACAGAGATGAATTAACTACTGATATGAATTACAGAGATGAATTAACTACTGATATGAATTACAGAGATGAATTAACTACTGATATGAATTACAGAGATGAATTAACTACTGATATGAATTACAGAGATGAAATAACTAGTGACATGAATTACAGAGATGAATTAACTATGACATGAATTACAGAGAGGAATTAACTACTGACATGAATTAACTATGACATGAATTACAGACATTAATTAACTGCTGGCATGAATTACAGAGATATCTTACGATATCTGTTCACTTGTCACAGCAAACTACTAACATTGTTAACACTTGTCACAGTTAACTACTAATATCTGTTCACTTGTCACAGTTAACGACTGATATCTGTTCACTTTCACAGTTAACTACTGATATCTGTTGACTTGTCACAGTTAGCTAATGATATCTGTTCACTTGTCAAAATTAGCTACTCTAATCGAATTACTGACATCCAAAAGCTATTGAAAGCCACTAATTACTGACATCTACAAACCCTGAACATCCGCTAGCTACAGACATCAGCTAGCTACTGACATCCATTAGCTAATGACATCTGCTAGCTACTGACATCTGCTAGCTATTTACATCTGCTAGCTACTGACATCTGCTAGCTACAGACATCTGCTAGCTACTGACATCAGCTAGCTACTGACATCTGCTAGCTACTGACATATGTTAGCTATTGACATCCACTAACTACTGACATATGCTAACCACTGACATCCGTTAGCTAATGACATCTGCTAACTAATGAAACACAAGAAATGTAACATACATATCTCCCAAGGCCACATCACACAGCAGCAAAACACCAGTATTGTCTGTTTTTGAAGTCCGGCAGTAATTGGCACTCTTTGATACCATGTCAGCGAAATAGACTCCCTTGCCAAACATGTAACCAGTCTGTGGACAGAAACATTGACGTGTCATTGGTCTGGACAGAAGATCCATCAGTGAACATACTCACAGCTAACTCAGTGCTCCAGTCTCTGTGACACAGATCACATACTCATAACTAACTCAGTGCTCCAGTCTCTGTGACACAGATCATATCAACACAAACAGATTGTGACACAGATCATGTCAACACAAACAGATTATGACACAGATCAGATACTCAAAGCTAACTCAGTGCTCCAGTTTTTCAACACAGATTATGACACAGATCAGATACTCAAAGCTTACTCAGTGCTCCAGTCTCTGTGACACAGATAATATACTCAAAGCTAACTCAGTGCTCCAGTCTCTGTGACACAGAACATGTCAACACAAACAGATTGTGACACAGATCATGTCAACACAGACTGTAACACAGATCATGTCAAAACATCACAAACATACTGTGACACAGATCATGTCAAAACATCACAAACATACTGTGACACAGAACATGTCAACACAAACAGACTGTGACACAGAACATGTCAACACAAATAGACTGTGACAAAGATAATGTCAACACAGACTGTGACACAGATCATGTCAACACAGACTGTGACACAGATCATGTCAACACAGACTGTGACACAGATCATGTCAACACAAACAACTGTGACACAGATCATGTCAACACAAACATACTGTGACACAGATCATGTCAACACAAACATACTGTGACACAGATCATGTCAACACAAACAACTGTGACACAGATCATGTCAACACAAACAACTGTGACACAGATCATGTCAACACAAACATACTGTGACACAGATCATGTCAACACAAACATACTGTGACACAGATCATGTCAACACAACCATACTGTGACACAGATCATGTCAACACAGATGCACAACTATTGTGGTCACTCACATTCTGCACTAACCACACAGATGTACAACTGAAGAGAGATCTCCATACTCAACAGACATGCACAACCACACAGATGTACAACTGCAGAGAGATCTCCATACTCAACAGACATGCACAACCACACAGATGTACAACTGCAGAGATATCTCCGTACTCAACAGACATGCACAACCACACAGATGTACAACTGCAGAGAGATCTCCATACTCAACGGACATGCACAACTACACAGATGTACAACTGCAGAGATATATCCATACTCAACAGACATGTACAACCACACAGATGTACAACTGCAGAGATATATCCATACTCAACAGACATGTACAATTGTCACACTCACCATTGGTGCTTCTGGGGGTGCAATACGAAGACCCTGAGAAAGAATACCAGCAAAGTTGGTTGTCCTGGAGCCGTGCCACAACAACATGCGGTTATGTAGATCTTTGAATGGCCGGAACATCTTGGCTTCTCCCTCTCTGCTAACTTTCAGAACCTGGCAGAATGGCAACATATCTTATTATTGCCTACTAACGCCATGTCAGCACTGTTACTATGTCTACATTAACGTAGTAAAATATTATCACTGTTACAATGTCTATTGTAATGTGATAAAATGTTAGCACTGTTACAGTGTCTATAGAAATATGGTAATATGTCAGCACTGTTACAATGTCTATAGAAATATGGTAAAATGTGATCACTGTTACAATGTCTATAGAAATATGGTAACATGTCAGCACTGTTACAATGTCTATAGAAATATGGTAAAATGTGATCACTGTTACAATGTCTATAGAAATATGGTAAAATGTGATCACTGTTACAATGTCTATAGAAATATGGTAAAATGTGATCACTGTTACAGTGTCTATAGAAATATGGTAAAATGTGAGCACTGTTACAGTGTCTATAGAAATATGGTAATATGTCAGCACTGTTACAATGTCTATAGAAATATGGTAAAATGTGATCACTGTTACAATGTCTATAGAAATATGGTAAAATGTGATCACTGTTACAGTGTCTAAAGAAATATGGTAAAATGTGATCACTGTTACAATGTCTATAGAAATATGGTAAAATGTGATCACTGTTACAGTGTCTATAGAAATATGGTAAAATGTGAGCACTGTTACAGTGTCTATAGAAATATGGTAAAATGTGATCACTGTTACAGTGTCTATAGAAATATGGTAAAATGTGATCACTGTTACAGTGTCTATAGAAATATGGTAAAATGTGATCACTGTTACAGTGTCTATAGAAATATGGTAAAATGTGATCACTGTTACAGTGTCTATAGAAATATGGTAAAATGTGATCACTGTTACAGTGTCTATAGAAATATGGTAAAATGTGATCACTGTTACAGTGTCTATAGAAATATGGTAAAATGTGATCACTGTTACAGTGTCTATAGAAATATGGTAAAATGTGATCACTGCTACACTGTCTATAGAAATATGGTAAAATGTGATCACTGTTACAGTGTCTATAGAAATATGGTAAAATGTGATCACTGTTACAATGTCTATAGAAATATGGTAACATGGTAGCACATATGACTAGACAGTGACACAACCCCAGTCTCTGGACACATACACATATGACTAGTCAGTGACACAACCCCAGTCTCTGGTCACACACATATGACTAGTCAGTGACACAACCCCAGTCTCTGGTCACATACACATATGACTAGGCAGTGACACAACCCCAGTCTCTGGACACATACACATATGACTAGTCAGTGACACAACCCCAGTCTCTGGTCACATACACATATGACTAGACAGTGACACAACCCCAGTCTCAGGACACATACACATATGACTAGTCAGTGACACAACCCCAGTCTCTGGACACATACACATATGACTAGTCAGTGACACAACCCCAGTCTCTGGACACATACACATATGACTAGACAGTGACACAACCCCAGTCTCTGGACACATAGACATATGACTAGACAGTGACACAACCCCAGTCTCTGGTCACATACACATATGACTAGTCAGTGACACAACCCCAGTCTCTGGACACATACACATATGACTAGACAGTGACACAACCCCAGTCTCTGGTCACATACACATATGACTAGACAGTGACACAACCCCAGTCTCTGGTCACATACACATATGACTAGACAGTGACACAACCCATCTCTGGTCACATACACATATGACTAGACAGTGACACAACCCCAGTCTCTGGTCACATACACATATGACTAGTCAGTGACACAACCCCAGTCTCTGGACACATACACATATGACTAGACAGTGACACAACCCCAGTCTCTGGTCACATACACATATGACTAGACAGTGACACAACCCGTCTCTGGACACATACACATATGACTAGACAGTGACACAACCCCAGTCTCTGGACACATACACATATGACTAGACAGTGACACAACCCCAGTCTCTGGACACATACACATATGACTAGACAGTGACACAACCCCAGTCTCTGGACACATACACATATGACTAGACAGTGACACAACCCCAGTCTCTGGACACATACACATATGACTAGTCAGTGACACAAACCCAGTCTCTGGTCACATACACATATGACTAGTCAGTGACACAACCCCAGTCTCTGGTCACATACACATATGACTAGTCAGTGACACAACCCCAGTCTCTGGACACATACACATATGACTAGACAGTGACACAACCCCAGTCTCTGGTCACATACACATATGACTAGACAGTGACACAACCCCAGTCTCTGGTCACATACACATATGACTAGACAGTGACACAACCCCAGTCTCTGGACACATACACATATGACTAGTCAGTGACACAACCCCAGTCTCTGGTCACATACACATATGACTAGACAGTGACACAACCCCAGTCTCTGGACACATACACATATGACTAGACAGTGACACAACCCCAGTCTCTGGTCACATACAACCAGACACTGTCATATCACATATATTGCATCATATACTACTAACAAGTGTAGAGAGACTAACTCCCTGCAGACATGACTGGAGAACTTACATCGAGGACCTCCAGGTCAAACATGTTGTGAGTGGTTGCATGTGTGTTCTTGGTGTAGGTCTTCAGTCTCTCAAACTCCTCCGACTTTGGATCCAGTGGCTGTGCAAATATGAACAATTGACAAACATATGGTGTGCGCTACACAATACACAAATATGAACAATTGACAAACATATGGTGTGCTGTACACAATACACAAATATGAACAATTGACAAACATATGGTGTGCTGTACACAATACACAAATATGAACAATTGACAAACATATGGTGTGCTGTACACAATACACAAATATGAACAATTGACAAACATATGGTGTGCTGTACACAATACACAAATATGAACAATTGACAAACATATGGTGTACTCTACATAATACACAAGAAGAGCTACATGATAACATACAGTGTGTACAAGATAACATATCACATACAGTGTGTACAAGATAACAGATCACATACAGTGTGTACAAGATAACAGATCACATAGTGTGTACAAGATAACAGATCACACACAGTGTGTACATGATAACAGATCACACACAGTGTGTACAAGATAACATGTCACATACAGTGTGTACAAGATAACAGATCACATACAGTGTGTACAAGATAACAGATCACACACAGTGTGTACAAGATAACAGATCACACACAGTGTGTACAAGATAACAGATCACACACAGTGTGTACAAGATAACAGATCACACTCAGTGTGTACAAGATAACAGATCACATACAGTGTGTACAAGATAACAGATCACATACAGTGTGTACAAGATAACATATCACACACAGTGTGTACAAGATAACATATCACATACAGTGTGTACAAAATAACAGATCACATACAGTGTGTACAAGATAACAGATCACATACAGTGTGTACAAGATAACATATCACATACAGTGTGTACAAGATAACATATCACACACAGTGTGTACAAGATAACATATCACATACAGTGTGTACAAGATAACAGATCACATACAGTGTTTACAAAATAACAGATCACATACAGTGTGTACAAGATAACAGATCACACTCAGTGTGTACAAGATAACAGATCACACTCAGTGTGTACAAGATAACAGATCACATACAGTGTGTACAAGATAACAGATCACATACAGTGTGTACAAGATAACATATCACACACAGTGTGTACAAGATAACATATCACATACAGTGTGTACAAGATAACAGATCACATACAGTGTTTACAAAATAACAGATCACATACAGTGTGTACAAGATAACAGATCACATACAGTGTGTACAAGACAACATATCACACACAGTGTGTACAAGATAACAGATCACATACAGTGTGTACAAGACAACATATCACACACAGTGTGTACAAGATAACAGATCACATACAGTGTGTGCAAGATAACATATCACACTCAGTGTGTACAAGAAAACATATCACATACAGTGTGTACAAGATAACATATCACATATTGTGTACAAGATAACATATCACACACAGTGTGTACAAGGTAACAGATCACATACAGTGTACAAAACACACGATATTTGCCTCACACACACATGTAACATTTGTCACACAGTCATATAACATTTGCCTCACACACACATACATGTTACATTTGTTTAACAGGCATGTTATATTTGTTTCTCACACACGTTACATTTATCAAACACACACAAAGACATGTTACATGTGTCTCTCACACACACAGACATGTTACATGTGTCTCACACACACACAGACATGTTACATGTGTCTCACACACAGAGAGACATGTTACATGTGTCTCACACACACACAGACATGTTACATGTGTCTCACACACACACAGACATGTTACATGTGTCTCACACACACACACAGACATGTTACATGTGTCTCTCACACACACAGACATGTTACATGTGTCTCACACACACACAGACATGTTACATGTGTCTCACACACTCACACAGACGTTACATGTGTCTCACACACACACAGACATGTTACATGTGTCTCACACACACACAGACATGTTACATGTGTCTCACACACACACAGACATGTTACATGTGCCTCACACACACACAGACATGTTACATGTGTCTCACACACACACAGACATGTTACATGTGTCTCACACACAGAGAGACATGTTACATGTGTCTCACACACACACAGACATGTTACATGTGTCTCACACACACACAGACATGTTACATGTGTCTCACACACACACACACAGACATGTTACATGTGTCTCTCACACACACAGACATGTTACATGTGTCTCACACACACACAGACATGTTACATGTGTCTCACACACACACAGACATGTTACATGTGTCTCACACACTCACACAGACATGTTACATGTGTCTCTCACACACACAGACATGTTACATGTGTCTCACACACACACAGACATGTTACATGTGTCTCACACTCACACAGACATGTTACATGTGTCTCACACACACACAGACATGTTACATGTGTCTCACACACACACAGACATGTTACATGTGTCTCACACACACACAGACATGTTACATGTGTCTCTCACACACACAGACATGTTACATGTGTCTCTCACACACAGACATGTTACATGTGTCTCACACACACACAGACATGTTACGTGTGTCTGACACACACACAGACATGTTACGTGTGTCTCACACACACACAGACATGTTACGTGTGTAGACCACACAAGCCCCACCTCCAGCTGGCACCTCAGCTTCTTATAGTGAGCTGTGATTGGATCGTCATCCCCATCATCACCTTTGAGAAGGGAGTAAGCCACCTCAATCTCCAACAAGTTGTCCAACATGTCTGTCTTTTGCTGCAATTATAAACATTTCGAATACACATCTGCAACTACATCAAGAATCATTCAACATAATTAATGTATAATTCCCACAATAATCACTCAGCATAATGAATAACACCCACACCAACAATCATTCAACATAATTAATGTATAACTCTTACATCAACAATCATTCAACATAATTAATGTATAATTCCAACAACAATCACTCAACATAATTAATGTAAAATTCACTCATCAACAAACACTCAACATAATTAATGTATAACTCACTCATCAACAATGACTCAACATAATTAAAGTAGAACTCTCACACCAACAAACACTCAACACAATTAATGTGTAACACCCACATCAACAACCACTCAACATAATTAATGTATAATTCCAACAACAATCACTCAACATAATTAATGTATAACTCACTCATCAACAATGACTCAACATAATTAAAGTAGAACTCTCACACCAACAAACACTCAACACAATTAATGTGTAACACCCACATCAACAACCACTCAACATAATTAAAGTATAATTCCAACAACAATCATTCAACATAATTAATGTAAAATTCACTCATCAACAAACACTCAACATAATTAATGTATAACTCACTTACCAACAATGACTCAACATAATTAATGTAGAACTCTCACACCAACAATCACTCAACATAATTAATGTGTAACAACCACTCAACATAATTAAAGTATAATTCCAACAACAACCACTCAACATAATGTATAGTGCCTCTTCTCTGCTCCATGTCCTTCAGATATGATACATCTCAGTGTTCTCTGCTCCATGTCCTTCAGATATGATACATCTCAGTGTTCTCTGCTCCATGTCCTTCAGATATGATACATCTCAGTGTTCTCTGCTCCATGTCCTTCAGATATGATACATCTCAGTGTTCTCTGCTCCATGTCCTTCAGATATGATACATCTCAGTGTTCTCTGCTCCATGTCCTTCAGATATGATACATCTCAGTGTTCTCTACTCCATGTCCTTCAGATATGATACATCTCAGTGTTCTCTACTCCATGTCCTTCAGATATGATACATCTCAGTGTTCTCTACTCCATGTCCTTCAGATATGATACATCTCAGTGTTCTCTACTCCATGTCCTTCAGATATGATACATCTCAGTGTTCTCTACTCCATGTCCTTCAGATATGATACATCTCAGCGTTTGTTCTCTGCTCCATGTCCTTCAGATATGATACATCTCAGCGTTTGTTCTCTGCTCCATGTCCTTCAGATATGATACATCTCAGCATTTGTTCTCTGCTCCATGTCCTTCAGATATGATACATCTCAGCGTTTGTTCTCTGCTCCATGTCCTTCAGATAATATACATCTCAGCGTTTGTTCTCTGCTCCATGTCCTTCAGATATGATTTATCTCAGTGCCTGTTCTCTGCTCCAAGTGTTGTGAGGTGTCCCTGTATTTCCGACACTGACGCTGAACTATTGACGCTGTACAAATGTCCTGAACATGACAAGACTATCCAGCAAGTTCCATCCACACAGAGACACTACAGCAGGAACATGACAAGACTATCCAACAGGTTCCACCCACACAGAGACACTACAGCAGGAACATGACAAGCCTATCCAGCAGGTTCCATTCACACAGAGACACTACAGCAGGAACATGACAAGCCTATCCAGCAGGTTCCATCCACACAGAGACACTACATCAGGAACATGACAAGACTATCCAACAGGTTCCATCCACACAGAGACACTACAGCAGGAACATGACAAGCCTATCCAACAGGTTCCATCCACACAGAGACACTACAGCAGGAACATGACAAGCCTATCCAACAGGTTCCATCCACACAGAGACACTACAGCAGGAACATGACAAGCCTATCCAGCAGGTTCCATCCACACAGAGACACTACAGCAGGAACATGACAAGACTATCCAACAGGTTCCAATGTACACAGAGACACTACAGCAGGAACATGACAAGACTATCCAACAGGTTCCATCCACACAGAGACACTACAGCAGGAACATGACAAGATTATCCAACAGGTTCCATCCACACAGAGACACTACAGCAGAAACATAACAAGACTCCAACAGGTTCCATCCACACAGAGACACTCCAGCAGGAACATGACAAGACTATCCAACAGGTTCCATCCACACAGAGACACTCCAGCAGGAACATGACAAGACTATCCAACAGGTTCCATCCACACAGAGACACTACAGCAGAAACATCACAAGACTATCCAACAGGTTCCATCCACACAGAGACACTACAGCAGGAACATGACAAGACTATCCAACAGGTTCCATCCACACAGAGACACTACAGCAGGAACATGACAAGACTATCCAACAGGTTCCATCCACACAGAGACACTACAGCAGGAACATGACAAGACTATCCAACAGGTTCCATCCACACAGAGACACTACAGCAGGAACATGACAAGACTATCCAACAGGTTCCATCCACACAGAGACACTACAGCAGGAACATGACAAGACTATCCAACAGGTTCCAATGTACACAGAGACACTACAGCAGGAACATGACAAGACTATCCAACAGGTTCCAATGTACACAGAGACACTACAGCAGGAACATGACAAGACTATCCAGCAAGTTCCATCCACACAGAGACACTACAGCAGGAACATGACATCTACTGCCAGCTGGCGCTGCAGCACCCTCGGCTCAGACCAGAAAAAAGACAGCTACAGACTTACTTTGATGATGTCCGCCGTGTCCAGCAGGGGTGGCTTTTTCAAACCAAAGTCGTGTGGGACGGCGGTGTAGAATCTGTTTGTGGCATCCACTACTTGGCTCTGGCTGCCCTTAGTATCTATCAGCTGTAGATATCAGATATAAACTATGACATCAGCTGTAGATATCAGATATAAACTATGACATCAGCTGTAGGTATCAGATATAAACTATGACATCAGTGTAGGTATCAGATATAAACTATGACATCAGTGTAGGTATCAGATATAAACTATGACATCAGTGTAGGTATCAGATATAAACTATGACATCAGCTGTAGATATCAGATATAAACTATGACATCAGCTGTAGGTATCAGATATAAACTATGACATCAGCTGTAGATATCAGATATAAACTATGACATCAGCTGTAGGTATCAGATATAAACTATGACATTAGTGTAGATATCAGATATAAACTATGACATCAGCTGTAAATATCAGATATAAACTATGACATCAGCTGTAGATATCAGATATAAACTATGACATCAGCTGTAGGTATCAGATATAAACTATGACATCAGCTGTAGGTATCAGATATAAACTATGACATCAGCTGTAGATATCAGATATAAACTATGACATCAGCTGTAGATATCAGATATAAACTATGACATCAGCTGTAGATATCAGATATAAACTATGACATTAGATGTAGATATCAGATATAAACTATGACATCAGCTGTAGATATCAGATATAAACTATGACATCAGCTGTAGATATCAGATATAAACTATGACATCAGCTGTAGATATCAGATATAAACTATGACATCAGCTGTAGGTATCAGATATAAATTATGACATCAGCTGTAGGTATCAGATACAAACTATGACATCAGTGTAGGTATCAGATATAAACTATGACATCAGCTGTAGGTATCAGATATAAACTATGACATCAGCTGTAGATATCAGATATAAACTATGACATCAGCTGTAGGTATCAGATATAAACTATGACATCAGCTGTAGGTATCAGATATAAACTATGACATCAGCTGTAGGTATCAGATATAAACTATGACATCAGTGTAGGTATCAGATATAAACTATGACATCAGCTGTAAATATCAGATATAAACTATGACATCAGCTGTAGATATCAGATATAAACTATGACATCAGCTGTAGATATCAGATATAAACTATGACATCAGCTGTAGGTATCAGATATAAACTATGACATCAGCTGTAGGTATCAGATATAAACTATGACATCAGCTGTAGGTATCAGATATAAACTATGACATCAGTGTAGGTATCAGATATAAACTATGACATCAGCTGTAGGTATCAGATATAAACTATGACATCAGTGTAGGTATCAGATATAAACTATGACATCAGCTGTAGGTATCAGATATAAACTATGACATCAGTGTAGGTATATGATATAAACTATGACATCAGCTGTAGGTATCAGATATAAACTATGACATCAGTGTAGGTATCAGATATAAACTATGACATCAGCTGTAGGTATCAGATATAAACTATGACATCAGTGTAGGTATCAGATATAAACTATGACATCAGCTGTAGGTATCAGATATAAACTATGACATCAGCTGTAGATATCAGATATAAACTATGACATTAGCTGTAGATATCAGATATAAACTATGACATTAGCTGTAGATATCAGATATAAACTATGACATCAGCTGTAGGTATCAGATACACAAGCTGTAGATATCAGATATAAACTATGACATTAGCTGTAGATATCAGATATAAACTATGACATCAGCTGTAGGTATCAGATATAAACTATGACATTAGCTGTAGATATCAGATATAAACTATGACATTAGCTGTAGATATCAGATATAAACTATGACATCAGCTGTAGGTATCAGATATAAACTATGACATCAGCTGTAGGTATCAGATATAAACTATGACATCAGCTGTAGGTATCAGATATAAACTATGACATCAGCTGTAGGTATCAGATATAAACTATGACATTAGCTGTAGATATCAGATATAAACTATGACATTAGCTGTAGATATCAGATATAAACTATGACATCAGCTGTAGGTATCAGATATAAACTATGACATCAGCTGTAGGTATCAGATATAAACTATGACATTAGCTGTAGATATCAGATATAAACTATGACATTAGCTGTAGGTATCAGATATAAACTATGACATTAGCTGTAGATATCAGATATAAACTATGACATTAGCTGTAGGTATCAGATATAAACTATGACATTAGCTGTAGGTATCAGATATAAACTATGACATTAGCTGTAGGTATCAGATATAAACTATGACATCAGCTGTAGGTATCAGATATAAACTATGACATCAGCTGTAGGTATCAGATATAAACTATGACATCAGCTGTAGATATCAGATATAAACTATGACATCAGTGTAGGTATCAGATATAAACTATGACATCAGCTGTAGATATCAGATATAAACTATGACATTAGATGTAGATATCAGATATAAACTATGACATCAGCTGTAGATATCAGATATAAACTATGACATCAGCTGTAGGTATCAGATATAAACTATGACATCAGCTGTAGATATCAGATATAAACTATGACATCAGCTGTAGATATCAGATATAAACTATGACATCAGCTGTAGATATCAGATATAAACTATGACATCAGCTGTAGATATCAGATATAAACTATGACATCAGCTGTAGGTATCAGATATAAACTATGACATCAGTGTAGGTATCAGATATAAACTATGACATCAGTGTAGGTATCAGATATAAACTATGACATCAGTGTAGGTATCAGATATAAACTATGACATCAGTGTAGGTATCAGATATAAACTATGACATCAGCTGTAGATATCAGATATAAACTATGACATCAGCTGTAGATATCAGATATAAACTATGACATCAGCTGTAGATATCAGATATAAACTATGACATCAGCTGTAGGTATCAGATATAAACTATGACATTAGCTGTAGATATCAGATATAAACTATGACATTAGCTGTAGGTATCAGATATAAACTATGACATCAGTGTAGGTATCAGATATAAACTATGACATCAGCTGTAGGTATCAGATATAAACTATGACATCAGCTGTAGATATCAGATATAAACTATGACATCAGATATAAACTATGACATTAGATGTAGATATCAGATATAAACTATGACATTAGCTGTAGATATCAGATATAAACTATGACATTAGATGTAGATATCAGATATAAACTATGACATTAGATGTAGATATCAGATATAAACTATGACATTAGCTGTAGGTATCAGATATAAACTATGACATCAGCTGTAGATATCAGATATAAACTATGACATCAGATATAAACTATGACATTAGATGTAGATATCAGATATAAACTATGACATTAGCTGTAGATATCAGATATAAACTATGACATCAGCTGTAGATATCAGATATAAACTATGACATCAGCTGTAGATATCAGATATAAACTATGACATTAGCTGTAGATATCAGATATAAACTATGACATCAGCTGTAGATATCAGATATAAACTATGACATTAGATGTAGATATCAGATATAAACTATGACATTAGCTGTAGGTATCAGATATAAACTATGACATTAGCTGTAGGTATCAGATATAAACTATGACATTAACTGTAGATATCAGATATAAACTATGACATCAGCTGTAGATATCAGATATAAACTATGACATTAGCTGTAGGTATCAGATATAAACTATGACATCAGATATAAACTATGACATTAGATGTAGATATCAGATATAAACTATGACATTAGCTGTAGATATCAGATATAAACTATGACATTAGCTGTAGGTATCAGATATAAACTATGACATTAGCTGTAGGTATCAGATATAAACTATGACATTAGCTGTAGGTATCAGATATAAACTATGACATTAGCTGTAGGTATCAGATATAAACTATGACATCAGCTGTAGGTATCAGATATAAACTATGACATCAGCTGTAGGTATCAGATATAAACTATGACATCAGCTGTAGATATCAGATATAAACTATGACATCAGCTGTAGGTATCAGATATAAACTATGACATCAGCTGTAGGTATCAGATATAAACTATGACATCAGCTGTAGATATCAGATATAAACTATGACATCAGCTATAGATATCAGATATAAACTATGACATCAGCTGTAGATATCAGATATAAACTATGACATCAGCTGTAGATATCAGATATAAACTATGACATCAGCTGTAGATATCAGATATAAACTATGACATCAGCTGTAGATATCAGATATAAACTATGACATTAGATGTAGATATCAGATATAAACTATGACATTAGATGTAGGTATCAGATATAAACTATGACATTAGCTGTAGGTATCAGATATAAACTATGACATCAGCTGTAGATATCAGATATAAACTATGACATTAGCTGTAGATATCAGATATAAACTATGACATTAGCTGTAGATATCAGATATAAACTATGACATTAGCTGTAGATATCAGATATAAACTATGACATCAGCTGTAGATATCAGATATAAACTATGACATCAGCTGTAGATATCAGATATAAACTATGACATCAGATGTAGATATCAGATATAAACTATGACATCAGCTGTAGATATCAGATATAAACTATGACATCAGCTGTAGGTATCAGATATAAACTATGACATCAGTGTAGGTATCAGATATAAACTATGACATCAGTGTAGGTATCAGATATAAACTATGACATCAGTGTAGATATCAGATATAAACTATGACATCAGCTGTAGATATCAGATATAAACTATGACATCAGCTGTAGATATCAGATATAAACTATGACATCAGCTGTAGGTATCAGATATAAACTATGACATTAGCTGTAGATATCAGATATAAACTATGACATTAGCTGTAGGTATCAGATATAAACTATGACATCAGTGTAGGTATCAGATATAAACTATGACATCAGCTGTAGGTATCAGATATAAACTATGACATCAGCTGTAGATATCAGATATAAACTATGACATCAGATATAAACTATGACATTAGATGTAGATATCAGATATAAACTATGACATTAGCTGTAGATATCAGATATAAACTATGACATTAGATGTAGATATCAGATATAAACTATGACATTAGATGTAGATATCAGATATAAACTATGACATTAGCTGTAGGTATCAGATATAAACTATGACATCAGCTGTAGATATCAGATATAAACTATGACATCAGATATAAACTATGACATTAGATGTAGATATCAGATATAAACTATGACATTAGCTGTAGATATCAGATATAAACTATGACATCAGCTGTAGATATCAGATATAAACTATGACATCAGCTGTAGATATCAGATATAAACTATGACATTAGCTGTAGATATCAGATATAAACTATGACATCAGCTGTAGATATCAGATATAAACTATGACATTAGCTGTAGGTATCAGATATAAACTATGACATCAGATATAAACTATGACATTAGATGTAGATATCAGATATAAACTATGACATTAACTGTAGATATCAGATATAAACTATGACATCAGCTGTAGATATCAGATATAAACTATGACATTAGCTGTAGGTATCAGATATAAACTATGACATAAGATATAAACTATGACATTAGATGTAGATATCAGATATAAACTATGACATTAGCTGTAGATATCAGATATAAACTATGACATTAGATGTAGATATCAGATATAAACTATGACATTAGATGTAGATATCAGATATAAACTATGACATTAGCTGTAGGTATCAGATATAAACTATGACATCAGCTGTAGATATCAGATATAAACTATGACAGATATAAACTATGACATTAGATGTAGATATCAGATATAAACTATGACATTAGCTGTAGATATCAGATATAAACTATGACATTAGATGTAGATATCAGATATAAACTATGACATTAGATGTAGATATCAGATATAAACTATGACATCAGCTGTAGATATCAGACATAAACTATGACATCAGCTGTAGGTATCAGATATAAACTATGACATCAGTGTAGGTATCAGATATAAACTATGACATCAGTGTAGGTATCAGATATAAACTATGACATCAGCTGTAGATATCAGATATAAACTATGACATCAGTGTAGGTATCAGATATAAACTATGACATCAGTGTAGGTATCAGATATAAACTATGACATCAGCTGTAGATATCAGGTATAAACTATGACATCAGCTGTAGATATCAGATATAAACTATGACATTAGCTGTAGATATCAGATATAAACTATGACATCAGCTGTAGATATCAGATATAAACTATGACATCAGCTGTAGATATCAGATATAAACTATGACATCAGCTGTAGGTATCAGATATAAACTATGACATCAGCTGTAGATATCAGATATAAACTATGACATCAACTGTAGATATCAGATATAAACTATGACATCAGCTGTAGATATCAGATATAAACTATGACATCAGTGTAGGTATCAGATATAAACTATGACATTAGCTGTAGATATCAGATATAAACTATGACATTAGCTGTAGGTATCAGATATAAACTATGACATCAGTGTAGGTATCAGATATAAACTATGACATCAGCTGTAGGTATCAGATATAAACTATGACATCAGCTGTAGATATCAGATATAAACTATGACATCAGATATAAACTATGACATTAGATGTAGATATCAGATATAAACTATGACATCAGCTGTAGGTATCAGATATAAACTATGACATTAGCTGTAGGTATCAGATATAAACTATGACATTAGCTGTAGGTATCAGATAAAAAAGCTGCAGATATCAGATACACAAACTGTAAATGTCAGATACACAAACTGTAGATATCAGATACACAAACTGTAGATATCAGATACACAAACTGTAGATATCAGATACACAAACTGTAGATATCACATACACAAACTGTAGATGTCAGATACACAAACTGTAGATATCAGATACACAAACTGCAGATATCAGATACACAAACTGTAGATATCACATACATAAACTGTAGATATCAGATACACAAACTGTAGATATCACATACACAAACTGTAGATGTCAGATACACAAGCTTTAGATATAAAATACACAAACCGTAACATTAGCTGTAGATATCAGAAACACAAGATGAGCACACTTCACAGGAAAATAAAGGGGAGAATAAAGACGACAAAAATGAAGGGGAGAATAAAGATAAGAAAACTTAAGGAGAGAATAAAGTTAAGAACACTACAAGGATAATAAAGATGAGAACACTGAAGGAGAGAATAAAGATGAGAACACTGAAGGAGAGAATAAAGATGAGAACACTGAAGGAGAGAATAAAGACGAGAACACTGAAGGGGAGAATAAAGATGAGAACACTGAAGGAGAGAATAAAGATGAGAACACTGAAGGGGAGAATAAAGATGAAAACACTGAAGGGGAGAATAAAGATGAGAACACTGAAGGAGAGAATAAAGATGAAAACACTGAAGGAGAGAATAAAGATGAGAACACTGAAGGGGAGAATAAAGATGAGAACACTGAAGGAGAGAATAAAGATGAGAACACTGAAGGGGAGAATAAAGATGAGAACACTGAAGAGAAGAACAAACGAACGAACAAACAAACTTTATTTTCAAACGGTAACAAATTGGGTATGCAGGCTCTTCTTACATTCGGCCCTTCCAATAACTCATCTTTCGTTCATCAATAGTGCATGATACATTCACATAAGAAAATACATTGTCAAATGAATGTTGTAAACATAAACAATGCATATTACCATGTTATGAGACACATCCCCCACCCATCCATATATCCCCCACCCAACCACACATACACCCCAGGGCACACATACATGCCCTCATCCACCAACACACATCTCCAGGCACACATTCACGTACCCATCCACACCATAACTCACAAACATTCACCCACCCACATATCCTCCACCCCCCCCCCCCCCCCCAACCATCCAGCCAAACACACATCCCCCCACCCACACATATCTCCTCCCCCCAACCCACACCCATGCAATCTCCCTCCCACTCACACACCCAACCTACACACACTCACCCACCCACCCCTAACCACACACACATCCCCAACCCACGCACACAACCCCCACCCATACACACGTTCCCACACCTACACCACCTACACACTCCCCACACACACCCAAACACATACCTGACCTCACACACACATTTTCCCCACCTACCCCCGCATCCCCCAAAACACACATACTTCACCCAAACATGCATCCCCTCTCACATACACACATCCCCCACCCACACACCCATCCCCAACCCCACACACCCTCACATCTAGACACATACATGATGCCTCACATAATCACTAAAACTAATATGAACAAACTCCCACCCTTTACACACACATACACTGACGATTATCGTGAGCATCTCACAAAAATGGAGAAAAAATTATCCACATACATTGTGTAGCGTAAAAAATAGTGATGCTCCCACACATAGAGACAGACACACACATACATTCACTCTCACTCTCTTTCATTCATACCCACTTACAATCACTCTACAGTAAAGTACATGTGTTCATATTATACGTGATAAAATCAAGTGGCAATCAAAATATGAAAGATGAGAATACACAAAAAATATGGAATAGCATGTTACATGACATGCATGCGCTCAACTCTCCCTCCCTTCTTTCATACACACACACTCACGCGCATGCACATACACTAACACATCCACTTTCAGCCAACCTCCACCCACCCACACATTCCCTCACCCATCCCTCAACCCACACACACTCACCCATCCCCAACCACAGACATATCCCTCACCCACATCCCCCACTGACTCACAGATCCCCAACCCATTCACACACATTCCCACCAAACACACACATCTCTCCACATACACACGCATTCCCCACCTACACATCCTTAAACACACACATTTCCCCACCCACACATTATGAAAAACATAAACACGATGAAATAAGCAGTGCATATAGTACATGTTAAATTCAAGTGGCAGTAAAAATACTAATATGAAAGATGTGGATGCAGAAAAAAAAATATGGATAGCATGTCACATTACATTGTTGTCAACTCTACTCCCTAGTCTGGCCCACACAGTGTTCTTGTCAACTCTACTCCCTACAGTGTGGCCCACACTGTGTTCTTGTCAACTCTACTCCCTACAGTCTGGCCCACACTGTGTTCTTGTTGTCAACTCTACTCCCTACAGTCTGGCCCCCCACTGTGTTCTTGTTGTCTACTCTACTCCCTACAGTCTGGCCCCCCACTGTGTTCTTGTTGTCAACTCTACTCCCTACAGTCTGGCCCACACTGTGTTCTTGTTGTCAACTCTACTCCCTACAGTCTTTCCCCCACTGTTCTTGTTGTCAACTCTACTCCCTACAGTCTGTCCCCCACTGTGTTCTTGTTGTTAACTCTACTCCCTACAGTCTGGCCAACACTGTTCTTGTTGCTAACTCTACTCCCTACAGTGTGACCCACACTGTGTTCTTGTTGTCAACTATACTCCCTAAGTCTTTCCCCCACTGTTCTTGTTGTCAACACTGCTCCCTACAGTATGGCCCACACTGTGTTCTTGTCAACTCTGCTCCCTCGTCTTTCCCCCACTGTTCTTGTTGTCAACTCTACTCCCTACAGTCTGGCCCACACTGTGTTCTTGTTGTCAACTCTACTCCCTACAGTCTGGCCCCCTACTGTGTTCTTGTTGTCAACTCTACTCCCTACAGTCTGGCCCACACTGTGTTCTTGTTGTCAACTCTACTCCCTACAGTCTGGCCCACACTGTGTTCTTGTTGTCAACTCTACTCCCTACAGTCTGGCCCCCTACTGTGTTCTTGTTGTCAACTCTACTCCCTACAGTCTGGCCCACACTGTGTTCTTGTTGTCAACTCTACTCCCTACAGTCTGGCCCCCCACTGTGTTCTTGTTGTCAACTCTACTCCCTACAGTCTGGCTCACACTGTGTTCTTGTCAACTCTACTTCCTACAGTCTGGCCCACACTGTGTTGTTGTTGTCAACTCTACTTCCTACAGTCTGGCCCCCCACTGTGTTCTTGTCAACTCTACTCCCTACAGTCTGGCCCACACTGTGTTCTTGTTGTCAACTCTACTCCCTACAGTCTGGCCCCCCACTGTGTTCTTGTTGTCAACTCTACTCCCTACAGTCTGGCCCCCCACTGTGTTCTTGTTGTCAACTCTACTCCCTACAGTCTGGCCCCCCTCTGTGTTCTTGTTGTCAACTCTACTCCCTACAGTCTGGCCCCCCACTGTGTTCTTGTTGTCAACTCTACTCCCTACAGTCTGGCCCACACTGTGTTCTTGTTGTCAACTCTACTCCCTACAGTCTTTCCCCCACTGTTCTTGTTGTCAACTCTACTTCCTACAGTCTGGCCCCCCACTGTGTTCTTGTTGTCAACTCTACTTCCTACAGTCTGGCCCACACTGTATTCTTGTTGTCAACTCTACTCCCTACAGTCTTTCCCCCACTGTGTTCTTGTTGTCAACTCTACTCCTTACAGTCTTTCCCCCACTGTGTTCTTGTTGTCAACTCTACTCCCTACAGTCTGTCCCCCACTGTGTTCTTGTTGTCAACTCTACTCCCTACAGTCTGGCCCACACTGTTCTTGTTGCTAACTCTACTCCCTACAGTGTGGCCCACACTGTGTTCTTGTTGTCAACTCTACTCCCTAAGTTTTTCCCCCACTGTTCTTGTTGTCAACACTGCTCCCTACAGTATGGCCCACACTGTGTTCTTGTTGTCAACTCTACTCCCTACAGTATGGCCCACACTGTGTTCTTGTTGTCAACTCTACTCCCTACAGTATGGCCCACACTGTGTTCTTGTTGTCAACTCTACTCCCTACAGTCTGGCCCACACTGTGTTCTTGTTGTCAACTCTTGTCTTTCTCTTTATTTTTCTTTCACACACACTAACTCTCTCAAGAAGAATCAAGATGAAAACAATGAAGAGAAGAATCAATATGGGAGCACTGAAGAGAAGAATCAAGATGGGAACACACAATGGCAGAAAGTGAGCCGACCACCCACCTGTTGAAGCTCTGTCAGCACTGAGTAAGCTGACTGGATCTGTTTCTTGGACAGTTTCCCCAGGGGCATCTTCTTCATGTCAATCTGCGGAGAAATTATACTCTTTAGTGTCTCTCATGTTCATGTTAAACTAAACAGATGATACTGATATTGTCCTTCTTCTTCATGTCTTGCTGTGGTGAAATAACTCATTGGTTTCAAAGAGCATTTTCACACTTGGTGATAAAAACTCTGATGGAAAGCAAGCACGACAGGATACTTCTGATCATCAGAAGGTGTCCCCCCCCCCCTAGCTGAATGTTTCGGCCCCTTTACTTTCTTTACTCTAAAGAGGTTGACCCATCCAGGTCATGACTCCTGGATGTCTTTCTCCTGGTATGTATATTTATTGAGATGTTTCCCTTGTCGCATGAGGTTATAATCTTCTGGAGAGATTTGTGTTGAGGTTGTTCTTCTTGAGACGGTGACTAACATTGCAGGCAAAGTTGAACCAGTTACTGCGTATCCTTATCCCACCTCACATTACGCTTGCTCCATAACCAACTCGAGGCCTTCTCTGCTGCCTCGCCCAGTTCTTGCTTGTCCCTTTAGACCGAGTTGTTTCACCAGGTTGTATGCAGAGCTAGTAACAAGGCCTCTTGCGCCTATCTCAACGTGAATAGTCTGACGGTATATCCTTCCTGTCTCAGGCTTGCGACCATGTCACTGTATTTCTCCATCTTGCAGGTGTGCTGCTCATCGACTCTTGACTTGAACGGAACATTCAGCTCGATTAGTACTAACTATTGAATTGACAGAGAGCACACTACAATGTCTGGTCGCAACTGGAACTTCAGGATTTCCGCTGGGTATTTGCCACGGCCCAGCAGGTCTACTGTCAGCTCCCAGTCTTCAGCGCCCTGGAGGATAGATGGCAGCTTTCGAGGCAGTCAACTCTGCTGTACGGCTTTTGTCCAACTTTTAAGAAGTGTATCAACCCGGCTTTGACTTTAGGGCCCCAATCTCCTTTCACAGCCATATAAGGAGATGATTAGCTCAATGCACAAACACTACAGTCCACATGACATATTGTGTTCTTGTTGTCAACCCAACACCTCCAGTCATGCTGTGTTCTTGTTGTCAACCCAACACCTCCAGTCATGCTGTGTTCTTGTTGTCAACCCAACACCTCCAGTCATGCTGTGTTCTTGTTGTCAACCCAACACCTCCAGCCATGCTGTGTTCTTGTTGTCAACTCTACTCCCTTCAGTCAGGCCCACACTGTGTTCTTGTTGTCAACTCTGCTCCCTACAGTATGACCCACACTGTGTTCTTGTTGTCAACTCTACTCCCTAGTCTGGCCCACACTGTGTTCTTGTTGTCAACTCTACTCCCTACAGTCTGGCCCACACTGTGTTCTTGTTGTCAACTCTGCTCCCTACAGTATGACCCACACTGTGTTCTTGTTGTCAACTCTACTCCCTAGTCTGGCCCACACTGTGTTCTTGTTGTCAACTCTACTGCCTACCTATAGTGTGGCCCAACTATTTTTCCCCCCTAGAACCCATCCTGTCTGTCCTCTGTAATTCCAGCCTATTAGTGACTAGAAAACCCACAAACCCAACTGTAAAAGTGAACAGTGTGAGACAGCCATGTCTGCCAAGTGTCTTGCTGGTTGTCTCAGACATACTTCCCCCACAATTCATCTTGCTGGTTGTCTCAGACATACTTCCCCCACAATTCATCTTGCTGGTTGTCTCAGACATACTCCCCCCACAATTCATCTTGCTGGTTGTCTCAGACATACTTCCCCCACAATTCATCTTGCTGGTTGTCTCAGAAATACTTCCCCCACAATTCATCTTGCTGGTTGTCTCAGACATACTCCCCCCACAATTCATCTTGCTGGTTGTCTCAGACATACTCCCCCCACAATTCATTCCAGGAAGACAATCTGCAGACACTACACTGACTGACCTCAAACTCCATCATGGCCTTCTTCATGCTGTCCACGTCAAAGATCATACAGATCAGATCCTGAATGCTCTTGGCCAGTCTGGACTTTGATGTTGCCAGGTCCAGTTTCTTCATAACATGGTCTCCCTGCAGAGGAATACAGTTAAATGTAAGTGTAAGAGGCAGGGGAACACAGTTACATGTAAGTGTAAGAGGCATGGGGAACACAGTTAAATGTAAGAGTAAGAGGCAGGGGAACACAGTTAAATGTAAGTTTAAGAGGCAGGGGAACACAGTTAAATGTAAGTGTAAGAGGCAGGGGAACACAGTTAAACATAAGTGTAAGAGGCAGGGGAACACAGTTAAACATAAGTGTAAGAGGTAGGGGAACACAGTTAAATGTAAGTTTAAGAGGCAGGGGAACACAATTAAATGTAAGTGTAAGAGGCAGGGGAACACAGTTAAACATAAGTGTAAGAGGCAGGGGAACACAAATGTCAGTGTAAGAGGCAGGGGAACACAATTAAATGTAAGTGTAAGAGGCAGGGGAACACAGTTAAACATAAGTGTAAGAGGCAGGGGAACACAGTTAAATGTAAGTTTAAGAGGCAGGGGAACACAATTAAATGTAAGTGTAAGAGGCAGGGGAACACAGTTAAACATAAGTGTAAGAGGCAGGGGAACACAAATGTAAGTGTAAGAGGCAGGGGAACACAGTTAAATGTAAGTGTAAGAGGCAGGGGAACACAAATGTCAGTGTAAGAGGCAGGGGAACACAGTTAAACATAAGTGTAAGAGGCAGGGGAACACAAATGTCAGTGTAAGAGGCAGGGGAACACAGTTAAACATAAGTGTAAGAGGCAGGGGAACACAAATGTCAGTGTAAGAGGCAGGGGAACACAGTTAAATGTAAGTGTAAGAGGCAGGGGAACACATTCTCAGCAAACACACTCTAACAATGGCAGCACATGAGACAACTCAGCAAACAGAAACTTCAACAATGGCAGCACATGAGACAACTCAGCAAACAGAAACTTCAACAATGGCAATACATGAGACAACAACTCAGCAAACAGAAACTACAGCAACACATACGACAGTCAAAACTTACAGGACCATAGTCAATATCCAGAGGATAAAACTTGTTGGGAATCTTCTGGAAGCTCTTCCTGTTCTCCCAGCTGTTTCCAGTCTTGTCCTTGTACAGATCCTTGAAGTTCTGCACGGCCGAATTGTAGGAGCCACACTTCTCCAGCTTGTTCCCTCCAATTGTTGTTCCAACCCTGCCCCACGCCCGGAAGACCCACCAGCTTTACATCAGGAAAGATAACACATGATATATCAGCTTTAGGGAGAAATAACACATGATATACCAGCTTTAGGGAGAGATAACATATGATATACCAGCTTCAGGGAGAGATAACATATGATATATCAGCTTTAGGGAGAAATAACACATGATATACCAGCTTCAGGGAGAGATAACACATGATATACCAGCTTTAGGGAGAGATAACACATGATATACCAGCTTTAGGGAGAGATAACATATGATATATCAGCTTTAGGGAGAGATAACACATGATATATCAGCTTTATGGAGAGATAACACATGATACCAGCTTTAGGGAGTGATACACAATATACCAGCTTTAGGGAAAGATAGCACACAATACACTAGTTTTAGGGAGAGATAGCACATGATACACCAGTTTTAGCAAGAGATAGCACATGATACACCAGTTTTAGCGAGAGATAGCACACAATTCACCAGTTTTATGGAGAGATAACCACACAGGACCATCCCCTACCCCAGTCCCCATGACTGTCTATAGAAAAGTCTCTTTCCCAATGCCAAACCTGGACAATGACAGAAAAAGAGAAAAGAAAAATCACAACAACAGAAATGAGATTCCGGAGAAGAATACTCAATGTATCAAGAAGAGATAAGATTAGAAATGAAGAAATCAGGACTAAAGTGGGGGTTCTAGCAGCACTAGATTTTATCAGAAAGCAACAAGTCAAATGGTTTGACCATGCAAGTAGGTTACCAGTCAACAGCATACCACAACAAGCAATGATGTACAGACCAGATGGAAACAGAGGAAGAGGCTGACCACGTAAACGTTGGACGGAGGGAATAGCAGAGTCCATGGGAATATCGATATATGAAGCCCATAATCGGGCACTCTCACGATGTTTATACTTCACCTCGACACCGCAAGGTACAAGAGGAACGAGATGAGATGAGAATTTTCGGTTTCTTGTTTTTGTGTCTCCAATTTAAGGATATAAAGACTACTCGTGACATTAAATTCCCCATTATTTCAAGATTGCATTAAAACAGAAACCGAGTATTGTAGTCCCCTCCATTATCTACGAATGTATGCATCTTGGCTTCTAAAATTTTTCTTCTTACGGACATAAATAGACTGTCATTTAAAGACGTAAGTTGACTTGTTTTATATAAACGTTATGAATTGATCTAGTATGAATAATTCAATTGAGCGTCCATTTTTATGCATACAGTGTAATTTTCTATTTAAGCCGACGGTTACATCCCAAACTGAAATCATTAAAAAAAGTCATCAGGGTCGACTTCTTTGCACCGGGTTTTTATCCCATATGGCTTGGTCTCTTTCTGCAGTGAGGAAAGCGTCACACAAAGCATGAACTCCGTAGCTCCAGCGACGACCCACAGGAGTCTCCGAAAAAATTAACTGTGGACCAAAGGACACGGCCCTGAATCGAACCCACAACCTTCGGAGCCCGAGTCAAACGGCTTGACCACTTCGCCATGGACTCTTAAGATCGCATGATGCTGTAATTTCCATGGCGGGAAAATAGTGGTTTTAGGTGTCATAATCCAGCGATGGTCATTTAATATTCGTATGGATTATTCAGAAAAACTGAAATGATAATTAATGCATGTTTGCATTCAACACTCATTTTAGTATTTATGTGTAAATTGTCATCACTCTACAAGTTCGGTTACATTTATTTTTGGGTTACTTTGTAAGGTGAATTCTCTGGTCAAAATTGATCGCCGCTTTGCGGCTTTGTGGTTTCGCATTGACAACCGCGTGCGCGACCTGACATCACAGCAGGACATGGAGATGTATATATCTGTGTGTGCGCGTGTGTGAGACAGCAAACAGAAACTACAACAGCTGCAGTGGTAATGTCCCTTGGCAACAGTGGAACCAACAGTTGTATCAGTCTGTAGGTAGGTCACAAAAAGTGAAAGGGTCAAAATCGTTTTTTTTCCTATATGTTTATATTAAATGATAAACTGACACACAAACATTTATATCCCCCCCCCCCCCCCCCCCCTTAGAATTAACCTACAGACTTGAATAAGGTACCGTTGGATTTGTTTTTTCAAGAGCTATCCAATTATGCAGGTTATATAATTAAAAAGCAATTTAGAAAAAGTTACTAAAGTGGCTAGTACCTAGTACTATTTGTGTGCTGATAAAGGCTGGCCGTCGCGACATTCTTGTATTGTTTTGTAATTCTGTTCTGTAAAGCTGCATTACTTTGTGTTACCACACATTAGGCACACAAGTCAGATGTTGCACGTGCACCTCCCCCACACACACACTAGGGCCCTTACCTCATTTTGTTGTCCCCCTCCAGAGCCTGTAGCTTGTAGAAAGAGTTGGTTCCTCTAGCAATATCCCCCCCTCCCCAACCACCCACCAACACACACACACTAGGGCCCTTACCTCATCTTGTTGCCCCCCTCCAGAGCCTGTAGCTTGTAGAAAGAGTTGGTTCCTCTAGCAATATCCCCCCCCCTCCCCAACCACCCACCAACACACACACACTCTCTCTCTAGGGCACCTACCTCATCTTGTTGTCCCCCTCCAGAGCCTGTAGCTTGTAGAAAGAGTTGGTTCCTCTAGCAATATCCCCCCCTCCCCAACCACCCACCAACACACACACACTCTCTCTCTAGGGCACCTACCTCATCTTGTTGTCCCCCTCCAGAGCCTGTAGCTTGTAGAAAGAGTTGGTTCCTCTAGCAATATCCCCCCCCCTCCCCAACCACCCACCAACACACACACACTCTCTCTCTAGGGCACCTACCTCATCTTGTTGTCCCCCTCCAGAGCCTGTAGCTTGTAGAAAGAGTTGGTTCCTCTAGCAATATCCCCCCCCCCTCCCCAACCACCCACCAACACACACACACTCTCTCTCTAGGGCACCTACCTCATCTTGTTGTCCCCCTCCAGAGCCTGTAGCTTGTAGAAAGAGTTGGTTCCTCTAGCAATATCCCCCCCTCCCCAACCACACACACACACTCTCTCTCTAGGGCACCTACCTCATCTTGTTGTCCCCCTCCAGAGCCTGTAGCTTGTAGAAAGAGTTGGTTCCTCTAGCAATATCCCCCCCTCCCCAACCACCCACCAACACACACACACTCTCTCTCTAGGGCACCTACCTCATCTTGTTGTCCCCCTCCAGAGCCTGTAGCTTGTAGAAAGAGTTGGTTCCTCTAGCAATATCCCCCCCCCTCCCCAACCACCCACCAACACACACACACTCTCTCTCTAGGGCACCTACCTCATCTTGTTGTCCCCCTCCAGAGCCTGTAGCTTGTAGAAAGAGTTGGTTCCTCTAGCAATATCCACCAGACCTAGGACGGCTGTCAGAGGCTCCCCTTGTTCCAGCAGTACATGGGCTTTCTCTGTCAGGCCTGTCATATCATAACCAGATGACAGAATTACTAATACTACCTACCACAATGATTATACAGAGTTTTACTAATGCTACCTACCACAATCACTATACAGAGTTTTACTAATGCTACCTACCACAATGACCATACAGTTTTACTAATGCTATCTGCCTCAAGATACAAAAGTTTTACTAATGCTACCTGCCTCAAGAGACAACAGTTTTACTATTGCTACCTGCCTCAACAGACAACAGTTTTACTAATGTTACCTGCCTCAACAGACAACAGTTTTACTATAGTCTGTTTATTGTTTTTTGCCCCAATATAAAATTCCATATCTCAGTAACCAACTGAGGGAAAATTATGAGATTTAACATATAACCTTATTATTATGTCCACCTAACAAAAAAAATTTTGTTCTGGAGATTGTACAGCAGATTTCAATGTTTGTTTATATGCGGTATATAATTTACGCCTCAGAGATAAAGTCCATACTTTTAAAAGTATTACAGCTTCACCTAGACACATCCGCGCTTTTAAAAAAAAATTGTCTTGTGGTTTCCATTTTGGCACAAACTGCGCGCAGTTAAATGGATTGTTCAGAGGTGTCTTCAGTGTGGGTTCTTTCATGAAACGTGATTATATAAATAAATATATAAATAAATCTTACCATTAATATAATATTAATAACTAATATTTGAATGTGTAAATATTGTTCAATGGGATTGAATGTGAAATTGTGTACACTTCAAAGCATCGCTATGAAGTTGTACACATATTTTTGTAAAGAAGCTGATCGCAGGAAACTGTTTCATACTGTTACAAATCCTGAAAAAAGAACAGTGCATGCATTGGGTTTGAGTAAACGGTCATTTCGTCGATGGGTGCAAGAATCTGGAATGAAACCACCACACCCCAGGGAAGGTTAACCCGGTCAACAAATTCCCGCAGAAGTTGGATGTGTCGGCCAACGGCGCAAGAATGCAGCTCTGCTGTAAACAGGCACAACGCAATCACGTCCGGAAAAAAAACTCCGGATGAACGCAGAAGAAGAAGAAACCACCACACGATAAGCAAACGGTAGGTAGAAAGGCAATTGTAGACAGCTTTGACAAGGATTTATAAAAATGATGGATGCCAAAGAAACAGTGACTGTAAGAAAACTGGGGGTTTGGTTGAGAAAGAACAATAACATAGAGCTATCCAAAACAACTTTGTGGAAAATTATAAGGACATTAGGCTTCACTTTTAGAAAGTACAAGGGAGGTAGAAATACCCTTTGCGAGCAACCACATTTAGGAGCCATGAGAAGCAGATACCTACGTGAAATAAGGGAAATGTGCAAAGAAAATTATGACATAGTGTATTTGGATGAGACGTGGATCAATGCGCACCACACAAGTGAAAAGGAATGGCAATCAGTAGATGGAAAAAGGAATGGCAATCAGTGGATGGAAAGATAAAGCGTTATGTGCCCAGTAGTAAAGGACAGCGTTTGGTCATAGCCTATGCTGGTAGTACTCATAATGGCTTACTACAGAATGCTGGGCTCTTGTTCGTATGAAAGCATACAGACAATAGGGATTATCATAATGAGATCAATGGTAATGTATTTAGAGATTGGCTCGAGAATACAGTACTTCCATCCCTTGATAGACCGTCTTGTCTAATCACGGACAATGCATCATATCACAATGTTGTTGCCCAAGAAGACAAAATACCTATGGCATCGAGCACAAAGGAAGCAATAAAGATATGGCTCCGAAGGGAAAATATACCATTTCCAGAAACATATTTCAAGCTACAGTTGTTGTCCCTTGTAAAACAGGCGCAAAAAAGCAAGAAATATCAAATCTACAAGTTGATAGAAGAGCATGGCCATAGGTGCTTGAGACTTCCGCAGTATTATTCTCATCTAAACCCTATAGAACTTGTGTGGGCTAAAATTAAAGGACAGGTGGCGTCTGCCAATACTACATTCAAATTGTCTGACGTCAAGATACTAACCCAGTTCGCGCTATTAAATATTGATAAAAGTTACTGGAAAATGTGAGGACCATATGTTGAATGAATGAACGAACAAACGAACGAACAAAGAAACTTTATTTTAAAAGGGTAACAAATTGGGCACGCAGGCCCATCTTACATTCGGCCCTTTCGATCACTCATCTTTCATTCATCAAATGTGCATGTTACATTTACATAGGGGAAAAAAAATTGTCAAATGGATTTTGTAAGCATAAACAATGCATATTATGCATGGTACATTCACATGGGGGGGGGGGGGGGGGGGGGAGAACATTGTCAAATGAAAATTGTAAACATAAACAGTGCATATTGCAATGTTGTGAGACACACCCCCCATCCACCCTCACACCCCGCAGCCACCCACACATCCCCCAACCACCACCACATACCTCCATGCACTCACACAGACTCAGGCAAACATACATGCCGCCACCCACCCACTGATCCCCCATCCATACACACTTCCCCCACCCATCCCATAACCGACACGCACACAGCCACCCACATTCTCCACCACCCACCCACACACCCGCAACTACCCAGCAAAACACACATCACAAAACCACACACACACCCACATCAACCCACACCTATCAACACATACATCCCGCACCCTCACAGTTTTCCCCAACCACCCACCCACTCAATATCCACCACCTCTCAACTACACATCCCCACCCACAAACACATCTCCCCATACATATCCCCCACCCATAAACACCCAAAAACACACACCTCCCACCCACACACACCCCACCACCCACATATACCCCACTATCTCTATCACATCATAGACTCATAGCCAGAAACTGCCTGGGGACAAACAAACATAACATCACCTGAATCTGGGTCAACGGCAGCGCCTCCCTTGACTGTCATCTTGACCATCTGGGGCACACTCTTGGTGAACCTGGCCTCTGTAGGGGAGACAACCAGTGCACAGTCATTATTGCCAACAAGAGTTATCAGCCCAGTATAAACAGTTCACGAACAATAGCTAATGACACAACACTACCCCCAAAAAAAATTTTTTCTTTGAGTGCCAAACATTTTACACCAGATTTTGTATACATGAGGCCTGCTAAATGCAAATATCACATTTATTTGTCTGTAACAACTCTTGTTTTTGAGATACAGGCATTTGTGTATTTAATTAATATTATTACAGTATTTTCCATAGAAGGCTCTGGGGGAAATAAAACTATCTAGTCCAGGGGTGGCCAACACGAGGCCCGCGGGCCACATGCGGCCCGCCGGGAGTCATGTTGCGGCCCGCCGGGAGTCATGTTGCGGAGTGGGAAGCGACAATGTGGTCGAGGCTGTAGCACACTTGCTTGCTTAATTTAATTAACAAAAAAAAAATTAGGTAAGTGGCCCGGCAGGAAATATTATTTCTGAAATTTGGCATGCCTGCTAAAAAGGTTGGCCACCCCTGATCTAGTCCCTTACAAAATTTAGAATTCCAATGGTTTAGAGACAGCCCAAGAACTACTATGATGATTGTTATTTCTGTGTTGTCAATATTAAAGGAATTAATGGGAAAAAACAAAATATGTGTAAGTTATACACCAGATGAGTGGCGACTTTTCATTGTCAGCTCTAAAAGAAGTCTGAAAGGTGTTCTCTTACACAATGGTAACATATATGGCTCAATTCCGATTGCTCATTTTACTACAATGAAGGAGGAGTATGCTACAATAAGCACAGTTCTGGAAACATTGCACTGGATGGTTATGTAGATCTTAAAATGATGAACTTCTAGCTTGGACAGCAAAGGGGATTAACGAAATATCCATGCTTTATATATCTGTGGGATAGCAGTGCAAAAGATACGCACTGGACAAAAAAATAATGGCCGTTGAGGGATTAATTTAAAGTTGGAGAAGAAAATATTGTCAACAAGTCTCTCATTAATCGAAAAAGAGTTCTACTGCCACCATTACACATAAAGCTTGGCTTGATGAAGCAATTTGTTAAGGCACTGAACATTGATGGTACCTGTTTTAATTATTTATGCAGAAAGTTTTGGGAATTGAGCATAGACAAACTTAAAGCCGGAATTTTTGATGGACCACAAATTAGAAAGTTAATAAACGATACAAATTTTACTGATTCCATGAACATAACAGAGTCCACAGCCTGGTCATCATTTGTCTGCTCCGTATCTGTCCTCAGTACAACCTAGCTCCCACTAAAGTCATCAGAAAGCAAGGATCACGTAGGAAACTACATGACAATGCTTTATTACAGCCAGTCTTGTATCATAGTATCCACATTACAGTTTTGTATCAGTTTCCACATTACAGTTTTGTGTCATAGTTTCCATATTACAGTTTTGTGTCATAGTTTCCACATTACAGTTTTGTGTCAGTTTCCATATTACAGTTTTGTATCATAATTTCCACATTACAGTCTTGTATCATAGTTTCCATAATGCAGTCTAGTGTCAGTTTGAACAACAGTCTTGAGTCATAGTTTTGACTAATCAGATATACACAAACTGGATAAGCAACTCAAGAAACAGAATACCAATAACCAGAATACCAAAACTAACCAAATACGGTACCAAACAACACAAAACAAACATAACAGGAGAAAATTAACTCCAAAATATGACAAAACATGCTCTCAATCAGCACAGATAGCATGACATAACACGAACAATCACACAGACATCACATGAATAATGAGCACAGACAACAAATTAATACCACACAGATAGCACACCACTCTATTTCAGACAGCACACAATAGCAAGTGAAACAGCACCTCACTATTAACTCAGACAGCACCTCACTATTAACTCGGACAGCACAATGTGTTACTGTCATTCACAGAGAGAGCCCAGGGTAGTAAGACCATCACTGACAGTGTCATAAGAGACAGCCAAGGAGGGTTGGCACGAGACTGATCGCCTAATCCTATAGACAATTTTAGCTGCAAAAACCCAACCACTGATAAACAAGTCTTCAGATATAAAGGCAACAGAAGAGAGGACAGCACATGTGTCAGCATGCAACAGAAGAGAGGACAGCACATGTGATAACATGCAACAGAAGAGAGGACAGCACATGTGTCAGCATGCAACATAAGAGAGGACAGCACATGTGATAACATGCAACAGAAGAGAGGACAGCACATGTGATAACATGCAACAGAAGAGAGGATAGCACACGTGATAACATCCAACAGAAGAGAGGACAGCACATGTGATAACATGCAACAGAAGAGAGGACAGCACATGTGATAACATGCAACAGAAGAGAGGACAGCGCATGTGATAACATGCAACAGAAGACAGGACAGCACATGTGTCAGCATGCAACATAAGAGAGGACAGCACATGTGATAACATGCAACATAAGAGAGGACAGCACATGTGATAACATCCAACAGAAGAGAGGACAGCACATGTGATAACATGCAACAGAAGAGAGGACAGCACATGTGATAACATGCAACAGATGAGAGGATAGCACATGTGATAACATCCAACAGAAGAGAGGACAGCACAAGTGATAACATGCAACAGAAGAGAGGACAGCACATGTGATAACATGCAACAGAAGACTGGACAGCACATGTGATAACATGCAACAGAAGAGAGGACAGCACATGTGATAATATGCAACAGAAGAGAGGACAGCAAATGTGTCAGCATGCTACAGAAGAGAGGACAGCACATGTGTCAGCATGCAACAGAAGAGAGAACAGCACATGTGATAATATGCAACAGAAGAGAGGACAGCACATGTGTCAGCATGCTACAGAAGAGAGGACAGCACATGTGTCAGCATGCAACAGAAGAGAGGACAGCACATGTGATAATATGCAACAGAAGAGAGGACAGCACATGTGTCAGCATGCTACAGAAGAGAGGACAGCATATGTGTCAGCATGCAAGAGAAGAGAGGACAGCACAAGTGATAACATGCAACAGAAGAGAGGACAGCACATGTGGCAACATGCAACAGAAGGGAGGACAGCACATGTGATAACATGCAACAGAAGACAGGACAGCACATGTGATAAGATGCAACAGAAGACAGGACAGCTAGTTAGTTTGTTAGTTAGTTAATCGCAGATCATCCTCATTGCACATCGAACCATTCAGTCCATAAGTGCTCGGATCCCCTCCTCAGCAAATCCCACAGCATGTAGTGGCTAAGGACACCAGTTCTGTGTTGGTTTATCAATCTGTTTTGGCTTCCTGCGTAGTGTTCTTGTTTGGCCATACCTCTTTTAATTTGCTGTTCTCGCAGTCTGACCATGGTTGTAGATTCACAGTCATCACTTAGTTCTCGCAAAAGTCTTACTTCTCGTAGAGCATTCAGAATGTCAGCCTGGTCCATGGTGCGTCCGCCCTCCACAGTAGCCTTACCTGTGAGCCTGTCAGCCCGCTCATTTCCTTGTACTCCTGCATGCCCTGGCACGAAGATGAAACTAATCTTTGCCAGCCGAGACCACTCCAGAGACAGCAACCACTCTCTTCGGATTCACCCCATCTCTATCCTCTTGAGCATGCTCATTGAGACGCTAAGGAAACATGCCATAGTGAATGTCTTTGTCTTGAACCATGTTATTGCTTTACTTACTGCCATGACTTCCATAGTCAGGCTACTTGTGGTCTCAGCAAAAGCACCAGAGTCCTCCTTCACAGTTCTCCCTCCGGTCTGAGCCATAAAGGCCCCTGAGCTTCTCATGTGTCGGACAGCCGACCCGTCTGTGTAAATGACAGCATCACTGTCTAACGAATTCTCGAAAATCAACGCTAGTACTTCTGCCGCCACAGCAGCTGGATTTTCTTGTCTGCATTTTCTGTCTAGTTGGATGCAAAGTGAAAAGGATGTACAGAAATCGGGCACTTGTACCCACTCCTCGTCAGGTTCTATGTCCTCAAGTGAACACACCTGTTGAAGAATGTCTTCGGCTTGACCCATCCACGACCGTCCTCTTTTTAACCTGCTGACCTTCACCTTCCTAATTTCACTATGCAGTGGATGTTGTATATTTGCGTTAACTCTGAGGTAGGCGCGTGCCCTGCAAACTTGTATTCTCTCTTCAATGGTTGGAAAATCAAGAAGGTAGCGCATCGCACTGCATGCTGTATCTCTTGTACATCCAAGAATAATGCGCATAGCTTCGTTCTGTATCCTTTCCATCCTTTCTATCTGCTTATGGCTGATAGTCAGGATTGCCATTGCATACTCCAAAACAGACATGACCAGCCCCTCGTACAGAAGACATAGATGGCGCTGCTCACAGTTTGCTGCCGCCATCACCCGCATCGCAGCCAAACCCCACTGGCCTTTGTTATCACCTGGTCTATGTGCACATTATAAGCAAGGCTTCGATCAAACCGTATCCCCAGGTAATTCATTGCCTGCGTTCTTTCCAGTCTCTGAACACAGGACAGCACATGTGACAACATGCAACAGAAAACAGGACAGCACATGTGACAGCATGCAACAGAAGACAGGATAGCACATGTGACAGCATGCAACAGAAGACAGGACAGCACGCAACAGAAGACAGGACAGCACGCAACAGAAGACAGGACAGCACATGTGACAGCATGCAATGAATCCAGCTGCTCCTACCATCCCGTGCGGACATGCCACTCTTTGGTGCACTCTTGGAAGGTCTGTGAGCTAATCGTTTCTCAATCTGTAAATATCATATCAATAACATCATGTTGTTTGTTTTCAGTATGCACATACAAGCATGACATGTCTACAGTTTGTGTCAGTATCCACATACAAGCATGACATGTCTACAGTTTGTGTCAGTATCCACATACAAGCATGACATGTCTACAGTTTGTGTCAATATCCACATACAAGCATGACATGTCTACAGTTTGTGTTAGTATCCACATACAATCATGACATGTCTACAGTTTGTGTTAGTATCCACATACAAGCATGACATGTCTACAGTTTGTGTTAGTATCCACATACAAGCATGACATGTCCACAGTTTGTGTCAGTATCCACATACAAGCATGACATGTCTACAGTTTGTGTCAGTATCCACATGTAAGCATGACATGTCTACAGTTTGTGTCAGTATCCACATACAAGCATGACATGTCTACAGTTTAAGTCAGTATCCACATACAAGCATGACATGTCTACAGTTTGTGTTAGTATCCACATACAAGCATGACATGTCTACAGTTTGTGTCAGTATCCACATATAAGCATGACATGTCTACAGTTTGTGTCAGTATCCACATACAAGCATGACATGTCTAAAGTTTGTGTCAGTATCCACATACAAGCATGACATGTCTACAGTTTATGTCAGTATCCACATACAAGCATGACATGTCCACAGTTTGTGTTAGTATCCACACACAAGCATGACATGTCTACAGTTTGTGTTAGTATCCACATACAAGCATGACATGTCCACAGTTTGTGTCAGTATCCACATACAAGCATGACATGTCTACAGTTTGTGTCAGTATCCACATGTAAGCATGACATGTCTACAGTTTGTGTCAGTATCCACATACAAGCATGACATGTCTACAGTTTAAGTCAGTATCCACATACAAGCATGACATGTCTACAGTTTGTGTTAGTATCCACATACAAGCATGACATGTCTACAGTTTGTGTCAGTATCCACATATAAGCATGACATGTCTACAGTTTGTGTCAGTATCCACATACAAGCATGACATGTCTAAAGTTTGTGTCAGTATCCACATACAAGCATGACATGTCTACAGTTTATGTCAGTATCCACATACAAGCATGACATGTCCACAGTTTGTGTTAGTATCCACACACAAGCATGACATGTCCACAGTTTGTGTTAGTATCCACATACAAGCATGACATGTCTACAGTTTGTGTCAGTATCCACATACAAGCATGACATGTCCACAGTTTGTGTTAGTATCCACATACAAGCATGACATGTCCACAGTTTGTGTCAGTATCCACATACAAGCATGACATGTCTACACTCTAGCACCTGTTATAGTTGTTTTCCTGAACATTTTGGCAACAAATAGATCCATTATGTAACACTGACAGTGTCCCACATCATGTAACACAATGACTGACAGTGACAGTGTCCCAGGACATGTAACACAATGACTAACAGTGACAGTGTCCCAGAACATGTAACACAATGACTGACAGTGACAGTATCCCAGGACATATAACACAATGACCAACAATGACAGTGTCCCGGGACATGTAACACAATGACTGACAGTGACAGTGTCCCAGGACATATAACACAATGACCAACAATGACAGTGTCCCAGGACATGTAACACAATGACTGACAGTGACAGTGTCCCAGGACATGTAACACAATGACTGACAGTGACAGTGTCCCAGGACATGTAACACAATGACTAACAGTGATAGTGTCCCAGAACATGTAACACAATGACTGACAGTGACAGTGTCCCAGGACATATAACACAATGACCAACAATGACAGTGTCCCAGGACATGTAACACAATGACTGACAGTGACAGTGTCCCAGGACATATAACACAATGACCAACAATGACAGTGTCCCAGGACATGTAACACAATGACTGACAGTGACAGTGTCCCAGGACATGTAACACAATGACTGACAGTGACAGTGTCCCAGGACATGTAACACAATGACTGACAGTGACAGTGTCCCAGGACATGTAACACAATGACCAACAATGACAGTGTCCCAGGACATGTAACACAATGACTAACAGTGACAGTGTCCCAGGACATGTAACACAATGACTAACAGTGACAGTGTCCCAGGACATGTAACACAATGACCGACAGTGTCCCAGGACATGTAACACAATGACTGACAGTGACAGTGTCCCAGGACATGCAACAACATGACTGACAGTGACAGTGTCCCAGGACATGTAACACAATGACTGACAGTGACAGTGTCCCAGGACATGTAACACAATGACCAACTATGACAGTGTCCCAGGACATGTAACACAATGACCAACAGTGACAGTGTCCCAGGACATGTAACACAATGACCAACAATGACAGTGTCCCAGGACATGTAACACAATGACTAACAGTGACAGTGTCCCAGGACATGTAACACAATGACTGACAGTGACAGTGTCCCAGGACATGTAACACAATGACTGACAGTGACAGTGTCCCAGGACATGTAACACAATGACTGACAGTGACAGTGTCCCAGGACATGTAACACAATGACCAACAATGACAGTGTCCCAGGACATGTAACACAATGACCAACAGTGACAGTGTCCCAGGACATGTAACACAATGACCAACAATGACAGTTTCCCAGAACATGTAACACAATGACTAACAGTGACAGTGTCCCAGGACATGTAACACAATGACTGACAGTGTCCCAGGACATGTAACACAATGACTGACAGTGTCACAGGACATGTAACACAATGACTGACAGTGACAGTGTCCCAGGACATGCAACACAATGACTGACAGTGACAGTGTCCCAGGACATGTAACACAATGACTGACAGTGACAGTGTCACAGGACATGTAACACGACTGACAGTGACAGTGTCCCAGGACATGTAACACAATGACTGACAGTGACAGTGTCCCAGGACATGTAACACAATGACTGACAGTGACAGTGTCCCAGGACATGTAACACAATGACTGACAGTGACAGTGTCCCAGGACATGTAACACAATGACCAACAATGACAGTGTCCCAGGACATGTAACACAATGACTAACAGTGACAGTGTCCCAGGACATGTAACACAATGACTGACAGTGACAGTGTCCCAGGACATGTAACACAATGACTGACAGTGACAGTGTCCCAGGACATGTAACACAATGACTGACAGTGACAGTGTCCCAGGACATGTAACACAATGACCAACAATGACAGTGTCCCAGGACATGTAACACAATGACCAACAGTGACAGTGTCCCAGGACATGTAACACAATGACCAACAATGACAGTGTCCCAGGACATGTAACACAATGACTAACAGTGACAGTGTCCCAGGACATGTAACACAATGACTGAAAGTGTCCCAGGACATGTAACACAATGACTGACAGTGACAGTGTCCCAGGACATGCAACACAATGACTGACAGTGACAGTGTCCCAGGACATGTAACACAATGACTGACAGTGACAGTGTCACAGGACATGTAACACGACTGACAGTGACAGTGTCCCAGGACATGTAACACAATGACTGACAGTGACAGTGTCCCAGGACATGTAACACAATGACTGACAGTGAAAGTGTCCCAGGACATGTAACACAATGACTGACAGTGACAGTGTCCCAGGACATGCAACACAATGACTGACAGTGACAGTGTCCCAGGACATGTAACACAATGACTGACAGTGTCCCAGGACATGTAACACAATGACTGACAGTGACAGTGTCCCAGGACATGTAACACAATGACTGACAGTGACAGTGTCCCAGGACATGTAACACAATGACTGACAGTGACAGTGTCCCAGGACATGTAACACAATGACTGACAGTGACAGTGTCCCAGGACATGTAACACAATGACTGACAGTGACAGTGTTCCAGGACATGTAACACAATGACTGACAGTGACAGTGTCCTAGGACATGTAACACAATGACTGACAGTGACAGTGTCCCAGGACATGTAACACAATGACTGACAGTGACAGTGTCCCAGGACATGTAACACAATGACTGACAGTGACAGTGTCCCAGGACATGCAACACAATGACTGACAGTGACAGTGTCCCAGGACATGTAACACAATGACCAACAATGACAGTGTCCCAGGACATGTAAAAAAATGACTAACAGTGACAGTGTCCCAGGACATGTAACACAATGACCGACAGTGACAGTGTCCCAGGACATGTAACACAATGACCGACAGTGTCCCAGGACATGTAACACAATGACTGACAGTGACAGTGTCCCAGGACATGTAACACAATGACTGACAGTGACAGTGTCCCAGATCATCACATGTAACACAATGACTGACAGTGACAATGTCCCAGGACATGTAACACAATGACCGACAGTGACAGTGTCCCAGGACATGTAACACAATGACTGACAGTGACAGTGTCCCAGGACATGTAACACAATGACTGACAGTGACAGTGTCCCAGGACATGTAACACAATGACTGACAGTGACAGTGTCCCAGGACATGTAACACAATGACTGACAGTGACAGTGTCCCAGGACATGTAACACAATGACTGACAGTGACAGTGTTCCAGGACATGTAACACAATGACTGACAGTGACAGTGTCCTAGGACATGTAACACAATGACTGACAGTGACAGTGTCCCAGGACATGTAACACAATGACTGACAGTGACAGTGTCCCAGGACATGTAACACAATGACTGACAGTGACAGTGTCCCAGGACATGCAACACAATGACTGACAGTGACAGTGTCCCAGGACATGTAACACAATGACCAACAATGACAGTGTCCCAGGACATGTAAAAAAATGACTAACAGTGACAGTGTCCCAGGACATGTAACACAATGACCGACAGTGACAGTGTCCCAGGACATGTAACACAATGACCGACAGTGTCCCAGGACATGTAACACAATGACTGACAGTGACAGTGTCCCAGGACATGTAACACAATGACTGACAGTGACAGTGTCCCAGATCATCACATGTAACACAATGACTGACAGTGACAATGTCCCAGGACATGTAACACAATGACCGACAGTGACAGTGTCCCAGGACATGTAACACAATGACTGACAGTGACAGTGTCCCAGGACATGCAACAACATGACTGACAGTGACAGTGTCCCAGGACATGTAACACAATGACTGACAGTGACAGTGTCCCAGGACATGTAACACAATGACCAACTATGACAGTGTCCCAGGACATGTAACACAATGACCAACAGTGACAGTGTCCCAGGACATGTAACACAATGACCAACAATGACAGTGTCCCAGGACATGTAACACAATGACTAACAGTGACAGTGTCCCAGGACATGTAACACAATGACTGACAGTGACAGTGTCCCAGGACATGTAACACAATGACTGACAGTGACAGTGTCCCAGGACATGTAACACAATGACTGACAGTGACAGTGTCCCAGGACATGTAACACAATGACCAACAATGACAGTGTCCCAGGACATGTAACACAATGACCAACAGTGACAGTGTCCCAGGACATGTAACACAATGACCAACAATGACAGTTTCCCAGAACATGTAACACAATGACTAACAGTGACAGTGTCCCAGGACATGTAACACAATGACTGACAGTGTCCCAGGACATGTAACACAATGACTGACAGTGTCACAGGACATGTAACACAATGACTGACAGTGACAGTGTCCCAGGACATGCAACACAATGACTGACAGTGACAGTGTCCCAGGACATGTAACACAATGACTGACAGTGACAGTGTCACAGGACATGTAACACGACTGACAGTGACAGTGTCCCAGGACATGTAACACAATGACTGACAGTGACAGTGTCCCAGGACATGTAACACAATGACTGACAGTGACAGTGTCCCAGGACATGTAACACAATGACTGACAGTGACAGTGTCCCAGGACATGTAACACAATGACCAACAATGACAGTGTCCCAGGACATGTAACACAATGACTAACAGTGACAGTGTCCCAGGACATGTAACACAATGACTGACAGTGACAGTGTCCCAGGACATGTAACACAATGACTGACAGTGACAGTGTCCCAGGACATGTAACACAATGACTGACAGTGACAGTGTCCCAGGACATGTAACACAATGACCAACAATGACAGTGTCCCAGGACATGTAACACAATGACCAACAGTGACAGTGTCCCAGGACATGTAACACAATGACCAACAATGACAGTGTCCCAGGACATGTAACACAATGACTAACAGTGACAGTGTCCCAGGACATGTAACACAATGACTGAAAGTGTCCCAGGACATGTAACACAATGACTGACAGTGACAGTGTCCCAGGACATGCAACACAATGACTGACAGTGACAGTGTCCCAGGACATGTAACACAATGACTGACAGTGACAGTGTCACAGGACATGTAACACGACTGACAGTGACAGTGTCCCAGGACATGTAACACAATGACTGACAGTGACAGTGTCCCAGGACATGTAACACAATGACTGACAGTGAAAGTGTCCCAGGACATGTAACACAATGACTGACAGTGACAGTGTCCCAGGACATGCAACACAATGACTGACAGTGACAGTGTCCCAGGACATGTAACACAATGACTGACAGTGTCCCAGGACATGTAACACAATGACTGACAGTGACAGTGTCCCAGGACATGTAACACAATGACTGACAGTGACAGTGTCCCAGGACATGTAACACAATGACTGACAGTGACAGTGTCCCAGGACATGTAACACAATGACTGACAGTGACAGTGTCCCAGGACATGTAACACAATGACTGACAGTGACAGTGTTCCAGGACATGTAACACAATGACTGACAGTGACAGTGTCCTAGGACATGTAACACAATGACTGACAGTGACAGTGTCCCAGGACATGTAACACAATGACTGACAGTGACAGTGTCCCAGGACATGTAACACAATGACTGACAGTGACAGTGTCCCAGGACATGCAACACAATGACTGACAGTGACAGTGTCCCAGGACATGTAACACAATGACCAACAATGACAGTGTCCCAGGACATGTAAAAAAATGACTAACAGTGACAGTGTCCCAGGACATGTAACACAATGACCGACAGTGACAGTGTCCCAGGACATGTAACACAATGACCGACAGTGTCCCAGGACATGTAACACAATGACTGACAGTGACAGTGTCCCAGGACATGTAACACAATGACTGACAGTGACAGTGTCCCAGATCATCACATGTAACACAATGACTGACAGTGACAATGTCCCAGGACATGTAACACAATGACCGACAGTGACAGTGTCCCAGGACATGTAACACAATGACTGACAGTGACAGTGTCCCAGGACATGTAACACAATGACTGACAGTGACAGTGTCCCAGGACATGTAACACAATGACTGACAGTGACAGTGTCCCAGGACATGTAACACAATGACTGACAGTGACAGTGTCCCAGGACATGTAACACAATGACTGACAGTGACAGTGTTCCAGGACATGTAACACAATGACTGACAGTGACAGTGTCCTAGGACATGTAACACAATGACTGACAGTGACAGTGTCCCAGGACATGTAACACAATGACTGACAGTGACAGTGTCCCAGGACATGTAACACAATGACTGACAGTGACAGTGTCCCAGGACATGCAACACAATGACTGACAGTGACAGTGTCCCAGGACATGTAACACAATGACCAACAATGACAGTGTCCCAGGACATGTAAAAAAATGACTAACAGTGACAGTGTCCCAGGACATGTAACACAATGACCGACAGTGACAGTGTCCCAGGACATGTAACACAATGACCGACAGTGTCCCAGGACATGTAACACAATGACTGACAGTGACAGTGTCCCAGGACATGTAACACAATGACTGACAGTGACAGTGTCCCAGATCATCACATGTAACACAATGACTGACAGTGACAATGTCCCAGGACATGTAACACAATGACCGACAGTGACAGTGTCCCAGGACATGTAACACAATGACTGACAGTCACAGTGTCCCAGGACATGAAACACAATGACTGACAGTGACAGTGTCCCAGGACATGTAACACAATGACCAACAATGACAGTGTCCCAGGACATGTAACACAATGACTAACAGTGACAGTGTCCCAGGACATGTAACACAATGACTAACAGTGACAGTGTCCCAGGACATGTAACACAATGACCGACAGTGTCCCAGGACATGTAACACAATGACTGACAGTGACAGTGTCCCAGGACATGCAACACAATGACTGACAGTGACAGTGTCCCAGGACATGTAACACAATGACTGATAGTGACAGTGTCCCAGGACATGTAACACAATGACCAACTATGACAGTGTCCCAGGACATGTAACACAATGACCAACAGTGACAGTGTCCCAGGACATGTAACACAATGACCAACAATGACAGTGTCCCAGGACATGTAACACAATGACTAACAGTGACAGTGTCCCAGGACATGTAACACAATGACTGACAATGACAGTGTCCCGGGACATGTAACACAATGACTGACAGTGACAGTGTCCCAGGACATATAACACAATGACCAACAATGACAGTGTCCCAGGACATGTAACACAATGACTGACAGTGACAGTGTCCCAGGACATGTAACACAATGACTGACAGTGACAGTGTCCCAGGACATGTAACACAATGACTAACAGTGATAGTGTCCCAGAACATGTAACACAATGACTGACAGTGACAGTGTCCCAGGACATATAACACAATGACCAACAATGACAGTGTCCCAGGACATGTAACACAATGACTGACAGTGACAGTGTCCCAGGACATATAACACAATGACCAACAATGACAGTGTCCCAGGACATGTAACACAATGACTGACAGTGACAGTGTCCCAGGACATGTAACACAATGACTGACAGTGACAGTGTCCCAGGACATGTAACACAATGACTGACAGTGACAGTGTCCCAGGACATGTAACACAATGACCAACAATGACAGTGTCCCAGGACATGTAACACAATGACTAACAGTGACAGTGTCCCAGGACATGTAACACAATGACTAACAGTGACAGTGTCCCAGGACATGTAACACAATGACCGACAGTGTCCCAGGACATGTAACACAATGACTGACAGTGACAGTGTCCCAGGACATGCAACAACATGACTGACAGTGACAGTGTCCCAGGACATGTAACACAATGACTGACAGTGACAGTGTCCCAGGACATGTAACACAATGACCAACTATGACAGTGTCCCAGGACATGTAACACAATGACCAACAGTGACAGTGTCCCAGGACATGTAACACAATGACCAACAATGACAGTGTCCCAGGACATGTAACACAATGACTAACAGTGACAGTGTCCTAGGACATGTAACACAATGACTGACAGTGACAGTGTCCCAGGACATGTAACACAATGACTGACAGTGACAGTGTCCCAGGACATGTAACACAATGACTGACAGTGACAGTGTCCCAGGACATGTAACACAATGACCAACAATGACAGTGTCCCAGGACATGTAACACAATGACCAACAGTGACAGTGTCCCAGGACATGTAACACAATGACCAACAATGACAGTGTCCCAGGACATGTAACACAATGACTAACAGTGACAGTGTCCCAGGACATGTAACACAATGACTGACAGTGTCCCAGGACATGTAACACAATGACTGACAGTGTCACAGGACATGTAACACAATGACTGACAGTGACAGTGTCCCAGGACATGCAACACAATGACTGACAGTGACAGTGTCCCAGGACATGTAACACAATGACTGACAGTGACAGTGTCCCAGGACATGTAACACAATGACCAACTATGACAGTGTCCCAGGACATGTAACACAATGACCAACAGTGACAGTGTCCCAGGACATGTAACACAATGACCAACAATGACAGTGTCCCAGGACATGTAACACAATGACTAACAGTGACAGTGTCCTAGGACATGTAACACAATGACTGACAGTGACAGTGTCCCAGGACATGTAACACAATGACTGACAGTGACAGTGTTCCAGGACATGTAACACAATGACTGACAGTGACAGTGTCCTAGGACATGTAACACAATGACTGACAGTGACAGTGTCCCAGGACATGTAACACAATGACTGACAGTGACAGTGTCCCAGGACATGTAACACAATGACTGACAGTGACAGTGTCCCAGGACATGCAACACAATGACTGACAGTGACAGTGTCCCAGGACATGTAACACAATGACCAACAATGACAGTGTCCCAGGACATGTAAAAAAATGACTAACAGTGACAGTGTCCCAGGACATGTAACACAATGACCGACAGTGACAGTGTCCCAGGACATGTAACACAATGACCGACAGTGTCCCAGGACATGTAACACAATGACTGACAGTGACAGTGTCCCAGGACATGTAACACAATGACTGACAGTGACAGTGTCCCAGATCATCACATGTAACACAATGACTGACAGTGACAATGTCCCAGGACATGTAACACAATGACCGACAGTGACAGTGTCCCAGGACATGTAACATAATGACTGACAGTCACAGTGTCCCAGGACATGAAACACAATGACTGACAGTGACAGTGTCCCAGGACATGTAACACAATGACTGACAGTGACAGTGTCCCAGGACATGTAACACAATGACCAACAATGACAGTGTCCCAGGACATGTAACACAATGACTAACAGTGACAGTGTCCCAGGACATGTAACACAATGACTAACAGTGACAGTGTCCCAGGACATGTAACACAATGACCGACAGTGTCCCAGGACATGTAACACAATGACTGACAGTGACAGTGTCCCAGGACATGCAACACAATGACTGACAGTGACAGTGTCCCAGGACATGTAACACAATGACTGATAGTGACAGTGTCCCAGGACATGTAACACAATGACCAACTATGACAGTGTCCCAGGACATGTAACACAATGACCAACAGTGACAGTGTCCCAGGACATGTAACACAATGACCAACAATGACAGTGTCCCAGGACATGTAACACAATGACTAACAGTGACAGTGTCCCAGGACATGTAACACAATGACTGACAATGACAGTGTCCCGGGACATGTAACACAATGACTGACAGTGACAGTGTCCCAGGACATATAACACAATGACCAACAATGACAGTGTCCCAGGACATGTAACACAATGACTGACAGTGACAGTGTCCCAGGACATGTAACACAATGACTGACAGTGACAGTGTCCCAGGACATGTAACACAATGACTAACAGTGATAGTGTCCCAGAACATGTAACACAATGACTGACAGTGACAGTGTCCCAGGACATATAACACAATGACCAACAATGACAGTGTCCCAGGACATGTAACACAATGACTGACAGTGACAGTGTCCCAGGACATATAACACAATGACCAACAATGACAGTGTCCCAGGACATGTAACACAATGACTGACAGTGACAGTGTCCCAGGACATGTAACACAATGACTGACAGTGACAGTGTCCCAGGACATGTAACACAATGACTGACAGTGACAGTGTCCCAGGACATGTAACACAATGACCAACAATGACAGTGTCCCAGGACATGTAACACAATGACTAACAGTGACAGTGTCCCAGGACATGTAACACAATGACTAACAGTGACAGTGTCCCAGGACATGTAACACAATGACCGACAGTGTCCCAGGACATGTAACACAATGACTGACAGTGACAGTGTCCCAGGACATGCAACAACATGACTGACAGTGACAGTGTCCCAGAACATGTAACACAATGACTGACAGTGACAGTGTCCCAGGACATGTAACACAATGACCAACTATGACAGTGTCCCAGGACATGTAACACAATGACCAACAGTGACAGTGTCCCAGGACATGTAACACAATGACCAACAATGACAGTGTCCCAGGACATGTAACACAATGACTAACAGTGACAGTGTCCTAGGACATGTAACACAATGACTGACAGTGACAGTGTCCCAGGACATGTAACACAATGACTGACAGTGACAGTGTCCCAGGACATGTAACACAATGACTGACAGTGACAGTGTCCCAGGACATGTAACACAATGACCAACAATGACAGTGTCCCAGGACATGTAACACAATGACCAACAGTGACAGTGTCCCAGGACATGTAACACAATGACCAACAATGACAGTGTCCCAGGACATGTAACACAATGACTAACAGTGACAGTGTCCCAGGACATGTAACACAATGACTGACAGTGTCCCAGGACATGTAACACAATGACTGACAGTGTCACAGGACATGTAACACAATGACTGACAGTGACAGTGTCCCAGGACATGCAACACAATGACTGACAGTGACAGTGTCCCAGGACATGTAACACAATGACTGACAGTGACAGTGTCACAGGACATGTAACACGACTGACAGTGACAGTGTCCCAGGACATGTAACACAATGACTGACAGTGACAGTGTCCCAGGACATGTAACACAATGACTGACAGTGACAGTGTCCCAGGACATGTAACACAATGACTGACAGTGACAGTGTCCCAGGACATGTAACACAATGACCAACAATGACAGTGTCCCAGGACATGTAACACAATGACTAACAGTGACAGTGTCCCAGGACATGTAACACAATGACTGACAGTGACAGTGTCCCAGGACATGTAACACAATGACTGACAGTGACAGTGTCCCAGGACATGTAACACAATGACTGACAGTGTCCCAGGACATGTAACACAATGACCAACAATGACAGTGTCCCAGGACATGTAACACAATGACCAACAGTGACAGTGTCCCAGGACATGTAACACAATGACCAACAATGACAGTGTCCCAGGACATGTAACACAATGACTAACAGTGACAGTGTCCCAGGACATGTAACACAATGACTGAAAGTGTCCCAGGACATGTAACACAATGACTGACAGTGACAGTGTCCCAGGACATGCAACACAATGACTGACAGTGACAGTGTCCCAGGACATGTAACACAATGACTGACAGTGACAGTGTCACAGGACATGTAACACGACTGACAGTGACAGTGTCCCAGGACATGTAACACAATGACTGACAGTGACAGTGTCCCAGGACATGTAACACAATGACCAACTATGACAGTGTCCCAGGACATGTAACACAATGACCAACAGTGACAGTGTCCCAGGACATGTAACACAATGACCAACAATGACAGTGTCCCAGGACATGTAACACAATGACTAACAGTGACAGTGTCCTAGGACATGTAACACAATGACTGACAGTGACAGTGTCCCAGGACATGTAACACAATGACTGACAGTGACAGTGTTCCAGGACATGTAACACAATGACTGACAGTGACAGTGTCCTAGGACATGTAACACAATGACTGACAGTGACAGTGTCCCAGGACATGTAACACAATGACTGACAGTGACAGTGTCCCAGGACATGTAACACAATGACTGACAGTGACAGTGTCCCAGGACATGCAACACAATGACTGACAGTGACAGTGTCCCAGGACATGTAACACAATGACCAACAATGACAGTGTCCCAGGACATGTAAAAAAATGACTAACAGTGACAGTGTCCCAGGACATGTAACACAATGACCGACAGTGACAGTGTCCCAGGACATGTAACACAATGACCGACAGTGTCCCAGGACATGTAACACAATGACTGACAGTGACAGTGTCCCAGGACATGTAACACAATGACTGACAGTGACAGTGTCCCAGATCATCACATGTAACACAATGACTGACAGTGACAATGCCCCAGGACATGTAACACAATGACCGACAGTGACAGTGTCCCAGGACATGTAACACAATGACTGACAGTCACAGTGTCCCAGGACATGAAACACAATGACTGACAGTGACAGTGTCCCAGGACATGTAACACAATGACTGACAGTGACAGTGTCCCAGGACATGTAACACAATGACCAACAATGACAGTGTCCCAGGACATGTAACACAATGACTAACAGTGACAGTGTCCCAGGACATGTAACACAATGACTAACAGTGACAGTGTCCCAGGACATGTAACACAATGACCGACAGTGTCCCAGGACATGTAACACAATGACTGACAGTGACAGTGTCCCAGGACATGCAACACAATGACTGACAGTGACAGTGTCCCAGGACATGTAACACAATGACTGATAGTGACAGTGTCCCAGGACATGTAACACAATGACCAACTATGACAGTGTCCCAGGACATGTAACACAATGACCAACAGTGACAGTGTCCCAGGACATGTAACACAATGACCAACAATGACAGTGTCCCAGGACATGTAACACAATGACTAACAGTGACAGTGTCCCAGGACATGTAACACAATGACTGACAATGACAGTGTCCCGGGACATGTAACACAATGACTGACAGTGACAGTGTCCCAGGACATATAACACAATGACCAACAATGACAGTGTCCCAGGACATGTAACACAATGACTGACAGTGACAGTGTCCCAGGACATGTAACACAATGACTGACAGTGACAGTGTCCCAGGACATGTAACACAATGACTAACAGTGATAGTGTCCCAGAACATGTAACACAATGACTGACAGTGACAGTGTCCCAGGACATATAACACAATGACCAACAATGACAGTGTCCCAGGACATGTAACACAATGACTGACAGTGACAGTGTCCCAGGACATATAACACAATGACCAACAATGACAGTGTCCCAGGACATGTAACACAATGACTGACAGTGACAGTGTCCCAGGACATGTAACACAATGACTGACAGTGACAGTGTCCCAGGACATGTAACACAATGACTGACAGTGACAGTGTCCCAGGACATGTAACACAATGACTGACAGTGACAGTGTCCCAGGACATGTAACACAATGACCAACAATGACAGTGTCCCAGGACATGTAACACAATGACTAACAGTGACAGTGTCCCAGGACATGTAACACAATGACTAACAGTGACAGTGTCCCAGGACATGTAACACAATGACCGACAGTGTCCCAGGACATGTAACACAATGACTGACAGTGACAGTGTCCCAGGACATGCAACAACATGACTGACAGTGACAGTGTCCCAGGACATGTAACACAATGACTGACAGTGACAGTGTCCCAGGACATGTAACACAATGACCAACTATGACAGTGTCCCAGGACATGTAACACAATGACCAACAGTGACAGTGTCCCAGGACATGTAACACAATGACCAACAATGACAGTGTCCCAGGACATGTAACACAATGACTAACAGTGACAGTGTCCTAGGACATGTAACACAATGACTGACAGTGACAGTGTCCCAGGACATGTAACACAATGACTGACAGTGACAGTGTCCCAGGACATGTAACACAATGACTGACAGTGACAGTGTCCCAGGACATGTAACACAATGACCAACAATGACAGTGTCCCAGGACATGTAACACAATGACCAACAGTGACAGTGTCCCAGGACATGTAACACAATGACCAACAATGACAGTGTCCCAGGACATGTAACACAATGACTAACAGTGACAGTGTCCCAGGACATGTAACACAATGACTGACAGTGTCCCAGGACATGTAACACAATGACTGACAGTGTCACAGGACATGTAACACAATGACTGACAGTGACAGTGTCCCAGGACATGCAACACAATGACTGACAGTGACAGTGTCCCAGGACATGTAACACAATGACTGACAGTGACAGTGTCACAGGACATGTAACACGACTGACAGTGACAGTGTCCCAGGACATGTAACACAATGACTGACAGTGACAGTGTCCCAGGACATGTAACACAATGACTGACAGTGACAGTGTCCCAGGACATGTAACACAATGACTGACAGTGACAGTGTCCCAGGACATGTAACACAATGACCAACAATGACAGTGTCCCAGGACATGTAACACAATGACTAACAGTGACAGTGTCCCAGGACATGTAACACAATGACTGACAGTGACAGTGTCCCAGGACATGTAACACAATGACTGACAGTGACAGTGTCCCAGGACATGTAACACAATGACTGACAGTGTCCCAGGACATGTAACACAATGACCAACAATGACAGTGTCCCAGGACATGTAACACAATGACCAACAGTGACAGTGTCCCAGGACATGTAACACAATGACCAACAATGACAGTGTCCCAGGACATGTAACACAATGACTAACAGTGACAGTGTCCCAGGACATGTAACACAATGACTGAAAGTGTCCCAGGACATGTAACACAATGACTGACAGTGACAGTGTCCCAGGACATGCAACACAATGACTGACAGTGACAGTGTCCCAGGACATGTAACACAATGACTGACAGTGACAGTGTCACAGGACATGTAACACGACTGACAGTGACAGTGTCCCAGGACATGTAACACAATGACTGACAGTGACAGTGTCCCAGGACATGTAACACAATGACTGACAGTGACAGTGTCCCAAGACATGTAACACAATGACTGACAGTGACAGTGTCCTAGGACATGCAACACAATGACTGACAGTGAGAGTGTCCCAGGACATGTAACACAATGACTGACAGTGACAGTGTCCCAGGACATGTAACACAATGACTGACAGTGACAGTGTCCCAGGACATGTAACACAATGACTGACAGTGACCCAAGACATGTAACACAATGACTGACAGTGACAGTGTCCCAGGACATGTAACACAATGACTGACAGTGACAGTGTCCCAGGACATGTAACATAATGACTGACAGTGACAGTGTTCCAGGACATGTAACACAATGACTGACAGTGACAGTGTCCTAGGACATGTAACACAATGACTGACAGTGACAGTGTCCCAGGACATGTAACACAATGACTGACAGTGACAGTGTCCCAGGACATGTAACACAATGACTGACAGTGACAGTGTCCCAGGACATGCAACACAATGACTGACAGTGACAGTGTCCCAGGACATGTAACACAATGACCAACAATGACAGTGTCCCAGGACATGTAACACAATGACTAACAGTGACAGTGTCCCAGGACATGTAACACAATGACTAACAGTGACAGTGTCCCAGGACATGTAACACAATGACCGACAGTGTCCCAGGACATGTAACACAATGACTGACAGTGACAGTGTCCCAGGACATGTAACACAATGACTGACAGTGACAGTGTCCCAGATCATGTAACACAATGACTGACAGTGACAGTGTCCCAGATCATGTAACACAATGACTGACAGTGACAGTGTCCCAGGACATGTAACACAATGACTGACAGTGACAATGTCCCAGGACATGTAACACAATGACCGACAGTGACAGTGTCCCAGGACATGTAACACAATGACCGACAGTGACAGTGTCCCAGGACATGTAACACAATGACTGACAGTGACAGTGTCCCAGGACATGAAACACAATGACTGACAGTGACAGTGTCCCAGGACATGTAACACAATGACTGACAGTGACAGTGTCCCAGGACATGTAACACAATGACCAACAATGACAGTGTCCCAGGACATGTAACACAATGACTAACAGTGACAGTGTCCCAGGACATGTAACACAATGACCAACAATGACAGTGTCCCAGGACATGTAACACAATGACTAACAGTGACAGTGTCCCAGGACATGTAACACAATGACTAACAGTGACAGTGACCCAGGACATGTAACACAATGACCGACAGTGTCCCAGGACATGTAACACAATGACTGACAGTGACAGTGTCCCAGGACATGCAACACAATGACTGACAGTGACAGTGTCCCAGGACATGTAACACAATGACTGATAGTGACAGTGTCCCAGGACATGTAACACAATGACCAAATATGACAGTGTCCCAGGACATGTAACACAATGACCAACAGTGACAGTGTCCCAGGACATGTAACACAATGACCAACAATGACAGTGTCCCAGGACATGTAACACAATGACTAACAGTGACAGTGTCCCAGGACATGTAACACAATGACTGACAGTGACAGTGTCCTAGGACATGTAACACAATGACCAACAATGACAGTGTCCCGGGACATGTAACACAATGACTGACAGTGACAGTGTCCCAGGACATATAACACAATGACCAACAATGACAGTGTCCCAGGACATGTAACACAATGACCAACAATGACAGTGTCCCAGGACATGTAACACAATGACTGACAGTGACAGTGTCCCAGGACATGTAACACAATGACTGACAGTGACAGTGTCCCAGGACATGTAACACAATGACTAACAGTGATAGTGTCCCAGAACATGTAACACAATGACTGACAGTGACAGTGTCCCAGGACATATAACACAATGACCAACAATGACAGTGTCCCAGGACATGTAACACAATGACTGACAGTGACAGTGTCCCAGGACATGTAACACAATGACTGACAGTGACAGTGTCCCAGGACATGTAACACAATGACTGACAGTGACAGTGTCACAGGACATGTAACACGACTGACAGTGACAGTGTCCCAGGACATGTAACACAATGACTGACAGTGACAGTGTCCTAGGACATGTAACACAATGACTGACAGTGACAGTGTCACAGGACATGTAACACGACTGACAGTGACAGTGTCCCAGGACATGTAACACAATGACTGACAGTGACAGTGTCCCAGGACATGTAACACAATGACTGACAGTGACAGTGTCCCAGGACATGTAACACAATGACTGACAGTGACAGTGTCCCAAGACATGTAACACAATGACTGACAGTGACAGTGTCCCAGGACATGTAACACAATGACCAACTATGACAGTGTCCCAGGACATGTAACACAATGACCAACAGTGACAGTGTCCCAGGACATGTAACACAATGACCAACAATGACAGTGTCCCAGGACATGTAACACAATGACTAACAGTGACAGTGTCCTAGGACATGTAACACAATGACTGACAGTGACAGTGTCCCAGGACATGTAACACAATGACTGACAGTGACAGTGTCCCAGGACATGTAACACAATGACTGACAGTGACAGTGTCCCAGGACATGTAACACAATGACCAACAATGACAGTGTCCCAGGACATGTAACACAATGACCAACAGTGACAGTGTCCCAGGACATGTAACACAATGACCAACAATGACAGTGTCCCAGGACATGTAACACAATGACTAACAGTGACAGTGTCACCAGGACATGTAACACAATGACTGACAGTGTCCCAGGACATGTAACACAATGACTGACAGTGTCACAGGACATGTAACACAATGACTGACAGTGACAGTGTCCCAGGACATGCAACACAATGACTGACAGTGACAGTGTCCCAGGACATGTAACACAATGACTGACAGTGACAGTGTCACAGGACATGTAACACGACTGACAGTGACAGTGTCCCAGGACATGTAACACAATGACTGACAGTGACAGTGTCCCAGGACATGTAACACAATGACTGACAGTGACAGTGTCCCAGGACATGTAACACAATGACTGACAGTGACAGTGTCCCAGGACATGTAACACAATGACCAACAATGACAGTGTCCCAGGACATGTAACACAATGACTAACAGTGACAGTGTCCCAGGACATGTAACACAATGACTGACAGTGACAGTGTCCCAGGACATGTAACACAATGACTGACAGTGACAGTGTCCCAGGACATGTAACACAATGACTGACAGTGTCCCAGGACATGTAACACAATGACCAACAATGACAGTGTCCCAGGACATGTAACACAATGACCAACAGTGACAGTGTCCCAGGACATGTAACACAATGACCAACAATGACAGTGTCCCAGGACATGTAACACAATGACTAACAGTGACAGTGTCCCAGGACATGTAACACAATGACTGAAAGTGTCCCAGGACATGTAACACAATGACTGACAGTGACAGTGTCCCAGGACATGCAACACAATGACTGACAGTGACAGTGTCCCAGGACATGTAACACAATGACTGACAGTGACAGTGTCACAGGACATGTAACACGACTGACAGTGACAGTGTCCCAGGACATGTAACACAATGACTGACAGTGACAGTGTCCCAGGACATGTAACACAATGACTGACAGTGACAGTGTCCCAAGACATGTAACACAATGACTGACAGTGACAGTGTCCTAGGACATGCAACACAATGACTGACAGTGAGAGTGTCCCAGGACATGTAACACAATGACTGACAGTGACAGTGTCCCAGGACATGTAACACAATGACTGACAGTGACAGTGTCCCAGGACATGTAACACAATGACTGACAGTGACCCAAGACATGTAACACAATGACTGACAGTGACAGTGTCCCAGGACATGTAACACAATGACTGACAGTGACAGTGTCCCAGGACATGTAACATAATGACTGACAGTGACAGTGTTCCAGGACATGTAACACAATGACTGACAGTGACAGTGTCCTAGGACATGTAACACAATGACTGACAGTGACAGTGTCCCAGGACATGTAACACAATGACTGACAGTGACAGTGTCCCAGGACATGTAACACAATGACTGACAGTGACAGTGTCCCAGGACATGCAACACAATGACTGACAGTGACAGTGTCCCAGGACATGTAACACAATGACCAACATTGACAGTGTCCCAGGACATGTAACACAATGACTAACAGTGACAGTGTCCCAGGACATGTAACACAATGACTAACAGTGACAGTGTCCCAGGACATGTAACACAATGACCGACAGTGTCCCAGGACATGTAACACAATGACTGACAGTGACAGTGTCCCAGGACATGTAACACAATGACTGACAGTGACAGTGTCCCAGATCATGTAACACAATGACTGACAGTGACAGTGTCCCAGATCATGTAACACAATGACTGACAGTGACAGTGTCCCAGGACATGTAACACAATGACTGACAGTGACAATGTCCCAGGACATGTAACACAATGACCGACAGTGACAGTGTCCCAGGACATGTAACACAATGACCGACAGTGACAGTGTCCCAGGACATGTAACACAATGACTGACAGTGACAGTGTCCCAGGACATGAAACACAATGACTGACAGTGACAGTGTCCCAGGACATGTAACACAATGACTGACAGTGACAGTGTCCCAGGACATGTAACACAATGACCAACAATGACAGTGTCCCAGGACATGTAACACAATGACTAACAGTGACAGTGTCCCAGGACATGTAACACAATGACCAACAATGACAGTGTCCCAGGACATGTAACACAATGACTAACAGTGACAGTGTCCCAGGACATGTAACACAATGACTAACAGTGACAGTGACCCAGGACATGTAACACAATGACCGACAGTGTCCCAGGACATGTAACACAATGACTGACAGTGACAGTGTCCCAGGACATGCAACACAATGACTGACAGTGACAGTGTCCCAGGACATGTAACACAATGACTGATAGTGACAGTGTCCCAGGACATGTAACACAATGACCAAATATGACAGTGTCCCAGGACATGTAACACAATGACCAACAGTGACAGTGTCCCAGGACATGTAACACAATGACCAACAATGACAGTGTCCCAGGACATGTAACACAATGACTAACAGTGACAGTGTCCCAGGACATGTAACACAATGACTGACAGTGACAGTGTCCTAGGACATGTAACACAATGACCAACAATGACAGTGTCCCGGGACATGTAACACAATGACTGACAGTGACAGTGTCCCAGGACATATAACACAATGACCAACAATGACAGTGTCCCAGGACATGTAACACAATGACTGACAGTGACAGTGTCCCAGGACATGTAACACAATGACCGACAGTGTCCCAGGACATGTAACACAATGACTGACAGTGACAGTGTCCCAGGACATGCAACACAATGACTGACAGTGACAGTGTCCCAGGACATGTAACACAATGACTGATAGTGACAGTGTCCCAGGACATGTAACACAATGACCAACTATGACAGTGTCCCAGGACATGTAACACAATGACCAACAGTGACAGTGTCCCAGGACATGTAACACAATGACCAACAATGACAGTGTCCCAGGACATGTAACACAATGACTAACAGTGACAGTGTCCCAGGACATGTAACACAATGACTGACAATGACAGTGTCCCGGGACATGTAACACAATGACTGACAGTGACAGTGTCCCAGGACATATAACACAATGACCAACAATGACAGTGTCCCAGGACATGTAACACAATGACTGACAGTGACAGTGTCCCAGGACATGTAACACAATGACTGACAGTGACAGTGTCCCAGGACATGTAACACAATGACTAACAGTGATAGTGTCCCAGAACATGTAACACAATGACTGACAGTGACAGTGTCCCAGGACATATAACACAATGACCAACAATGACAGTGTCCCAGGACATGTAACACAATGACTGACAGTGACAGTGTCCCAGGACATATAACACAATGACCAACAATGACAGTGTCCCAGGACATGTAACACAATGACTGACAGTGACAGTGTCCCAGGACATGTAACACAATGACTGACAGTGACAGTGTCCCAGGACATGTAACACAATGACTGACAGTGACAGTGTCCCAGGACATGTAACACAATGACCAACAATGACAGTGTCCCAGGACATGTAACACAATGACTAACAGTGACAGTGTCCCAGGACATGTAACACAATGACTAACAGTGACAGTGTCCCAGGACATGTAACACAATGACCGACAGTGTCCCAGGACATGTAACACAATGACTGACAGTGACAGTGTCCCAGGACATGCAACAACATGACTGACAGTGACAGTGTCCCAGGACATGTAACACAATGACTGACAGTGACAGTGTCCCAGGACATGTAACACAATGACCAACTATGACAGTGTCCCAGGACATGTAACACAATGACCAACAGTGACAGTGTCCCAGGACATGTAACACAATGACCAACAATGACAGTGTCCCAGGACATGTAACACAATGACTAACAGTGACAGTGTCCTAGGACATGTAACACAATGACTGACAGTGACAGTGTCCCAGGACATGTAACACAATGACTGACAGTGACAGTGTCCCAGGACATGTAACACAATGACTGACAGTGACAGTGTCCCAGGACATGTAACACAATGACCAACAATGACAGTGTCCCAGGACATGTAACACAATGACTAACAGTGACAGTGTCCTAGGACATGTAACACAATGACTGACAGTGACAGTGTCCCAGGACATGTAACACAATGACCAACAATGACAGTGTCCCAGGACATGTAACACAATGACTAACAGTGACAGTGTCCCAGGACATGTAACACAATGACTGACAGTGTCCCAGGACATGTAACACAATGACTGACAGTGTCACAGGACATGTAACACAATGACTGACAGTGACAGTGTCCCAGGACATGCAACACAATGACTGACAGTGACAGTGTCCCAGGACATGTAACACAATGACTGACAGTGACAGTGTCACAGGACATGTAACACGCCTGACAGTGACAGTGTCCCAGGACATGTAACACAATGACTGACAGTGACAGTGTCCCAGGACATGTAACACAATGACTGACAGTGACAGTGTCCCAGGACATGTAACACAATGACCGACAGTGACAGTGTCCCAGGACATGTAACACAATGACCAACAATGACAGTGTCCCAGGACATGTAACACAATGACTAACAGTGACAGTGTCCCAGGACATGTAACACAATGACTGACAGTGACAGTGTCCCAGGACATGTAACACAATGACTGACAGTGACAGTGTCCCAGGACATGTAACACAATGACTGAGTGTCCCAGGACATGTAACACAATGACCAACAATGACAGTGTCCCAGGACATGTAACACAATGACCAACAGTGACAGTGTCCCAGGACATGTAACACAATGACCAACAATGACAGTGTCCCAGGACATGTAACACAATGACTAACAGTGACAGTGTCCCAGGACATGTAACACAATGACTGAAAGTGTCCCAGGACATGTAACACAATGACTGACAGTGACAGTGTCCCAGGACATGCAACACAATGACTGACAGTGACAGTGTCCCAGGACATGTAACACAATGACTGACAGTGACAGTGTCACAGGACATGTAACACGACTGACAGTGACAGTGTCCCAGGACATGTAACACAATGACTGACAGTGACAGTGTCCCAGGACATGTAACACAATGACTGACAGTGACAGTGTCCCAGGACATGCAACACAATGACTGACAGTGACAGTGTCCCAGGACATGTAACACAATGACTGATAGTGACAGTGTCCCAGGACATGTAACACAATGACCAACTATGACAGTGTCCCAGGACATGTAACACAATGACCAACAGTGACAGTGTCCCAGGACATGTAACACAATGACCAACAATGACAGTGTCCCAGGACATGTAACACAATGACTAACAGTGACAGTGTCCCAGGACATGTAACACAATGACTGACAATGACAGTGTCCCGGGACATGTAACACAATGACTGACAGTGACAGTGTCCCAGGACATATAACACAATGACCAACAATGACAGTGTCCCAGGACATGTAACACAATGACTGACAGTGACAGTGTCCCAGGACATGTAACACAATGACTGACAGTGACAGTGTCCCAGGACATGTAACACAATGACTAACAGTGATAGTGTCCCAGAACATGTAACACAATGACTGACAGTGACAGTGTCCCAGGACATATAACACAATGACCAACAATGACAGTGTCCCAGGACATGTAACACAATGACTGACAGTGACAGTGTCCCAGGACATATAACACAATGACCAACAATGACAGTGTCCCAGGACATGTAACACAATGACTGACAGTGACAGTGTCCCAGGACATGTAACACAATGACTGACAGTGACAGTGTCCCAGGACATGTAACACAATGACTGACAGTGACAGTGTCCCAGGACATGTAACACAATGACCAACAATGACAGTGTCCCAGGACATGTAACACAATGACTAACAGTGACAGTGTCCCAGGACATGTAACACAATGACTAACAGTGACAGTGTCCCAGGACATGTAACACAATGACCGACAGTGTCCCAGGACATGTAACACAATGACTGACAGTGACAGTGTCCCAGGACATGCAACAACATGACTGACAGTGACAGTGTCCCAGGACATGTAACACAATGACTGACAGTGACAGTGTCCCAGGACATGTAACACAATGACCAACTATGACAGTGTCCCAGGACATGTAACACAATGACTGACAGTGACAGTGTCCCAGGACATATAACACAATGACCAACAATGACAGTGTCCCAGGACATGTAACACAATGACTGACAGTGACAGTGTCCCAGGACATGTAACACAATGACCGACAGTGTCCCAGGACATGTAACACAATGACTGACAGTGACAGTGTCCCAGGACATGCAACACAATGACTGACAGTGACAGTGTCCCAGGACATGTAACACAATGACTGATAGTGACAGTGTCCCAGGACATGTAACACAATGACCAACTATGACAGTGTCCCAGGACATGTAACACAATGACCAACAGTGACAGTGTCCCAGGACATGTAACACAATGACCAACAATGACAGTGTCCCAGGACATGTAACACAATGACTAACAGTGACAGTGTCCCAGGACATGTAACACAATGACTGACAATGACAGTGTCCCGGGACATGTAACACAATGACTGACAGTGACAGTGTCCCAGGACATATAACACAATGACCAACAATGACAGTGTCCCAGGACATGTAACACAATGACTGACAGTGACAGTGTCCCAGGACATGTAACACAATGACTGACAGTGACAGTGTCCCAGGACATGTAACACAATGACTAACAGTGATAGTGTCCCAGAACATGTAACACAATGACTGACAGTGACAGTGTCCCAGGACATATAACACAATGACCAACAATGACAGTGTCCCAGGACATGTAACACAATGACTGACAGTGACAGTGTCCCAGGACATATAACACAATGACCAACAATGACAGTGTCCCAGGACATGTAACACAATGACTGACAGTGACAGTGTCCCAGGACATGTAACACAATGACTGACAGTGACAGTGTCCCAGGACATGTAACACAATGACCAACAATGACAGTGTCCCAGGACATGTAACACAATGACTAACAGTGACAGTGTCCCAGGACATGTAACACAATGACTAACAGTGACAGTGTCCCAGGACATGTAACACAATGACCGACAGTGTCCCAGGACATGTAACACAATGACTGACAGTGACAGTGTCCCAGGACATGCAACAACATGACTGACAGTGACAGTGTCCCAGGACATGTAACACAATGACTGACAGTGACAGTGTCCCAGGACATGTAACACAATGACCAACTATGACAGTGTCCCAGGACATGTAACACAATGACCAACAGTGACAGTGTCCCAGGACATGTAACACAATGACCAACAATGACAGTGTCCCAGGACATGTAACACAATGACTAACAGTGACAGTGTCCTAGGACATGTAACACAATGACTGACAGTGACAGTGTCCCAGGACATGTAACACAATGACTGACAGTGACAGTGTCCCAGGACATGTAACACAATGACTGACAGTGACAGTGTCCCAGGACATGTAACACAATGACCAACAATGACAGTGTCCCAGGACATGTAACACAATGACTAACAGTGACAGTGTCCTAGGACATGTAACACAATGACTGACAGTGACAGTGTCCCAGGACATGTAACACAATGACCAACAATGACAGTGTCCCAGGACATGTAACACAATGACTAACAGTGACAGTGTCCCAGGACATGTAACACAATGACTGACAGTGTCCCAGGACATGTAACACAATGACTGACAGTGTCACAGGACATGTAACACAATGACTGACAGTGACAGTGTCCCAGGACATGCAACACAATGACTGACAGTGACAGTGTCCCAGGACATGTAACACAATGACTGACAGTGACAGTGTCACAGGACATGTAACACGCCTGACAGTGACAGTGTCCCAGGACATGTAACACAATGACTGACAGTGACAGTGTCCCAGGACATGTAACACAATGACTGACAGTGACAGTGTCCCAGGACATGTAACACAATGACCGACAGTGACAGTGTCCCAGGACATGTAACACAATGACCAACAATGACAGTGTCCCAGGACATGTAACACAATGACTAACAGTGACAGTGTCCCAGGACATGTAACACAATGACTGACAGTGACAGTGTCCCAGGACATGTAACACAATGACTGACAGTGACAGTGTCCCAGGACATGTAACACAATGACTGAGTGTCCCAGGACATGTAACACAATGACCAACAATGACAGTGTCCCAGGACATGTAACACAATGACCAACAGTGACAGTGTCCCAGGACATGTAACACAATGACCAACAATGACAGTGTCCCAGGACATGTAACACAATGACTAACAGTGACAGTGTCCCAGGACATGTAACACAATGACTGAAAGTGTCCCAGGACATGTAACACAATGACTGACAGTGACAGTGTCCCAGGACATGCAACACAATGACTGACAGTGACAGTGTCCCAGGACATGTAACACAATGACTGACAGTGACAGTGTCACAGGACATGTAACACGACTGACAGTGACAGTGTCCCAGGACATGTAACACAATGACTGACAGTGACAGTGTCCCAGGACATGTAACACAATGACTGACAGTGACAGTGTCCCAGGACATGCAACACAATGACTGACAGTGACAGTGTCCCAGGACATGTAACACAATGACTGATAGTGACAGTGTCCCAGGACATGTAACACAATGACCAACTATGACAGTGTCCCAGGACATGTAACACAATGACCAACAGTGACAGTGTCCCAGGACATGTAACACAATGACCAACAATGACAGTGTCCCAGGACATGTAACACAATGACTAACAGTGACAGTGTCCCAGGACATGTAACACAATGACTGACAATGACAGTGTCCCGGGACATGTAACACAATGACTGACAGTGACAGTGTCCCAGGACATATAACACAATGACCAACAATGACAGTGTCCCAGGACATGTAACACAATGACTGACAGTGACAGTGTCCCAGGACATGTAACACAATGACTGACAGTGACAGTGTCCCAGGACATGTAACACAATGACTAACAGTGATAGTGTCCCAGAACATGTAACACAATGACTGACAGTGACAGTGTCCCAGGACATATAACACAATGACCAACAATGACAGTGTCCCAGGACATGTAACACAATGACTGACAGTGACAGTGTCCCAGGACATATAACACAATGACCAACAATGACAGTGTCCCAGGACATGTAACACAATGACTGACAGTGACAGTGTCCCAGGACATGTAACACAATGACTGACAGTGACAGTGTCCCAGGACATGTAACACAATGACTGACAGTGACAGTGTCCCAGGACATGTAACACAATGACCAACAATGACAGTGTCCCAGGACATGTAACACAATGACTAACAGTGACAGTGTCCCAGGACATGTAACACAATGACTAACAGTGACAGTGTCCCAGGACATGTAACACAATGACCGACAGTGTCCCAGGACATGTAACACAATGACTGACAGTGACAGTGTCCCAGGACATGCAACAACATGACTGACAGTGACAGTGTCCCAGGACATGTAACACAATGACTGACAGTGACAGTGTCCCAGGACATGTAACACAATGACCAACTATGACAGTGTCCCAGGACATGTAACACAATGACTGACAGTGACAGTGTCCCAGGACATGTAACACAATGACCGACAGTGTCCCAGGACATGTAACACAATGACTGACAGTGACAGTGTCCCAGGACATGCAACACAATGACTGACAGTGACAGTGTCCCAGGACATGTAACACAATGACTGATAGTGACAGTGTCCCAGGACATGTAACACAATGACCAACTATGACAGTGTCCCAGGACATGTAACACAATGACCAACAGTGACAGTGTCCCAGGACATGTAACACAATGACCAACAATGACAGTGTCCCAGGACATGTAACACAATGACTAACAGTGACAGTGTCCCAGGACATGTAACACAATGACTGACAATGACAGTGTCCCGGGACATGTAACACAATGACTGACAGTGACAGTGTCCGAGGACATATAACACAATGACCAACAATGACAGTGTCCCAGGACATGTAACACAATGACTGACAGTGACAGTGTCCCAGGACATGTAACACAATGACTGACAGTGACAGTGTCCCAGGACATGTAACACAATGACTAACAGTGATAGTGTCCCAGAACATGTAACACAATGACTGACAGTGACAGTGTCCCAGGACATATAACACAATGACCAACAATGACAGTGTCCCAGGACATGTAACACAATGACTGACAGTGACAGTGTCCCAGGACATATAACACAATGACCAACAATGACAGTGTCCCAGGACATGTAACACAATGACTGACAGTGACAGTGTCCCAGGACATGTAACACAATGACCGACAGTGTCCCAGGACATGTAACACAATGACTGACAGTGACAGTGTCCCAGGACATGTAACACAATGACTGACAGTGACAATGTCCCAGGACATGTAACACAATGACCGACAGTGACAGTGTCCCAGGACATGTAACACAATGACCGACAGTGACAGTGTCCCAGGACATGTAACACAATGACTGACAGTGACAGTGTCCCAGGACATGAAACACAATGACTGACAGTGACAGTGTCCCAGGACATGTAACACAATGACTGACAGTGACAGTGTCCCAGGACATGTAACACAATGACCAACAATGACAGTGTCCCAGGACATGTAACACAATGACTAACAGTGACAGTGTCCCAGGACATGTAACACAATGACCAACAATGACAGTGTCCCAGGACATGTAACACAATGACTAACAGTGACAGTGTCCCAGGACATGTAACACAATGACTAACAGTGACAGTGACCCAGGACATGTAACACAATGACCGACAGTGTCCCAGGACATGTAACACAATGACTGACAGTGACAGTGTCCCAGGACATGCAACACAATGACTGACAGTGACAGTGTCCCAGGACATGTAACATAATGACTGACAGTGACAGTGTTCCAGGACATGTAACACAATGACTGACAGTGACAGTGTCCTAGGACATGTAACACAATGACTGACAGTGACAGTGTCCCAGGACATGTAACACAATGACTGACAGTGACAGTGTCCCAGGACATGTAACACAATGACTGACAGTGACAGTGTCCCAGGACATGCAACACAATGACTGACAGTGACAGTGTCCCAGGACATGTAACACAATGACCAACATTGACAGTGTCCCAGGACATGTAACACAATGACTAACAGTGACAGTGTCCCAGGACATGTAACACAATGACTAACAGTGACAGTGTCCCAGGACATGTAACACAATGACCGACAGTGTCCCAGGACATGTAACACAATGACTGACAGTGACAGTGTCCCAGGACATGTAACACAATGACTGACAGTGACAGTGTCCCAGATCATGTAACACAATGACTGACAGTGACAGTGTCCCAGATCATGTAACACAATGACTGACAGTGACAGTGTCCCAGGACATGTAACACAATGACTGACAGTGACAATGTCCCAGGACATGTAACACAATGACCGACAGTGACAGTGTCCCAGGACATGTAACACAATGACCGACAGTGACAGTGTCCCAGGACATGTAACACAATGACTGACAGTGACAGTGTCCCAGGACATGAAACACAATGACTGACAGTGACAGTGTCCCAGGACATGTAACACAATGACTGACAGTGACAGTGTCCCAGGACATGTAACACAATGACCAACAATGACAGTGTCCCAGGACATGTAACACAATGACTAACAGTGACAGTGTCCCAGGACATGTAACACAATGACCAACAATGACAGTGTCCCAGGACATGTAACACAATGACTAACAGTGACAGTGTCCCAGGACATGTAACACAATGACTAACAGTGACAGTGACCCAGGACATGTAACACAATGACCGACAGTGTCCCAGGACATGTAACACAATGACTGACAGTGACAGTGTCCCAGGACATGCAACACAATGACTGACAGTGACAGTGTCCCAGGACATGTAACACAATGACTGATAGTGACAGTGTCCCAGGACATGTAACACAATGACCAAATATGACAGTGTCCCAGGACATGTAACACAATGACCAACAGTGACAGTGTCCCAGGACATGTAACACAATGACCAACAATGACAGTGTCCCAGGACATGTAACACAATGACTAACAGTGACAGTGTCCCAGGACATGTAACACAATGACTGACAGTGACAGTGTCCTAGGACATGTAACACAATGACCAACAATGACAGTGTCCCGGGACATGTAACACAATGACTGACAGTGACAGTGTCCCAGGACATATAACACAATGACCAACAATGACAGTGTCCCAGGACATGTAACACAATGACTGACAGTGACAGTGTCCCAGGACATGTAACACAATGACCGACAGTGTCCCAGGACATGTAACACAATGACTGACAGTGACAGTGTCCCAGGACATGCAACACAATGACTGACAGTGACAGTGTCCCAGGACATGTAACACAATGACTGATAGTGACAGTGTCCCAGGACATGTAACACAATGACCAACTATGACAGTGTCCCAGGACATGTAACACAATGACCAACAGTGACAGTGTCCCAGGACATGTAACACAATGACCAACAATGACAGTGTCCCAGGACATGTAACACAATGACTAACAGTGACAGTGTCCCAGGACATGTAACACAATGACTGACAATGACAGTGTCCCGGGACATGTAACACAATGACTGACAGTGACAGTGTCCCAGGACATATAACACAATGACCAACAATGACAGTGTCCCAGGACATGTAACACAATGACTGACAGTGACAGTGTCCCAGGACATGTAACACAATGACTGACAGTGACAGTGTCCCAGGACATGTAACACAATGACTAACAGTGATAGTGTCCCAGAACATGTAACACAATGACTGACAGTGACAGTGTCCCAGGACATATAACACAATGACCAACAATGACAGTGTCCCAGGACATGTAACACAATGACTGACAGTGACAGTGTCCCAGGACATATAACACAATGACCAACAATGACAGTGTCCCAGGACATGTAACACAATGACTGACAGTGACAGTGTCCCAGGACATGTAACACAATGACTGACAGTGACAGTGTCCCAGGACATGTAACACAATGACTGACAGTGACAGTGTCCCAGGACATGTAACACAATGACCAACAATGACAGTGTCCCAGGACATGTAACACAATGACTAACAGTGACAGTGTCCCAGGACATGTAACACAATGACTAACAGTGACAGTGTCCCAGGACATGTAACACAATGACCGACAGTGTCCCAGGACATGTAACACAATGACTGACAGTGACAGTGTCCCAGGACATGCAACAACATGACTGACAGTGACAGTGTCCCAGGACATGTAACACAATGACTGACAGTGACAGTGTCCCAGGACATGTAACACAATGACCAACTATGACAGTGTCCCAGGACATGTAACACAATGACCAACAGTGACAGTGTCCCAGGACATGTAACACAATGACCAACAATGACAGTGTCCCAGGACATGTAACACAATGACTAACAGTGACAGTGTCCTAGGACATGTAACACAATGACTGACAGTGACAGTGTCCCAGGACATGTAACACAATGACTGACAGTGACAGTGTCCCAGGACATGTAACACAATGACTGACAGTGACAGTGTCCCAGGACATATAACACAATGACCAACAATGACAGTGTCCCAGGACATGTAACACAATGACTGACAGTGACAGTGTCCCAGGACATATAACACAATGACCAACAATGACAGTGTCCCAGGACATGTAACACAATGACTGACAGTGACAGTGTCCCAGGACATGTAACACAATGACTGACAGTGACAGTGTCCCAGGACATGTAACACAATGACTGACAGTGACAGTGTCCCAGGACATGTAACACAATGACCAACAATGACAGTGTCCCAGGACATGTAACACAATGACTAACAGTGACAGTGTCCCAGGACATGTAACACAATGACTAACAGTGACAGTGTCCCAGGACATGTAACACAATGACCGACAGTGTCCCAGGACATGTAACACAATGACTGACAGTGACAGTGTCCCAGGACATGCAACAACATGACTGACAGTGACAGTGTCCCAGGACATGTAACACAATGACTGACAGTGACAGTGTCCCAGGACATGTAACACAATGACCAACTATGACAGTGTCCCAGGACATGTAACACAATGACCAACAGTGACAGTGTCCCAGGACATGTAACACAATGACCAACAATGACAGTGTCCCAGGACATGTAACACAATGACTAACAGTGACAGTGTCCTAGGACATGTAACACAATGACTGACAGTGACAGTGTCCCAGGACATGTAACACAATGACTGACAGTGACAGTGTCCCAGGACATGTAACACAATGACTGACAGTGACAGTGTCCCAGGACATGTAACACAATGACCAACAATGACAGTGTCCCAGGACATGTAACACAATGACTAACAGTGACAGTGTCCTAGGACATGTAACACAATGACTGACAGTGACAGTGTCCCAGGACATGTAACACAATGACCAACAATGACAGTGTCCCAGGACATGTAACACAATGACTAACAGTGACAGTGTCCCAGGACATGTAACACAATGACTGACAGTGTCCCAGGACATGTAACACAATGACTGACAGTGTCACAGGACATGTAACACAATGACTGACAGTGACAGTGTTCCAGGACATGTAACACAATGACTGACAGTGACAGTGTCCTAGGACATGTAACACAATGACTGACAGTGACAGTGTCCCAGGACATGTAACACAATGACTGACAGTGACAGTGTCCCAGGACATGTAACACAATGACTGACAGTGACAGTGTCCCAGGACATGCAACACAATGACTGACAGTGACAGTGTCCCAGGACATGTAACACAATGACCAACATTGACAGTGTCCCAGGACATGTAACACAATGACTAACAGTGACAGTGTCCCAGGACATGTAACACAATGACTAACAGTGACAGTGTCCCAGGACATGTAACACAATGACCGACAGTGTCCCAGGACATGTAACACAATGACTGACAGTGACAGTGTCCCAGGACATGTAACACAATGACTGACAGTGACAGTGTCCCAGATCATGTAACACAATGACTGACAGTGACAGTGTCCCAGATCATGTAACACAATGACTGACAGTGACAGTGTCCCAGGACATGTAACACAATGACTGACAGTGACAATGTCCCAGGACATGTAACACAATGACCGACAGTGACAGTGTCCCAGGACATGTAACACAATGACCGACAGTGACAGTGTCCCAGGACATGTAACACAATGACTGACAGTGACAGTGTCCCAGGACATGAAACACAATGACTGACAGTGACAGTGTCCCAGGACATGTAACACAATGACTGACAGTGACAGTGTCCCAGGACATGTAACACAATGACCAACAATGACAGTGTCCCAGGACATGTAACACAATGACTAACAGTGACAGTGTCCCAGGACATGTAACACAATGACCAACAATGACAGTGTCCCAGGACATGTAACACAATGACTAACAGTGACAGTGTCCCAGGACATGTAACACAATGACTAACAGTGACAGTGACCCAGGACATGTAACACAATGACCGACAGTGTCCCAGGACATGTAACACAATGACTGACAGTGACAGTGTCCCAGGACATGCAACACAATGACTGACAGTGACAGTGTCCCAGGACATGTAACACAATGACTGATAGTGACAGTGTCCCAGGACATGTAACACAATGACCAAATATGACAGTGTCCCAGGACATGTAACACAATGACCAACAGTGACAGTGTCCCAGGACATGTAACACAATGACCAACAATGACAGTGTCCCAGGACATGTAACACAATGACTAACAGTGACAGTGTCCCAGGACATGTAACACAATGACTGACAGTGACAGTGTCCTAGGACATGTAACACAATGACCAACAATGACAGTGTCCCGGGACATGTAACACAATGACTGACAGTGACAGTGTCCCAGGACATATAACACAATGACCAACAATGACAGTGTCCCAGGACATGTAACACAATGACTGACAGTGACAGTGTCCCAGGACATGTAACACAATGACCGACAGTGTCCCAGGACATGTAACACAATGACTGACAGTGACAGTGTCCCAGGACATGCAACACAATGACTGACAGTGACAGTGTCCCAGGACATGTAACACAATGACTGATAGTGACAGTGTCCCAGGACATGTAACACAATGACCAACTATGACAGTGTCCCAGGACATGTAACACAATGACCAACAGTGACAGTGTCCCAGGACATGTAACACAATGACCAACAATGACAGTGTCCCAGGACATGTAACACAATGACTAACAGTGACAGTGTCCCAGGACATGTAACACAATGACTGACAATGACAGTGTCCCGGGACATGTAACACAATGACTGACAGTGACAGTGTCCCAGGACATATAACACAATGACCAACAATGACAGTGTCCCAGGACATGTAACACAATGACTGACAGTGACAGTGTCCCAGGACATGTAACACAATGACTGACAGTGACAGTGTCCCAGGACATGTAACACAATGACTAACAGTGATAGTGTCCCAGAACATGTAACACAATGACTGACAGTGACAGTGTCCCAGGACATATAACACAATGACCAACAATGACAGTGTCCCAGGACATGTAACACAATGACTGACAGTGACAGTGTCCCAGGACATATAACACAATGACCAACAATGACAGTGTCCCAGGACATGTAACACAATGACTGACAGTGACAGTGTCCCAGGACATGTAACACAATGACTGACAGTGACAGTGTCCCAGGACATGTAACACAATGACTGACAGTGACAGTGTCCCAGGACATGTAACACAATGACCAACAATGACAGTGTCCCAGGACATGTAACACAATGACTAACAGTGACAGTGTCCCAGGACATGTAACACAATGACTAACAGTGACAGTGTCCCAGGACATGTAACACAATGACCGACAGTGTCCCAGGACATGTAACACAATGACTGACAGTGACAGTGTCCCAGGACATGCAACAACATGACTGACAGTGACAGTGTCCCAGGACATGTAACACAATGACTGACAGTGACAGTGTCCCAGGACATGTAACACAATGACCAACTATGACAGTGTCCCAGGACATGTAACACAATGACCAACAGTGACAGTGTCCCAGGACATGTAACACAATGACCAACAATGACAGTGTCCCAGGACATGTAACACAATGACTAACAGTGACAGTGTCCTAGGACATGTAACACAATGACTGACAGTGACAGTGTCCCAGGACATGTAACACAATGACTGACAGTGACAGTGTCCCAGGACATGTAACACAATGACTGACAGTGACAGTGTCCCAGGACATGTAACACAATGACCAACAATGACAGTGTCCCAGGACATGTAACACAATGACTAACAGTGACAGTGTCCTAGGACATGTAACACAATGACTGACAGTGACAGTGTCCCAGGACATGTAACACAATGACCAACAATGACAGTGTCCCAGGACATGTAACACAATGACTAACAGTGACAGTGTCCCAGGACATGTAACACAATGACTGACAGTGTCCCAGGACATGTAACACAATGACTGACAGTGTCACAGGACATGTAACACAATGACTGACAGTGACAGTGTCCCAGGACATGCAACACAATGACTGACAGTGACAGTGTCCCAGGACATGTAACACAATGACTGACAGTGACAGTGTCACAGGACATGTAACACGCCTGACAGTGACAGTGTCCCAGGACATGTAACACAATGACTGACAGTGACAGTGTCCCAGGACATGTAACACAATGACCAACAGTGACAGTGTCCCAGGACATGTAACACAATGACCAACAATGACAGTGTCCCAGGACATGTAACACAATGACTAACAGTGACAGTGTCACCAGGACATGTAACACAATGACTGACAGTGTCCCAGGACATGTAACACAATGACTGACAGTGTCACAGGACATGTAACACAATGACTGACAGTGACAGTGTCCCAGGACATGCAACACAATGACTGACAGTGACAGTGTCCCAGGACATGTAACACAATGACTGACAGTGACAGTGTCACAGGACATGTAACACGACTGACAGTGACAGTGTCCCAGGACATGTAACACAATGACTGACAGTGACAGTGTCCCAGGACATGTAACACAATGACTGACAGTGACAGTGTCCCAGGACATGTAACACAATGACTGACAGTGACAGTGTCCCAGGACATGTAACACAATGACCAACAATGACAGTGTCCCAGGACATGTAACACAATGACTAACAGTGACAGTGTCCCAGGACATGTAACACAATGACTGACAGTGACAGTGTCCCAGGACATGTAACACAATGACTGACAGTGACAGTGTCCCAGGACATGTAACACAATGACTGACAGTGTCCCAGGACATGTAACACAATGACCAACAATGACAGTGTCCCAGGACATGTAACACAATGACCAACAGTGACAGTGTCCCAGGACATGTAACACAATGACCAACAATGACAGTGTCCCAGGACATGTAACACAATGACTAACAGTGACAGTGTCCCAGGACATGTAACACAATGACTGAAAGTGTCCCAGGACATGTAACACAATGACTGACAGTGACAGTGTCCCAGGACATGCAACACAATGACTGACAGTGACAGTGTCCCAGGACATGTAACACAATGACTGACAGTGACAGTGTCACAGGACATGTAACACGACTGACAGTGACAGTGTCCCAGGACATGTAACACAATGACTGACAGTGACAGTGTCCCAGGACATGTAACACAATGACTGACAGTGACAGTGTCCCAAGACATGTAACACAATGACTGACAGTGACAGTGTCCTAGGACATGCAACACAATGACTGACAGTGAGAGTGTCCCAGGACATGTAACACAATGACTGACAGTGACAGTGTCCCAGGACATGTAACACAATGACTGACAGTGACAGTGTCCCAGGACATGTAACACAATGACTGACAGTGACCCAAGACATGTAACACAATGACTGACAGTGACAGTGTCCCAGGACATGTAACACAATGACTGACAGTGACAGTGTCCCAGGACATGTAACATAATGACTGACAGTGACAGTGTTCCAGGACATGTAACACAATGACTGACAGTGACAGTGTCCTAGGACATGTAACACAATGACTGACAGTGACAGTGTCCCAGGACATGTAACACAATGACTGACAGTGACAGTGTCCCAGGACATGTAACACAATGACTGACAGTGACAGTGTCCCAGGACATGCAACACAATGACTGACAGTGACAGTGTCCCAGGACATGTAACACAATGACCAACATTGACAGTGTCCCAGGACATGTAACACAATGACTAACAGTGACAGTGTCCCAGGACATGTAACACAATGACTAACAGTGACAGTGTCCCAGGACATGTAACACAATGACCGACAGTGTCCCAGGACATGTAACACAATGACTGACAGTGACAGTGTCCCAGGACATGTAACACAATGACTGACAGTGACAGTGTCCCAGATCATGTAACACAATGACTGACAGTGACAGTGTCCCAGATCATGTAACACAATGACTGACAGTGACAGTGTCCCAGGACATGTAACACAATGACTGACAGTGACAATGTCCCAGGACATGTAACACAATGACCGACAGTGACAGTGTCCCAGGACATGTAACACAATGACCGACAGTGACAGTGTCCCAGGACATGTAACACAATGACTGACAGTGACAGTGTCCCAGGACATGAAACACAATGACTGACAGTGACAGTGTCCCAGGACATGTAACACAATGACTGACAGTGACAGTGTCCCAGGACATGTAACACAATGACCAACAATGACAGTGTCCCAGGACATGTAACACAATGACTAACAGTGACAGTGTCCCAGGACATGTAACACAATGACCAACAATGACAGTGTCCCAGGACATGTAACACAATGACTAACAGTGACAGTGTCCCAGGACATGTAACACAATGACTAACAGTGACAGTGACCCAGGACATGTAACACAATGACCGACAGTGTCCCAGGACATGTAACACAATGACTGACAGTGACAGTGTCCCAGGACATGCAACACAATGACTGACAGTGACAGTGTCCCAGGACATGTAACACAATGACTGATAGTGACAGTGTCCCAGGACATGTAACACAATGACCAAATATGACAGTGTCCCAGGACATGTAACACAATGACCAACAGTGACAGTGTCCCAGGACATGTAACACAATGACCAACAATGACAGTGTCCCAGGACATGTAACACAATGACTAACAGTGACAGTGTCCCAGGACATGTAACACAATGACTGACAGTGACAGTGTCCTAGGACATGTAACACAATGACCAACAATGACAGTGTCCCGGGACATGTAACACAATGACTGACAGTGACAGTGTCCCAGGACATATAACACAATGACCAACAATGACAGTGTCCCAGGACATGTAACACAATGACTGACAGTGACAGTGTCCCAGGACATGTAACACAATGACCGACAGTGTCCCAGGACATGTAACACAATGACTGACAGTGACAGTGTCCCAGGACATGCAACACAATGACTGACAGTGACAGTGTCCCAGGACATGTAACACAATGACTGATAGTGACAGTGTCCCAGGACATGTAACACAATGACCAACTATGACAGTGTCCCAGGACATGTAACACAATGACCAACAGTGACAGTGTCCCAGGACATGTAACACAATGACCAACAATGACAGTGTCCCAGGACATGTAACACAATGACTAACAGTGACAGTGTCCCAGGACATGTAACACAATGACTGACAATGACAGTGTCCCGGGACATGTAACACAATGACTGACAGTGACAGTGTCCCAGGACATATAACACAATGACCAACAATGACAGTGTCCCAGGACATGTAACACAATGACTGACAGTGACAGTGTCCCAGGACATGTAACACAATGACTGACAGTGACAGTGTCCCAGGACATGTAACACAATGACTAACAGTGATAGTGTCCCAGAACATGTAACACAATGACTGACAGTGACAGTGTCCCAGGACATATAACACAATGACCAACAATGACAGTGTCCCAGGACATGTAACACAATGACTGACAGTGACAGTGTCCCAGGACATATAACACAATGACCAACAATGACAGTGTCCCAGGACATGTAACACAATGACTGACAGTGACAGTGTCCCAGGACATGTAACACAATGACTGACAGTGACAGTGTCCCAGGACATGTAACACAATGACTGACAGTGACAGTGTCCCAGGACATGTAACACAATGACCAACAATGACAGTGTCCCAGGACATGTAACACAATGACTAACAGTGACAGTGTCCCAGGACATGTAACACAATGACTAACAGTGACAGTGTCCCAGGACATGTAACACAATGACCGACAGTGTCCCAGGACATGTAACACAATGACTGACAGTGACAGTGTCCCAGGACATGCAACAACATGACTGACAGTGACAGTGTCCCAGGACATGTAACACAATGACTGACAGTGACAGTGTCCCAGGACATGTAACACAATGACCAACTATGACAGTGTCCCAGGACATGTAACACAATGACCAACAGTGACAGTGTCCCAGGACATGTAACACAATGACCAACAATGACAGTGTCCCAGGACATGTAACACAATGACTAACAGTGACAGTGTCCTAGGACATGTAACACAATGACTGACAGTGACAGTGTCCCAGGACATGTAACACAATGACTGACAGTGACAGTGTCCCAGGACATGTAACACAATGACTGACAGTGACAGTGTCCCAGGACATGTAACACAATGACCAACAATGACAGTGTCCCAGGACATGTAACACAATGACTAACAGTGACAGTGTCCTAGGACATGTAACACAATGACTGACAGTGACAGTGTCCCAGGACATGTAACACAATGACCAACAATGACAGTGTCCCAGGACATGTAACACAATGACTAACAGTGACAGTGTCCCAGGACATGTAACACAATGACTGACAGTGTCCCAGGACATGTAACACAATGACTGACAGTGTCACAGGACATGTAACACAATGACTGACAGTGACAGTGTCCCAGGACATGCAACACAATGACTGACAGTGACAGTGTCCCAGGACATGTAACACAATGACTGACAGTGACAGTGTCACAGGACATGTAACACGCCTGACAGTGACAGTGTCCCAGGACATGTAACACAATGACTGACAGTGACAGTGTCCCAGGACATGTAACACAATGACTGACAGTGACAGTGTCCCAGGACATGTAACACAATGACCGACAGTGACAGTGTCCCAGGACATGTAACACAATGACCAACAATGACAGTGTCCCAGGACATGTAACACAATGACTAACAGTGACAGTGTCCCAGGACATGTAACACAATGACTGACAGTGACAGTGTCCCAGGACATGTAACACAATGACTGACAGTGACAGTGTCCCAGGACATGTAACACAATGACTGAGTGTCCCAGGACATGTAACACAATGACCAACAATGACAGTGTCCCAGGACATGTAACACAATGACCAACAGTGACAGTGTCCCAGGACATGTAACACAATGACCAACAATGACAGTGTCCCAGGACATGTAACACAATGACTAACAGTGACAGTGTCCCAGGACATGTAACACAATGACTGAAAGTGTCCCAGGACATGTAACACAATGACTGACAGTGACAGTGTCCCAGGACATGCAACACAATGACTGACAGTGACAGTGTCCCAGGACATGTAACACAATGACTGACAGTGACAGTGTCACAGGACATGTAACACGACTGACAGTGACAGTGTCCCAGGACATGTAACACAATGACTGACAGTGACAGTGTCCCAGGACATGTAACACAATGACTGACAGTGACAGTGTCCCAGGACATGCAACACAATGACTGACAGTGACAGTGTCCCAGGACATGTAACACAATGACTGATAGTGACAGTGTCCCAGGACATGTAACACAATGACCAACTATGACAGTGTCCCAGGACATGTAACACAATGACCAACAGTGACAGTGTCCCAGGACATGTAACACAATGACCAACAATGACAGTGTCCCAGGACATGTAACACAATGACTAACAGTGACAGTGTCCCAGGACATGTAACACAATGACTGACAATGACAGTGTCCCGGGACATGTAACACAATGACTGACAGTGACAGTGTCCCAGGACATATAACACAATGACCAACAATGACAGTGTCCCAGGACATGTAACACAATGACTGACAGTGACAGTGTCCCAGGACATGTAACACAATGACTGACAGTGACAGTGTCCCAGGACATGTAACACAATGACTAACAGTGATAGTGTCCCAGAACATGTAACACAATGACTGACAGTGACAGTGTCCCAGGACATATAACACAATGACCAACAATGACAGTGTCCCAGGACATGTAACACAATGACTGACAGTGACAGTGTCCCAGGACATATAACACAATGACCAACAATGACAGTGTCCCAGGACATGTAACACAATGACTGACAGTGACAGTGTCCCAGGACATGTAACACAATGACTGACAGTGACAGTGTCCCAGGACATGTAACACAATGACTGACAGTGACAGTGTCCCAGGACATGTAACACAATGACCAACAATGACAGTGTCCCAGGACATGTAACACAATGACTAACAGTGACAGTGTCCCAGGACATGTAACACAATGACTAACAGTGACAGTGTCCCAGGACATGTAACACAATGACCGACAGTGTCCCAGGACATGTAACACAATGACTGACAGTGACAGTGTCCCAGGACATGCAACAACATGACTGACAGTGACAGTGTCCCAGGACATGTAACACAATGACTGACAGTGACAGTGTCCCAGGACATGTAACACAATGACCAACTATGACAGTGTCCCAGGACATGTAACACAATGACTGACAGTGACAGTGTCCCAGGACATATAACACAATGACCAACAATGACAGTGTCCCAGGACATGTAACACAATGACTGACAGTGACAGTGTCCCAGGACATGTAACACAATGACCGACAGTGTCCCAGGACATGTAACACAATGACTGACAGTGACAGTGTCCCAGGACATGCAACACAATGACTGACAGTGACAGTGTCCCAGGACATGTAACACAATGACTGATAGTGACAGTGTCCCAGGACATGTAACACAATGACCAACTATGACAGTGTCCCAGGACATGTAACACAATGACCAACAGTGACAGTGTCCCAGGACATGTAACACAATGACCAACAATGACAGTGTCCCAGGACATGTAACACAATGACTAACAGTGACAGTGTCCCAGGACATGTAACACAATGACTGACAATGACAGTGTCCCGGGACATGTAACACAATGACTGACAGTGACAGTGTCCCAGGACATATAACACAATGACCAACAATGACAGTGTCCCAGGACATGTAACACAATGACTGACAGTGACAGTGTCCCAGGACATGTAACACAATGACTGACAGTGACAGTGTCCCAGGACATGTAACACAATGACTAACAGTGATAGTGTCCCAGAACATGTAACACAATGACTGACAGTGACAGTGTCCCAGGACATATAACACAATGACCAACAATGACAGTGTCCCAGGACATGTAACACAATGACTGACAGTGACAGTGTCCCAGGACATATAACACAATGACCAACAATGACAGTGTCCCAGGACATGTAACACAATGACTGACAGTGACAGTGTCCCAGGACATGTAACACAATGACTGACAGTGACAGTGTCCCAGGACATGTAACACAATGACTGACAGTGACAGTGTCCCAGGACATGTAACACAATGACCAACAATGACAGTGTCCCAGGACATGTAACACAATGACTAACAGTGACAGTGTCCCAGGACATGTAACACAATGACTAACAGTGACAGTGTCCCAGGACATGTAACACAATGACCGACAGTGTCCCAGGACATGTAACACAATGACTGACAGTGACAGTGTCCCAGGACATGCAACAACATGACTGACAGTGACAGTGTCCCAGGACATGTAACACAATGACTGACAGTGACAGTGTCCCAGGACATGTAACACAATGACCAACTATGACAGTGTCCCAGGACATGTAACACAATGACCAACAGTGACAGTGTCCCAGGACATGTAACACAATGACCAACAATGACAGTGTCCCAGGACATGTAACACAATGACTAACAGTGACAGTGTCCTAGGACATGTAACACAATGACTGACAGTGACAGTGTCCCAGGACATGTAACACAATGACTGACAGTGACAGTGTCCCAGGACATGTAACACAATGACTGACAGTGACAGTGTCCCAGGACATGTAACACAATGACCAACAATGACAGTGTCCCAGGACATGTAACACAATGACTAACAGTGACAGTGTCCTAGGACATGTAACACAATGACTGACAGTGACAGTGTCCCAGGACATGTAACACAATGACCAACAATGACAGTGTCCCAGGACATGTAACACAATGACTAACAGTGACAGTGTCCCAGGACATGTAACACAATGACTGACAGTGTCCCAGGACATGTAACACAATGACTGACAGTGTCACAGGACATGTAACACAATGACTGACAGTGACAGTGTCCCAGGACATGCAACACAATGACTGACAGTGACAGTGTCCCAGGACATGTAACACAATGACTGACAGTGACAGTGTCACAGGACATGTAACACGCCTGACAGTGACAGTGTCCCAGGACATGTAACACAATGACTGACAGTGACAGTGTCCCAGGACATGTAACACAATGACTGACAGTGACAGTGTCCCAGGACATGTAACACAATGACCGACAGTGACAGTGTCCCAGGACATGTAACACAATGACCAACAATGACAGTGTCCCAGGACATGTAACACAATGACTAACAGTGACAGTGTCCCAGGACATGTAACACAATGACTGACAGTGACAGTGTCCCAGGACATGTAACACAATGACTGACAGTGACAGTGTCCCAGGACATGTAACACAATGACTGAGTGTCCCAGGACATGTAACACAATGACCAACAATGACAGTGTCCCAGGACATGTAACACAATGACCAACAGTGACAGTGTCCCAGGACATGTAACACAATGACCAACAATGACAGTGTCCCAGGACATGTAACACAATGACTAACAGTGACAGTGTCCCAGGACATGTAACACAATGACTGAAAGTGTCCCAGGACATGTAACACAATGACTGACAGTGACAGTGTCCCAGGACATGCAACACAATGACTGACAGTGACAGTGTCCCAGGACATGTAACACAATGACTGACAGTGACAGTGTCACAGGACATGTAACACGACTGACAGTGACAGTGTCCCAGGACATGTAACACAATGACTGACAGTGACAGTGTCCCAGGACATGTAACACAATGACTGACAGTGACAGTGTCCCAGGACATGCAACACAATGACTGACAGTGACAGTGTCCCAGGACATGTAACACAATGACTGATAGTGACAGTGTCCCAGGACATGTAACACAATGACCAACTATGACAGTGTCCCAGGACATGTAACACAATGACCAACAGTGACAGTGTCCCAGGACATGTAACACAATGACCAACAATGACAGTGTCCCAGGACATGTAACACAATGACTAACAGTGACAGTGTCCCAGGACATGTAACACAATGACTGACAATGACAGTGTCCCGGGACATGTAACACAATGACTGACAGTGACAGTGTCCCAGGACATATAACACAATGACCAACAATGACAGTGTCCCAGGACATGTAACACAATGACTGACAGTGACAGTGTCCCAGGACATGTAACACAATGACTGACAGTGACAGTGTCCCAGGACATGTAACACAATGACTAACAGTGATAGTGTCCCAGAACATGTAACACAATGACTGACAGTGACAGTGTCCCAGGACATATAACACAATGACCAACAATGACAGTGTCCCAGGACATGTAACACAATGACTGACAGTGACAGTGTCCCAGGACATATAACACAATGACCAACAATGACAGTGTCCCAGGACATGTAACACAATGACTGACAGTGACAGTGTCCCAGGACATGTAACACAATGACTGACAGTGACAGTGTCCCAGGACATGTAACACAATGACTGACAGTGACAGTGTCCCAGGACATGTAACACAATGACCAACAATGACAGTGTCCCAGGACATGTAACACAATGACTAACAGTGACAGTGTCCCAGGACATGTAACACAATGACTAACAGTGACAGTGTCCCAGGACATGTAACACAATGACCGACAGTGTCCCAGGACATGTAACACAATGACTGACAGTGACAGTGTCCCAGGACATGCAACAACATGACTGACAGTGACAGTGTCCCAGGACATGTAACACAATGACTGACAGTGACAGTGTCCCAGGACATGTAACACAATGACCAACTATGACAGTGTCCCAGGACATGTAACACAATGACTGACAGTGACAGTGTCCCAGGACATGTAACACAATGACCGACAGTGTCCCAGGACATGTAACACAATGACTGACAGTGACAGTGTCCCAGGACATGCAACACAATGACTGACAGTGACAGTGTCCCAGGACATGTAACACAATGACTGATAGTGACAGTGTCCCAGGACATGTAACACAATGACCAACTATGACAGTGTCCCAGGACATGTAACACAATGACCAACAGTGACAGTGTCCCAGGACATGTAACACAATGACCAACAATGACAGTGTCCCAGGACATGTAACACAATGACTAACAGTGACAGTGTCCCAGGACATGTAACACAATGACTGACAATGACAGTGTCCCGGGACATGTAACACAATGACTGACAGTGACAGTGTCCGAGGACATATAACACAATGACCAACAATGACAGTGTCCCAGGACATGTAACACAATGACTGACAGTGACAGTGTCCCAGGACATGTAACACAATGACTGACAGTGACAGTGTCCCAGGACATGTAACACAATGACTAACAGTGATAGTGTCCCAGAACATGTAACACAATGACTGACAGTGACAGTGTCCCAGGACATATAACACAATGACCAACAATGACAGTGTCCCAGGACATGTAACACAATGACTGACAGTGACAGTGTCCCAGGACATATAACACAATGACCAACAATGACAGTGTCCCAGGACATGTAACACAATGACTGACAGTGACAGTGTCCCAGGACATGTAACACAATGACCGACAGTGTCCCAGGACATGTAACACAATGACTGACAGTGACAGTGTCCCAGGACATGTAACACAATGACTGACAGTGACAATGTCCCAGGACATGTAACACAATGACCGACAGTGACAGTGTCCCAGGACATGTAACACAATGACCGACAGTGACAGTGTCCCAGGACATGTAACACAATGACTGACAGTGACAGTGTCCCAGGACATGAAACACAATGACTGACAGTGACAGTGTCCCAGGACATGTAACACAATGACTGACAGTGACAGTGTCCCAGGACATGTAACACAATGACCAACAATGACAGTGTCCCAGGACATGTAACACAATGACTAACAGTGACAGTGTCCCAGGACATGTAACACAATGACCAACAATGACAGTGTCCCAGGACATGTAACACAATGACTAACAGTGACAGTGTCCCAGGACATGTAACACAATGACTAACAGTGACAGTGACCCAGGACATGTAACACAATGACCGACAGTGTCCCAGGACATGTAACACAATGACTGACAGTGACAGTGTCCCAGGACATGCAACACAATGACTGACAGTGACAGTGTCCCAGGACATGTAACACAATGACTGATAGTGACAGTGTCCCAGGACATGTAACACAATGACCAAATATGACAGTGTCCCAGGACATGTAACACAATGACCAACAGTGACAGTGTCCCAGGACATGTAACACAATGACCAACAATGACAGTGTCCCAGGACATGTAACACAATGACTAACAGTGACAGTGTCCCAGGACATGTAACACAATGACTGACAGTGACAGTGTCCTAGGACATGTAACACAATGACCAACAATGACAGTGTCCCGGGACATGTAACACAATGACTGACAGTGACAGTGTCCCAGGACATATAACACAATGACCAACAATGACAGTGTCCCAGGACATGTAACACAATGACCAACAATGACAGTGTCCCAGGACATGTAACACAATGACTGACAGTGACAGTGTCCCAGGACATGTAACACAATGACTGACAGTGACAGTGTCCCAGGACATGTAACACAATGACTAACAGTGATAGTGTCCCAGAACATGTAACACAATGACTGACAGTGACAGTGTCCCAGGACATATAACACAATGACCAACAATGACAGTGTCCCAGGACATGTAACACAATGACTGACAGTGACAGTGTCCCAGGACATGTAACACAATGACTGACAGTGACAGTGTCCCAGGACATGTAACACAATGACTGACAGTGACAGTGTCACAGGACATGTAACACGACTGACAGTGACAGTGTCCCAGGACATGTAACACAATGACTGACAGTGACAGTGTCCTAGGACATGTAACACAATGACTGACAGTGACAGTGTCACAGGACATGTAACACGACTGACAGTGACAGTGTCCCAGGACATGTAACACAATGACTGACAGTGACAGTGTCCCAGGACATGTAACACAATGACTGACAGTGACAGTGTCCCAGGACATGTAACACAATGACTGACAGTGACAGTGTCCCAAGACATGTAACACAATGACTGACAGTGACAGTGTCCCAGGACATGTAACACAATGACCAACTATGACAGTGTCCCAGGACATGTAACACAATGACCAACAGTGACAGTGTCCCAGGACATGTAACACAATGACCAACAATGACAGTGTCCCAGGACATGTAACACAATGACTAACAGTGACAGTGTCCTAGGACATGTAACACAATGACTGACAGTGACAGTGTCCCAGGACATGTAACACAATGACTGACAGTGACAGTGTCCCAGGACATGTAACACAATGACTGACAGTGACAGTGTCCCAGGACATGTAACACAATGACCAACAATGACAGTGTCCCAGGACATGTAACACAATGACCAACAGTGACAGTGTCCCAGGACATGTAACACAATGACCAACAATGACAGTGTCCCAGGACATGTAACACAATGACTAACAGTGACAGTGTCCCAGGACATGTAACACAATGACTGACAGTGTCCCAGGACATGTAACACAATGACTGACAGTGTCACAGGACATGTAACACAATGACTGACAGTGACAGTGTCCCAGGACATGCAACACAATGACTGACAGTGACAGTGTCCCAGGACATGTAACACAATGACTGACAGTGACAGTGTCACAGGACATGTAACACGACTGACAGTGACAGTGTCCCAGGACATGTAACACAATGACTGACAGTGACAGTGTCCCAGGACATGTAACACAATGACTGACAGTGACAGTGTCCCAGGACATGTAACACAATGACTGACAGTGACAGTGTCCCAGGACATGTAACACAATGACCAACAATGACAGTGTCCCAGGACATGTAACACAATGACTAACAGTGACAGTGTCCCAGGACATGTAACACAATGACTGACAGTGACAGTGTCCCAGGACATGTAACACAATGACTGACAGTGACAGTGTCCCAGGACATGTAACACAATGACTGACAGTGTCCCAGGACATGTAACACAATGACCAACAATGACAGTGTCCCAGGACATGTAACACAATGACCAACAGTGACAGTGTCCCAGGACATGTAACACAATGACCAACAATGACAGTGTCCCAGGACATGTAACACAATGACTAACAGTGACAGTGTCCCAGGACATGTAACACAATGACTGAAAGTGTCCCAGGACATGTAACACAATGACTGACAGTGACAGTGTCCCAGGACATGCAACACAATGACTGACAGTGACAGTGTCCCAGGACATGTAACACAATGACTGACAGTGACAGTGTCACAGGACATGTAACACGACTGACAGTGACAGTGTCCCAGGACATGTAACACAATGACTGACAGTGACAGTGTCCCAGGACATGTAACACAATGACTGACAGTGACAGTGTCCCAAGACATGTAACACAATGACTGACAGTGACAGTGTCCTAGGACATGCAACACAATGACTGACAGTGAGAGTGTCCCAGGACATGTAACACAATGACTGACAGTGACAGTGTCCCAGGACATGTAACACAATGACTGACAGTGACAGTGTCCCAGGACATGTAACACAATGACTGACAGTGACCCAAGACATGTAACACAATGACTGACAGTGACAGTGTCCCAGGACATGTAACACAATGACTGACAGTGACAGTGTCCCAGGACATGTAACATAATGACTGACAGTGACAGTGTTCCAGGACATGTAACACAATGACTGACAGTGACAGTGTCCTAGGACATGTAACACAATGACTGACAGTGACAGTGTCCCAGGACATGTAACACAATGACTGACAGTGACAGTGTCCCAGGACATGTAACACAATGACTGACAGTGACAGTGTCCCAGGACATGCAACACAATGACTGACAGTGACAGTGTCCCAGGACATGTAACACAATGACCAACATTGACAGTGTCCCAGGACATGTAACACAATGACTAACAGTGACAGTGTCCCAGGACATGTAACACAATGACTAACAGTGACAGTGTCCCAGGACATGTAACACAATGACCGACAGTGTCCCAGGACATGTAACACAATGACTGACAGTGACAGTGTCCCAGGACATGTAACACAATGACTGACAGTGACAGTGTCCCAGATCATGTAACACAATGACTGACAGTGACAGTGTCCCAGATCATGTAACACAATGACTGACAGTGACAGTGTCCCAGGACATGTAACACAATGACTGACAGTGACAATGTCCCAGGACATGTAACACAATGACCGACAGTGACAGTGTCCCAGGACATGTAACACAATGACCGACAGTGACAGTGTCCCAGGACATGTAACACAATGACTGACAGTGACAGTGTCCCAGGACATGAAACACAATGACTGACAGTGACAGTGTCCCAGGACATGTAACACAATGACTGACAGTGACAGTGTCCCAGGACATGTAACACAATGACCAACAATGACAGTGTCCCAGGACATGTAACACAATGACTAACAGTGACAGTGTCCCAGGACATGTAACACAATGACCAACAATGACAGTGTCCCAGGACATGTAACACAATGACTAACAGTGACAGTGTCCCAGGACATGTAACACAATGACTAACAGTGACAGTGACCCAGGACATGTAACACAATGACCGACAGTGTCCCAGGACATGTAACACAATGACTGACAGTGACAGTGTCCCAGGACATGCAACACAATGACTGACAGTGACAGTGTCCCAGGACATGTAACACAATGACTGATAGTGACAGTGTCCCAGGACATGTAACACAATGACCAAATATGACAGTGTCCCAGGACATGTAACACAATGACCAACAGTGACAGTGTCCCAGGACATGTAACACAATGACCAACAATGACAGTGTCCCAGGACATGTAACACAATGACTAACAGTGACAGTGTCCCAGGACATGTAACACAATGACTGACAGTGACAGTGTCCTAGGACATGTAACACAATGACCAACAATGACAGTGTCCCGGGACATGTAACACAATGACTGACAGTGACAGTGTCCCAGGACATATAACACAATGACCAACAATGACAGTGTCCCAGGACATGTAACACAATGACTGACAGTGACAGTGTCCCAGGACATGTAACACAATGACCGACAGTGTCCCAGGACATGTAACACAATGACTGACAGTGACAGTGTCCCAGGACATGCAACACAATGACTGACAGTGACAGTGTCCCAGGACATGTAACACAATGACTGATAGTGACAGTGTCCCAGGACATGTAACACAATGACCAACTATGACAGTGTCCCAGGACATGTAACACAATGACCAACAGTGACAGTGTCCCAGGACATGTAACACAATGACCAACAATGACAGTGTCCCAGGACATGTAACACAATGACTAACAGTGACAGTGTCCCAGGACATGTAACACAATGACTGACAATGACAGTGTCCCGGGACATGTAACACAATGACTGACAGTGACAGTGTCCCAGGACATATAACACAATGACCAACAATGACAGTGTCCCAGGACATGTAACACAATGACTGACAGTGACAGTGTCCCAGGACATGTAACACAATGACTGACAGTGACAGTGTCCCAGGACATGTAACACAATGACTAACAGTGATAGTGTCCCAGAACATGTAACACAATGACTGACAGTGACAGTGTCCCAGGACATATAACACAATGACCAACAATGACAGTGTCCCAGGACATGTAACACAATGACTGACAGTGACAGTGTCCCAGGACATATAACACAATGACCAACAATGACAGTGTCCCAGGACATGTAACACAATGACTGACAGTGACAGTGTCCCAGGACATGTAACACAATGACTGACAGTGACAGTGTCCCAGGACATGTAACACAATGACTGACAGTGACAGTGTCCCAGGACATGTAACACAATGACCAACAATGACAGTGTCCCAGGACATGTAACACAATGACTAACAGTGACAGTGTCCCAGGACATGTAACACAATGACTAACAGTGACAGTGTCCCAGGACATGTAACACAATGACCGACAGTGTCCCAGGACATGTAACACAATGACTGACAGTGACAGTGTCCCAGGACATGCAACAACATGACTGACAGTGACAGTGTCCCAGGACATGTAACACAATGACTGACAGTGACAGTGTCCCAGGACATGTAACACAATGACCAACTATGACAGTGTCCCAGGACATGTAACACAATGACCAACAGTGACAGTGTCCCAGGACATGTAACACAATGACCAACAATGACAGTGTCCCAGGACATGTAACACAATGACTAACAGTGACAGTGTCCTAGGACATGTAACACAATGACTGACAGTGACAGTGTCCCAGGACATGTAACACAATGACTGACAGTGACAGTGTCCCAGGACATGTAACACAATGACTGACAGTGACAGTGTCCCAGGACATGTAACACAATGACCAACAATGACAGTGTCCCAGGACATGTAACACAATGACTAACAGTGACAGTGTCCTAGGACATGTAACACAATGACTGACAGTGACAGTGTCCCAGGACATGTAACACAATGACCAACAATGACAGTGTCCCAGGACATGTAACACAATGACTAACAGTGACAGTGTCCCAGGACATGTAACACAATGACTGACAGTGTCCCAGGACATGTAACACAATGACTGACAGTGTCACAGGACATGTAACACAATGACTGACAGTGACAGTGTCCCAGGACATGCAACACAATGACTGACAGTGACAGTGTCCCAGGACATGTAACACAATGACTGACAGTGACAGTGTCACAGGACATGTAACACGCCTGACAGTGACAGTGTCCCAGGACATGTAACACAATGACTGACAGTGACAGTGTCCCAGGACATGTAACACAATGACTGACAGTGACAGTGTCCCAGGACATGTAACACAATGACCGACAGTGACAGTGTCCCAGGACATGTAACACAATGACCAACAATGACAGTGTCCCAGGACATGTAACACAATGACTAACAGTGACAGTGTCCCAGGACATGTAACACAATGACTGACAGTGACAGTGTCCCAGGACATGTAACACAATGACTGACAGTGACAGTGTCCCAGGACATGTAACACAATGACTGAGTGTCCCAGGACATGTAACACAATGACCAACAATGACAGTGTCCCAGGACATGTAACACAATGACCAACAGTGACAGTGTCCCAGGACATGTAACACAATGACCAACAATGACAGTGTCCCAGGACATGTAACACAATGACTAACAGTGACAGTGTCCCAGGACATGTAACACAATGACTGAAAGTGTCCCAGGACATGTAACACAATGACTGACAGTGACAGTGTCCCAGGACATGCAACACAATGACTGACAGTGACAGTGTCCCAGGACATGTAACACAATGACTGACAGTGACAGTGTCACAGGACATGTAACACGACTGACAGTGACAGTGTCCCAGGACATGTAACACAATGACTGACAGTGACAGTGTCCCAGGACATGTAACACAATGACTGACAGTGACAGTGTCCCAGGACATGCAACACAATGACTGACAGTGACAGTGTCCCAGGACATGTAACACAATGACTGATAGTGACAGTGTCCCAGGACATGTAACACAATGACCAACTATGACAGTGTCCCAGGACATGTAACACAATGACCAACAGTGACAGTGTCCCAGGACATGTAACACAATGACCAACAATGACAGTGTCCCAGGACATGTAACACAATGACTAACAGTGACAGTGTCCCAGGACATGTAACACAATGACTGACAATGACAGTGTCCCGGGACATGTAACACAATGACTGACAGTGACAGTGTCCCAGGACATATAACACAATGACCAACAATGACAGTGTCCCAGGACATGTAACACAATGACTGACAGTGACAGTGTCCCAGGACATGTAACACAATGACTGACAGTGACAGTGTCCCAGGACATGTAACACAATGACTAACAGTGATAGTGTCCCAGAACATGTAACACAATGACTGACAGTGACAGTGTCCCAGGACATATAACACAATGACCAACAATGACAGTGTCCCAGGACATGTAACACAATGACTGACAGTGACAGTGTCCCAGGACATATAACACAATGACCAACAATGACAGTGTCCCAGGACATGTAACACAATGACTGACAGTGACAGTGTCCCAGGACATGTAACACAATGACTGACAGTGACAGTGTCCCAGGACATGTAACACAATGACTGACAGTGACAGTGTCCCAGGACATGTAACACAATGACCAACAATGACAGTGTCCCAGGACATGTAACACAATGACTAACAGTGACAGTGTCCCAGGACATGTAACACAATGACTAACAGTGACAGTGTCCCAGGACATGTAACACAATGACCGACAGTGTCCCAGGACATGTAACACAATGACTGACAGTGACAGTGTCCCAGGACATGCAACAACATGACTGACAGTGACAGTGTCCCAGGACATGTAACACAATGACTGACAGTGACAGTGTCCCAGGACATGTAACACAATGACCAACTATGACAGTGTCCCAGGACATGTAACACAATGACTGACAGTGACAGTGTCCCAGGACATGTAACACAATGACCGACAGTGTCCCAGGACATGTAACACAATGACTGACAGTGACAGTGTCCCAGGACATGCAACACAATGACTGACAGTGACAGTGTCCCAGGACATGTAACACAATGACTGACAGTGACAGTGTCACAGGACATGTAACACGCCTGACAGTGACAGTGTCCCAGGACATGTAACACAATGACTGACAGTGACAGTGTCCCAGGACATGTAACACAATGACTGACAGTGACAGTGTCCCAGGACATGTAACACAATGACCGACAGTGACAGTGTCCCAGGACATGTAACACAATGACCAACAATGACAGTGTCCCAGGACATGTAACACAATGACTAACAGTGACAGTGTCCCAGGACATGTAACACAATGACTGACAGTGACAGTGTCCCAGGACATGTAACACAATGACTGACAGTGACAGTGTCCCAGGACATGTAACACAATGACTGAGTGTCCCAGGACATGTAACACAATGACCAACAATGACAGTGTCCCAGGACATGTAACACAATGACCAACAGTGACAGTGTCCCAGGACATGTAACACAATGACCAACAATGACAGTGTCCCAGGACATGTAACACAATGACTAACAGTGACAGTGTCCCAGGACATGTAACACAATGACTGAAAGTGTCCCAGGACATGTAACACAATGACTGACAGTGACAGTGTCCCAGGACATGCAACACAATGACTGACAGTGACAGTGTCCCAGGACATGTAACACAATGACTGACAGTGACAGTGTCACAGGACATGTAACACGACTGACAGTGACAGTGTCCCAGGACATGTAACACAATGACTGACAGTGACAGTGTCCCAGGACATGTAACACAATGACTGACAGTGACAGTGTCCCAGGACATGCAACACAATGACTGACAGTGACAGTGTCCCAGGACATGTAACACAATGACTGATAGTGACAGTGTCCCAGGACATGTAACACAATGACCAACTATGACAGTGTCCCAGGACATGTAACACAATGACCAACAGTGACAGTGTCCCAGGACATGTAACACAATGACCAACAATGACAGTGTCCCAGGACATGTAACACAATGACTAACAGTGACAGTGTCCCAGGACATGTAACACAATGACTGACAATGACAGTGTCCCGGGACATGTAACACAATGACTGACAGTGACAGTGTCCCAGGACATATAACACAATGACCAACAATGACAGTGTCCCAGGACATGTAACACAATGACTGACAGTGACAGTGTCCCAGGACATGTAACACAATGACTGACAGTGACAGTGTCCCAGGACATGTAACACAATGACTAACAGTGATAGTGTCCCAGAACATGTAACACAATGACTGACAGTGACAGTGTCCCAGGACATATAACACAATGACCAACAATGACAGTGTCCCAGGACATGTAACACAATGACTGACAGTGACAGTGTCCCAGGACATATAACACAATGACCAACAATGACAGTGTCCCAGGACATGTAACACAATGACTGACAGTGACAGTGTCCCAGGACATGTAACACAATGACTGACAGTGACAGTGTCCCAGGACATGTAACACAATGACTGACAGTGACAGTGTCCCAGGACATGTAACACAATGACCAACAATGACAGTGTCCCAGGACATGTAACACAATGACTAACAGTGACAGTGTCCCAGGACATGTAACACAATGACTAACAGTGACAGTGTCCCAGGACATGTAACACAATGACCGACAGTGTCCCAGGACATGTAACACAATGACTGACAGTGACAGTGTCCCAGGACATGCAACAACATGACTGACAGTGACAGTGTCCCAGGACATGTAACACAATGACTGACAGTGACAGTGTCCCAGGACATGTAACACAATGACCAACTATGACAGTGTCCCAGGACATGTAACACAATGACTGACAGTGACAGTGTCCCAGGACATGTAACACAATGACCGACAGTGTCCCAGGACATGTAACACAATGACTGACAGTGACAGTGTCCCAGGACATGCAACACAATGACTGACAGTGACAGTGTCCAAGGACATGTAACACAATGACTGATAGTGACAGTGTCCCAGGACATGTAACACAATGACCAACTATGACAGTGTCCCAGGACATGTAACACAATGACCAACAGTGACAGTGTCCCAGGACATGTAACACAATGACCAACAATGACAGTGTCCCAGGACATGTAACACAATGACTAACAGTGACAGTGTCCCAGGACATGTAACACAATGACTGACAATGACAGTGTCCCGGGACATGTAACACAATGACTGACAGTGACAGTGTCCGAGGACATATAACACAATGACCAACAATGACAGTGTCCCAGGACATGTAACACAATGACTGACAGTGACAGTGTCCCAGGACATGTAACACAATGACTGACAGTGACAGTGTCCCAGGACATGTAACACAATGACTAACAGTGATAGTGTCCCAGAACATGTAACACAATGACTGACAGTGACAGTGTCCCAGGACATATAACACAATGACCAACAATGACAGTGTCCCAGGACATGTAACACAATGACTGACAGTGACAGTGTCCCAGGACATATAACACAATGACCAACAATGACAGTGTCCCAGGACATGTAACACAATGACTGACAGTGACAGTGTCCCAGGACATGTAACACAATGACCGACAGTGTCCCAGGACATGTAACACAATGACTGACAGTGACAGTGTCCCAGGACATGTAACACAATGACTGACAGTGACAATG